>JAUCMS010000034.1:11129377-11141742 GCA_032357445.1 Enteromius radiatus
TATGTAAAGAAAAACTTTTATTTTGGATGCGATTAATCGCGATTAATCATTGCCCAGCACTAATATATATATATACACACACACACATATAATAATATTATTTAATGTTTTAAATAATATTTTGTAATGTTTTAGTAATTAACATTTTATGTATAGGAAATCCAAATACCAGCGTCTGACATCAAACCTGTTTTTAATATCTACATTTGTGATAAATGGTAAATGGAATAATTACACACGTAACAAAATATATGAAGTGAATGCAAGGAGTTAACTGTTATTATTTTGAAAATAGACATAATTATGTTGTGTAAACAAGATGGGAATAGGTCGAATAGGTCACACAAGCCTCTATCTATAGAAAACAAGTTTGTGATTTATGTATGAATCTTTGGGGTATAAAACCTATTGTCCATTTTGAAATGAAACTAGATCATGTTTTTAAGTCAGAAAATATATTAAATAACATTTTTAACTTTCTCCTGAAATAATTGTAGGAGAAAACGCCACCAAGTGGATGGGCAATATGCTAATTTCATTTTGACTTGGGATTAGTTTTAAAAACGACTCATTTCAATGATTCAGAGTTGGCTCTTTCTTTTGAGAGACAATAACTTTAATAAATTCTTCCATGAATATAGCCAATCCTACTGACGTGGTGTTAAATCATGAGTAAATCAAAACATACATGCATATTTTCTTTCCCCTCATCAGTTTCTGAACAGATGCAGCAGGTTGTTGTCATGGTAACGCAGGTTGTCTGCATGCGTTTGTGTTTTGCATCCCTTTCATAATCTCCTTCTGCAGAATAAACACAGAACAGACTGCTAACAACTCTGAAATGCTGCACAGAATAAAGAGCGTGTTTCTTTCTCTTTCAGGGAGCATCCGCTTTGTTCGATATGATAGAGTACTACGAGTCTGCCACTCATCTCAACATCTCCAGCAACAAGCACATCGGCACACGAGGCTGGCAGGCCGCCGCACACATGATGAGGAAGGTGAGGCTCGAGTTATGCTCAGTTCACACATTAATGAGTCGATCCGCTCTGCTTCACTCCTGGTGTATCTGTGTGCCTCCAGACCAGCTCTCTGCAGTACCTGGACGCCCGAAACACCCCGCTGCTGGACCATTCGGCTCCGTTCGTGGCCAGAGCTCTGCGGATCAGCGGCAGTCTGACCGTCCTGCACCTGGAGAACGCTGGCATATCAGGACGGCCGCTCATGCTGCTGGGTAATGAATGGACAATGATCAGGAACACTGTGCCATATTAACCCTATACAACCTACTGTATCATATCTGACTAGTTCTGAGTGCTTTAAATGGTCAGCATGATGATAAACCTGTTTGTATAGTACATGCCTTCTGTCGTAGTGTATGCTTTTATGATAACTGTACAAAGGTCCAGCTTGTGCTTTATTACTGTGAAATCTTTACTGATTTTTATAAATTAAAATGCTTTGTTGTTGCTATAGTTATTGAAAGTAACATATATACACACATATATATGTGTGTGTGTGTGTGTGTAAAAAAAAAAAAAATTAAATTATATATATATATACACACACATGCATGCACAGGGGTGTGTGTGCACGTGTATGTATATATATATATATTTATTTATTTATTTTATATATATATATATATATATATAAATAATAAAAATAAATATATAAAAAGTGAGTGTTTTCCTGTTGTTCAATTTAGAAATATTAGTAATATAAAAAGTTATTCTTAAGTTTACTTTATAAAAAAGGCTTTACAGCCAATAGACACGTGAAGAACAAGATGAAGGTGGATGTTTGTACAATTATACTAAAAAAAAAAAAATATATATATATATATAATTCAGATGACAGAAGACATGTAAGTAGATTTTGTACGACAGATATTAGAGGCTTTGAAAAGTCATGCATCGTGCAAAATCAAATGTGAAAGGAGCAGTTAAAAGTCTGTGTTTGTTTTATTCGTGTGTTTAGCCACAGCACTGAAGATGAACATGAACCTCAGAGAGCTGTATTTGGCAGAAAACAAGCTGAACGGTCTGCAGGACTCGGCTCAGCTGGGTAATCTTCTGAAGTTCAACTACAACATCCAAATCCTGGACCTGAGAAACAATCACATACTGGACTCAGGTCTGACCTCTCTTCCTCTTTCCAGATCTGCTCTATGTCTTGGTGACTGATCTCCTGCTTCAGTAATGTTTGTGGTTGTTGTTTAAGCCGCTGTATTTGCTTTTGCTCGTTTCCTCAGGGTTGGCGTATATATGTGAGGGTCTGAAGGAGCAGAGGAAGGGTTTGGTCACTCTGGTGCTCTGGAACAACCAGCTCACACACAATGGCATGGGATACATGGCTGCCGCTTTGGTAAACACACACACACACACACACGTTGTTTTTTGTGGTTTACTGGTACTCTCCGTAGGTGTAATGGTGTTTCTACTGTACAGACTGTATGTGGTATTGTCCTAAACTGACCCTACACCTAAACCTACCCCTTACAGGAAACTGTGTGCATTTTTAGATTTTCAAAAAAACTCCATTTAGTATGTTTTTTTTATGTCATTATACACATTTGTGTCCTCATAAACCACATAAACACACACACACACACAACTGTCACAAAAATAATTATCCATAATTTACTGTTATTTCTAAAGTAATACATGCAATATGTAACAAGGAAATGGTCAAATAACATTTTACCAAAATAGAATTTGTGTACTACTTAACATAAATATAAATACTTAAGTGTTTAAAAAATAAACAGATCATTTAGTAAGACAAAAATAATATGACAATTGATTTGTAAAGTTTAATAATTGTCATTTTAATGACAATTAACTAAAACAAATATTTCATAATAGGGCTGTATCTAACAAATAAAATAAAAAATAAATACATAAAAGACTAACGTGATGATTATTTGGTCGAGTAATCGACTATTCTGGTTATTTACAAACCATTTTAGAAAATATTTATTGACATGTTTTCTATTTTCTAATCATTTAAACTTAAAATAGTTGTAAATAGTGCTGCAAGTTAGATATACCTATATATCTCTGCACCTATCATTAATGTTTTTTGGTGAACAAAATCAACCAACAGAGCAGAAGACTATGTAATAAGCATTAACTTAACTTAAAATCTGTTATTGTGAAAGTTTACACTTGTATAGGTGTTTAAACTCTAAATAAAACCTCAAATAGAAACTTTCTGTAACATTATAAATGTTTGATTTTACATTTGATCAGTTAACTGAATTAAGGAATGCTGAATAACAGTATTAAAATATTAGTTCCCACAAAAATATTGGGCAGCACAACAGTTTTCAGCATTGCTAACAATAGGAAATATGTATTGAGCAGCAAATCAGAATATTTGAATGATTTCTGAAGGATCATCTGCAGTATTGATGCTGAAAATTCAGATTTGTTCACAGAAATAAATTATATTTTAACAGTTATTCACATAGGAAACAGCTATTATATATATATATATATATATATATATATATGTGTGTGTGTGTGTGTGTGGTTTTTTTTTTTTTGTTTTGTTTTAGTCTCTTAGTGAGCCAAACGCTAGCCTCTTATGCCTCATTGTGTAATGACCCATAATAGAGCACGTCCACCCCAAACACACGAGAATGAGATGAGCTCAGCCTCATTAATTAGATTGAGAGGATGCTGTGTGTGTCTGCCAGCTGCTGACCATGCAGCGCTTGTGTTTACGTGTGTCCTGCCGTCTTTTTGTTAATTAAGGACAAAACACACACATTCTCACAGCTTTGTATGTAACACACTGCAGTCTGCTCATGCATTTAGAAAGTCTAACACTTTAGAGTTAATCCACTTTCAGTTCTTCCAGCTCTCTCTGCTTTCACCGACGCATCTGGTTTGCTCTCTGTTCCTGTAGCCTTTCACTCAAAGTTTGGAAACACTGAACCTCGGTCATAATGCAGTGGGGAACGAAGGAGTGCACAAACTAAAAGACGGACTCATAGCAAACCGGTCCATCCTTAGACTGGGTCTGGCCTCCACCAAACTCTCCTGTGAAGGTGAGACCTAGAACGAGAAGTTACTGTCATATAAACAACGAATTAGTTTCTTCTAATGCAGATGATGTTGTGTTTGAGTGTGTAGATGACCGCTGTGTTTCTTGGTATGTTAGGAGCGGTGGCTATCGCAGAGTTCATCGCTGAGAGTCCGAGGCTCCTCCGGCTGGACATGCGGGAGAATGAAATTAAAACCGGAGGCCTCATGGCTCTCACGCTTGCCTTTAAAGTCAACACATCGTTGCTCCGACTCGACCTGGACCGAGAGCCCAAGAAAGAGACGGTGAGTGTGAACCACACACTTTTTAACCCATACTGTTTGTATAGATGCCTTTTTTTCAGTGTTCGTTACACGCCTCTGTGATCTTTGTGTTGCATAACTGTGCTGTATTTATTTTTTTCCTCGCAGGTGAAGAGTTTCATTGAGACGCAGCGCGCCCTGCTGGCAGACATTCAGAACGGCTGCAAGAGGAACTTCATCCTTGCCAAAGAGAAGGAGGAGACAGAGCAAAAGATGAGGCTCTCGGTTTCAATGGCCGAAATCGCCACAGAGGACCAAACTCAAGAGGAAGAAGCAGCGTCTGCTGAGAACACTGAAGAAGAAAGCACCGCAGGTCAGGGAGGCGCAACCGATGAGGGCAGCGTACCCGACAGCCAAGAGGTCAAAGATCAAAAACCCACACTACAAGACGACTCCGACTCGGACACCGAGGACGAGGACTCACCCGAGGAGCCCAAAGCTTCTGCAAACACCACATCTCCCATTCCTATTCCCGTAATAAGCGCCAGTAAAGCTGTGGCCTCAACGCCTCCTCTACCAGCATCTCCAGCGGGAATAACAGTGACCGAAGCCAGCGCCACCCCCGGAGCCCCAGCATCTCCTGGCCGCTGCTTTTCAGTGTCCAGTCCTGGCAGAGGACACAAAATCTTTATGGTAACCCGCGTGGAAAGCCCTCCGGAGCAGCAGCAGATGACTGTGTTGGCGAAAGGTGTTGGCGAGAGGTCAGCAGAGAGCCAAACATCCACACAAACTGATACAAAAGCACCTTTAGATTCACCCTCCAAGCAAACAGAATTAACGCTAACATCATGCGCAGAAACCACACCAGCAGCCTCTTCACTTGCGGATGAGCAGGAGAATGTCAAGGAGGCATCATCGGAAATCACGCAGGAACCTGCTACACCATTTGAAAGCAAGAATCAGACTCACTTAGAGCAGCGTTTGACTGAAAACGCAATCACAGAAACATCACAAAACTTAAACGAGAAGGACCAGGCGTTCACCGAGCACATCCAAACAGAGACATCAGTGTCAGGACAGCACAGAGACGAGACGCTGAACCCAAAAGCCGAACCGTGTCCAGAACAGCTGCGGGATGAGGAAGACTGCAGTGCTCGGGCGGGATCTCCTGAGCAGGTCCTTACAGAAGAAGCTGAAGGTCATCCGGCTGTGAGTACGGGAGCAGCGCTGCCCAACGGCCTGAAGCCAGAATTTGCCTTTCACCTGCTTGAACCCGAGGGACCCAAACCAGCCAGCTGCATTATGGAGCATGGTGAGTTTTCCACTGCGTCATGCCACAATACTGGAGCACATTTATGTGGATTAAATTACATTATTCCTAAAACCTGTTCACACCGATTCTGATGCGACTATCAGAAAGAGCTTGAGTGCAAAGTATGCTTGAGCATCTAAGAAATGCATCAGGGTGTAGATGTTATCAAATAAATATATGGTACACCATGGGGAGAACATTTAACTGTTCGTAAGGTAGATTGCCTGAGGGAAGAAACTGTCCTGGTAATTGGGGCTCTATAGCACTGGCAAATGTTCAAAATTTTGTCCCACGTCAGCATTTATTCAACCGATAATAACACAATTAATAGTAATAAAGACACAATTTTCTAGGAAATACATAGGGGCTTGTGCGTCATCTTCGTGCCAGTAATTTTGCCAATAACGTGTAGAAAATTGTGTCTGGTACTATATAAATTACAAAGGTTTAACTGGCATCTTTATTTCAAACGACCTGACCGACCGCGACCCGAATATCATTAAAAATATTTTTGGGGCACCTGCTCATTTTGGATCAACCCGCGCATCACTGATCCAGAGTGATTTTCTGAGTCCCTTTCAAGTTTTTTAGGTAGGTCTAGCACTTTTTTAGGGTACAGATATTGAATAAAGTAATCAAATGTAAAAAAAAAATGGCATATAAGACTTATTAGAGTGTGATGCCATGACCAATATGGTTTTTTAGGGCAAATCCCAGTATTAGAGAGTATAAAAAAAGTCTGATATTGATATAACAGCTGATATTCGAGTATAGTAGAATAGCAGTCATAAGGTTGGGCACACTTCTCATTCGTGGTACTATAGAATACAGTATATACTCAACCTTAACAGTGCATCGATTATACACGGACCCCGAGCGCTGTGATTGGTCTGCTATAATAATAACATGTTTGTTCATTTGAAGATTCATCAGGCTAATTTAAATAAATGAGCTTTTCTGTGTGATTCATGAACTAGCTAGATTTTCTCTGTGATGAATGAAAAACAAACATGTTGCAGGTTTGCAATTTTAACCACACATTTCATTGTGGGACTAGTATTATCAAGTGGCGAGGTCATTCTCTAAATTTTTATTCAGAAATGCTCATTTAGTTAAAGATTCTTCAAGCCGATAACACCGGGATTTGTGAGTTTTTCTGAGCAATTGACGAAAAAAGTTAATAATAAACAAATTAGAGCCCGGCCGATACGATACAAATATTTGTTGCTTTTAAAATCCGATATATCGGCCGATTGTTTTATTTTTTTATTTTATCAGAAACGCACAACAAAACATTAACAGATTTCCCTAACATTAGTTATTTGTGAGTTTTAGAAACTTGTTTCTTTTATTGTTAACAGAACAGAGGAACATAAAAATATATTAAAATTCTGGTAAATAAAATATGCTTATTAGAGTTAAGAGAACTGATGGGGATGTTCTTTTAATTGTTATTCAAGCAATGTACGTCTCGTGACCCTCTCACCGTGATCAGCAGGTTACAGGATGTGAGGCGCGTTATACACGAGTGTTACCAACAGGGACGGTGTAGAGTGCCCTCTGGTGGACAACGCCAACACTCATGACATGATTGAGGGGTGTTTTGTACGTTTTATTTTTGAAATATTCATTTATCGTCCATTATAAATGCAGATACCGATACTTTGGAAAATGCCTAATATCGGCCGATAATATCGGACTGCCGATAAATCGATCGGGCTCTAAAACAAAATATAATTTTCTAACATCTTAAATCTCTCTGCGTTGGTTTGAACAGGTGTTTACCTTGTAGTATCTGATCACATGCAACTCGTACTCCAAGCTCAAGCATTGGAATTTTTTTGAATATACATATGATGTGTTTTTGAGCATGCAGAGAATGATTCAGTGTGTGTGTGTGTGTGTGTGCGTCTCAGTGAGCGTGACAGCAGAGCTGAGCTGTGGGCAGGATTTAGAGGAGCTTCTCCTCGATGCCAGTCTGGACACCAGCAGAGACGCACCGTAATGCTGTAACCAAGGTAATGCAAGGAAATTCCCATGTTTATGAAGGAATTCCTGGAATAATAACTTAATAATGTGCTTCCAAGTAAGTCTGGTAGGTGGAGTTTAACCCGTCTCTGTCTCTTCTCAGGATCCACACATTCAGAGAGAATCAGAAGGGCCGGTTTGTTCCTGCCACACGGCACCCGCTCATATTCCTCGGGCCTCTTTCAGTCTTTCTCATGTCTTTTCCACTAATTTCCCAATCGTTGCATCAGAACACAGAGGACTCACCTTCCCTCCTGTGTCCAACTTTGATGGAAATGATGAAAAACCTCTTCTGCCATTCAAACGTTTGCCGTAAAGTTGTACGAACACACAATTACCAAAGACGCACATGCAGAGAAACACACACACACGCTAACCGGCGACCTTCTTGAGTTCCTCCCCGGTACGCTGTCGACTGTGGCGCAGGGCTGCTCTCCGCCACCCCCCGGTGGACTGGAGGTTATAATGCAGTACAGAGACTGACCGGCTGGAACACGCAAAGACATTTCATTGGTTTTGACTTCCAAGCAGGAGGATGTTGTTTCGTGACACGTCTCTGTGTGTGTTTGTCATTATTAGTGTCTGGTTAACACAAAAACACTGCTTTCCGTTAGTTCCTGCTGCTCAGGAATCAGTCAACACGCCCACTTGTGATCTCACCGGGTTCCCTTCATCAACCAGCACTTCTGAGACCTGCGTTTAATGTGCGGAGCAATTAGCGAGTCATCTGAATGATTCAGACATCTTCGTCCTCGGCGAACGAACGAGCTGTACAATTTTCCCTCTCTCTCATGCTGTCTTCCATCGGTAAAACCCTGTGTGTCACCACCATACTTCCCCATCCGAAGACAGGACAAGACACATTTGCCTTTAACCCTTTTTTCAGCTCTTTATTCTGGCTGCTTGGCTGAATCAGTTTGTATTTATTTTAAACAACCCGAGTCTGTTGTGATTTCTTTTTCTTTTTTTTTGTTTGTTTGTTTTGGGTTTTTTTTTCTTTCTCTCTCTTCATGTTCCCCATCTCTTTTTTTTAAGCTGTTGTTGTGGGATTTCCCCCCTTTGGTGTATATTTTTTTTTCAGATTCTATAAAGAGCAAATATTAAGTTGATTGGTGGGGGTTTGGGAAAGGGGCGGGGCTCTGTGGATTGATTTATATAAATAGGGCTGGAGCTCTGGGAGAGTATATTATGTGTGTTTGGGCGTGAGACGAGGCAGTAGGAGTGCCTGAGCACAAGACTTTATGAAGAAAACACTACGCTTGTGTGAAGCTACCGCCGCTGGAGACACTAGAGACTACACTTTACCTCGAGAGAAGTCGCCATCGTCAGACAAACGTGTGATTCTAGGGCAAAGAAGCGAGGCTTGAGCTGATCAGTGTAGTACTTTCACCATTCCTGGCTCTGTGGTTGGTGCTTTTCAGTTTCTCTCTCTCTCTCCCTCTCTCTCTTTAACGTCTGGTTGATGTCTATCTGCCAGGTTTCAGAGAAGCTTCGCCTCTACATCCAGATTGTCTTTGACCTTGAAATCAAAACCTCTGTGCTGCCCCCAACCCGTTGTTTGTAATGCTTTATTTTTTAGTAATTTTTAAAATGACCTGTTAAATTAATCAAACTGTACTGGTAAACACAAAGAGATGTGTATGGCTTTTCCCTCTCAAATAAATGCATGTAATGACAAAAAAAAAAAGCATTCGTGTTTTTTTTTTATTAAACAACTTTCCTAATTGCGCTTAGGATTGGAAGTTATATTTGACATTGGTTTTGTTATACCTACTGTATCAACATGAATTATTAAGGTAAGAAAGGATGAAACCATTTTTAGACAACAGTTTGCTAAGCTGCTTGATATTGCAAACAGGTATCTATTATATTTTCACGATTATTGTAATTATAAATACACTATAGTGTTTGGTGCCCTTTGATGTTCTTCCATAGCTCCGCCCCTTTTCGGTGTTGCGTTTGTATTCTTCGGTATTCAGTTTATATTTTAGACTGAAGGTAAGAATTAACGAACAAAGCACTCATTTCCCGGTCTGCTGACATTTATGACATCCACTTTGAATATAATTACTCTTTAACAGCAATAGATTATCCCCTTTTTTTCTCAACGCGGAAGTAATCCTGATAGCATACCTAGGCCTACATCTAGATGTCCATTTGACGTCTGCATTTACATCTGCAAGACGCATTATTTAGGTTGTTTGCTCATCTGCAATACATCTTTTGGACGTCTCCTTTTAGATGTCAAATAGATGTCTTGAAGATGTTCATGATTTAGAATGTATGTAAAACTGGCATCTGAAAGATGTCTGCAAGACGATTGTAAACCGCAGATGCTTTCCAGATCAAGAGATCTTTAACGGACATCTTGCAGACGTACCCGTGCTATCTGGGAAGTCTTTGAGTGAGGCTTCAGGTAGGCTAAAAAACGAGGAGAATAACGTGCAGTAAACTGTTTGCACTACAAACCTGTGTGTTCATAAGTAAGAAAATACATTAAAATAACAAACCAAGCCAGCTAAAAATAGCCGGAGACCGGAAGCTAGACCCATGGACGCTCCCTGATTTTACGTGAAGAAATAGGAGATAGGCATGCATCGCGGCCCATAGAAACAGTTGTTAATGAGGCATCTTCCGGTGGATATAGAGCTGTCGCAGAAAACGGAAGTTCAAAGACAAATTCTAAAGACGGCTGCGCTTGTTTTTCTTACGCATTTTAAGATGTACAGCAGGTAAGAGAAGTAAATAGACCTATATTTCTAAAGGAGCTGTTGACTTGAAATTGTCACCAGATGTCATTAACAACCCAAGTACTTCATACATGCATACAAACAAAACAAAACAAATTAGTTCAGAAATGACCTTTTTTGTAATAAAACGGAAAAAAAAATTGTATGCATGGCCTGTACTTGAGTTGTTACCGACATCTGCTGAAAATTTAATGTCAACAGCGCCTACAGAAATATGTGTTCAGTACTTATTTTACCCGCTGTATAGTTGTTTAGGCTTTACTTAGGAACAACTTTCAGTCAGAAACTGATATTAAATCTCACAAACAATAACAACAAATGTGTCACGTTTACTTCTGCATGAGGTGAATAGAGCAACATAGCATTTTCTTGTAAATTGTACAACAATCTTTATTTACAGGTTCATTTATTTCAGCTTGTCTGAAAATGTTTGTCGTTTAAAAGTTGCATTTTGTGTCACAGTTACTGTTTTGGTATCAGAAGCTGGTGTGTATAAAGGTGTTCATGATATGCGTTATTTGGGGAGCAATATAAGAGTAAATTTAGGCCTTTGAGGATAAAGTTGACCATTTCTAATAGAATAGTGTTGGTTTGCACAGGTGAAAGCCCCTGGTTTCTGTGATCATCAGGTGGTCTGGAATGTTACACACCCTCAGATGTATGCGAACACTAACACACCACCTGCTGCAGGAGAGCAAGATGTTTGAGATGATCTGGCTTCTGTTCAAACAGCAGCACACCAACACCACCCTTCTGCTGCTTGCTGTTGGTTTCAATCAAATCATGTTGAGCTTTTGTGATATACTTTAAATCATTATTTCTTCATTCAGTCATGCTGTACTTTGGGATGTTCAGTGCCGTATAGAAGGAATTTTCAAGGTATTTGACTCATGGAGCTTATTACTATAAACCTACTTTGAAGGAATTTTTCATGTAATCCTCAGTGATTCGCAACTGCTTGTGTTTTTCTTCTTTGAAATTCCACCAAAAAAAAACTGAAAATGCTGCGGTAAAAACCCATTAAATGGTTAATTCCTGTAAGATTTACAGGGACAAACCATAAAAGGACATTCCCAGAATTCCCTGCATTGCATTTCAACTTTAGTTTAGAATTTAATGTTTTTTCTTTAAGCCACTCTGTTTCTTCTTAGTGTTCTTATTAGGGTTGTGTGTCACTCGTAATGTTGTTAAATGAATGTATATTTGAGTGTAATGAGTCTCATCATGATGGTGTTTAGTGTTTGTGTGAATGACTCAGAGCTCCTTCTACACATGTTCATATTTAAAAGCTGCTTGTGATGGATTTTGGTTCATTATGAGACTTTCTCATCATCGTGTGCATTTGGTGCTTATCAGTGCATTTCAAAGATACAAAACAGATTTCACTACTTAACACCGTTCAAAAATTTGGGGTCAGTAAGATATTTAATGGTTTTTAAAGATGTTTCTTCTGCTCATTTATTAAAAAAAACTGTAATCTTGTGAAATATTATTTCAATTTAAAATAAGTGTTTCCTGTGTGAATATATTTTAAAATGTAATTTATTCCTGTGATACAAAGCATCATTACTCCAGTCTCCAGTGTCACGTGATCCTCTCAGAAATCACTCGATTTATTACTAATATTATCAGTGTTGGAAACAGTTGTGCAGACAAATATATTTTTTGGAGCCTGTGATTTTCTTTCTTTCTTTTTTCTTCTCAGGATTCTTTGATGAATAACAAGTAAAAAGCTACATAATTTTTTAACGAATATAAAACATTTCTAAAATGTAAATCTATGCTGTGACTTTAAAAGTATTCATTTCATTCAAAGAAGAAAGAATAAAAATCCCAAACGTTTGAACAGTAGTGAAACAGTAAACTATTGTAACAGTAGATCTGAACATTATTATCCATTGTCAATAAATGCTTCTCTTTTTAATATTTTAATGATCAAAGAATCCTAAAAAAAAAACTATTAAGCAGCTCAACTGTTTC
>JAUCMS010000034.1:11151633-11169889 GCA_032357445.1 Enteromius radiatus
AGGGCGCATTACTAATGTTGCATGACAAAAATAGGCACTACTAATTTTGGATTAGGTTTCTGATTGCAATGTTATTACATCTTCTGTTGTACATTGGTGCTCTGATTTTAAAGTATGCAAATAATCCGCTCATATGGTAGTGTTTCTATAAGAATGATCTCTTTCTAAAATCACAAACTAGGCATTCATCCTTTTCTCCTCAAGGAAATGCATTCAGTACGTCTACCTTGTAAACCGCTTAAGCCGAGCCTGGGCTTATTTTTAGGCCTACTGTATGCGATGTTACTTTACGGACTTTTATTTTGAAAGTCGGCACGTCTGTACTTCCGCATTCCGTGACAACATCCGCTCCCCCGCTGTTTCCTTACTACAGCTTGTAAAATTAAGCAGCGTTTTATGATGAAGTTAATATTAATTCCTACTTAAAAAGACGATAAACTATGAAGGTTATGCCTTAAAAGCGAAAATCATGGCGAGGATCGGCGACATCATTCATCTTAACGTCGGGGGCAAAAGGTTTGTTGCACATCCTGCTCGAAACAAGCCACACACTTTCTTAACAATCTCATTTGTTACTTTAAAAATGCTACTTTACTTTAGAAACTTGAATGTAGTCTTCATAATAACTAGTAGTGTTTTAATATAGCTTTTTATTTATCCGACTTAACTTACTGTAGACGGTAATAAACATCTGCATAACTATACAAGCAGCTGACCCGGTTATAAATGCGTTCAAAACTCTGTTATTACTGCAAATAATGATACATGATATATTAATTTACTGTTTTTTTTATGTTTGTATGTATAAATCCAGGTTCAGTACCTCCAGACAGACTCTGACATGGGTTCCTGACTCGTTTTTCTCAAGGTTTGTGCGTTTATATTTCATGTATATCGACAATTTAACATACACTAGGTTTAATAATAATATCTGACTATATGGGTTGTTTATTTTTTGGCATAGGTCTCATTATATATACAACTTTTTGTACATAATATGTGATAAATATTATGTTTTTGTTTTTTTAAATACTTTTAGTTTATTAAGTGGACGGATATCAACACTTAAAGATGAGACTGGAGCGGTAAAGTTTATTTTATTATACGAGCTAACGATAATACACAAATCTTTATAAGGATGTTACTATGTGAGTGTGTTTTAATGTAGCCCAATATTTGTCTCTTTTAGATATTCATTGACAGAGATCCGTCTCTGTTTGCTCCTATTCTCAACTTTCTGCGCACTAAAGAGCTTCACCCCAGGCAAGGCTATATTTTTGTGAAATAGATCATTTAACACTGTCTTATTTGGGTTGTAAATGCCATAATGTTTTTATGACAGGTCCATAGATGTGCACTTATTAATGCACGAGGCAGAGTTCTATGGGATCACGCCGCTGGGTAAGATCCGGCTGTGCTGGGATTATTCTGAACCACATATTAAATTGCATGTTGATTAAATGGTGCAGTGCCTCATCTAATCATGTGTTTGCCTCTGCAGTGAGAAAGCTGCAACTGTGTGATGAACTGGATCGCTCCTCCTGCGGGAACGTGCTGTTCAATGGCTATCTGCCTCCACCAGGTACACAACCACCCCCTGAGCACATAGAAACAAACTCTTTTAGACATGCATCATGTTTCAGAGAGACTCATTGTGCTCGTGGCTGCTACCATTGCTTTGCATTTCAGCGAGTATAGAGTATAATGATATTAAAGTGGTATGATTAAATTGCCGGAATATATGCATAAACATAATGCATGTGTGTCAGAGCGGCTCTGTTCATAGTAAATATTGCTCCCCACAAAGTGCTGTAAAGTCTATTTAACTCCATCTTTGCATGTTGTTGTGAGTTTGGGTTTATTATAACGTTTGTCTGGGAATGCAGCACGTGCTATTTCATCAGATTAATTGCACAAATCCAGGAGAATACATGCATTTAATAAATATATATATATATAACTATTTATCATGATTTCAAAATAAAAGCTCAGACCCTCGCTCACACAGAATGTACAGTGGCCACATCATAAAGAAATGGCAAAATATTAAAGATTAAGTGAACATTTAAATTAAATGTCAGGAATTAGATGGCAGGGCATCAGGCCGTTGTCGCCCCCTGCTGGTATTTGATATAATGCGTAATGTACATTAGCTTTATTATTTATAATACATGATGTATTAAAACCATATGATTACTTGCCTAATTGCTATGATATATGTATTTTAAGTCGTATTAAGGCTGTTGGTCACTTTAGCTAGACATTTTGTTGTATTTTTGGTCTGATTACTCGATTAGCGATCGACTCGATTACCCTAGCTGTGTATGTTACAGTGTATCCGGTGAAGCGTAGAAACCGGCACAGTGTGGCAGGACCCCAGTTCATGGGGGGCCGTGCGGGGCCGGTGGAAAGGGCCCCTGTGAGGAGGAGTAACACAATGCCGCCTAACCTGGGCAACTCTGGCATTCTGGGTAAAGCTGCCATAGAGGAGAGAGCCACAGGTGTGCACTCTACTCATTTCTACTCTGTTTCTTTTCCTGTTGTACTGTGCTTAATTCTTTCTGTTTTCTTTTGTTTGATTTGAGTTAACGTTGTTCTGTTCTATTTTAATTCGTTCTACTCATGTCTTTTTCTGTTTTATTTACGTGGTTTTACTCCTGTTCTGTTGGGCACATCTATACTTGACTCCTGCTGTTCTTTGTTGTTTAGGTCCCATCTCGGATACAGGCATGGTCAGAATCATATGTGGTCATCATAACTGGATCGCTGTGGCCTATGCCCAGTTTGTGGTCTGTTACAGGTAGGGTTCGTCTTTGATTGGCCCGTATAGTAATGATTTGGATTGACATGTGACTCTGTTTCTTGTGCTCAGGGTGAAGGAGTCGACTGGATGGCAGCAGGTGTTCACCAGCCCTCGGCTGGACTGGGTGATTGACAGAGTCGCTCTCAATGCTAAAGTCATGGGCGGTTCCCTAGGGGACAATGATAAGATGGTTGCCGTAGCATCGGGCACAGAAATCATACTTTGGGCGATCTGTCCTGATGGGAATGGCAATGAAATTGGTAATCTCTCATTTCATATACAGCTATAATGCAAAGGTTTGGGCACCCATGTAGGTGAAATGTGAAAAATGGTATTATACAAAACGCCTGTTATTATTTTATTAAGTACTGTCCTGAGTAAGATATTTTACACACAAGATGTGTACATATAGTCCATAAGACCAAAAACAACCCCCCTCAAAAGTGAATACTGTGTGTGGTTACCTGGATGATCTACGACTTCTTGTTTTGTGACGGTTGTTCATAAGTCCCTTGTTTTTTCTGAAAAGTTAAACTGCTCTTCAGAATAATCCTTACATCCTTAATATTTGAACCCTTTCCAACAGTGACTGTATGATTTTAAGATCTATCTTTTAACACCGAGGGCAGGGGCCACGTAGAGTTTAGTTCCAACCCTAAGCAGCTAATAAAGGTCTTACTAGGTACACTTGAGACTTCCAGGCAGGTGTGTTGAGGCAAGGTAGAGCTAAACTTTGCAGGACACCGTCCCTCCAGGATCAAGTTTGATGACCCCTGGTTTAGGGACTCAAACATAACTATTTAAAAAAAAGATTCAAACAGATGCTCCAGAAGGAAACAAGATGCATTAAGAGCAGGGGGTGAAAACTTTTTACATGTGAAAATCAAGGAAAATTGTACATTTGTTTCCTGGAAACATGTATCTTGTACAAGTATCTTCTGTTGCTCCAAAAGCAAAAAAAAAAAAATGTTCAAAGGTTTTCAACCCCAGGCTCTTAATGCACTATATGTAAACATTTTTTCGTATAACATATCTTACTCAGGACAGTACTAAATAAATAAATAAGAGGTATTTTGTCTAATCTCTCTTATTTAACCCTAACTTTTTCACAGATTCTGCAAGGGGTGCCCAAACTTTTGCTTAGAACTGTAATTCTTTAGGATTTTACACAAATGTTTGGAAACCACAGTTGTTTGTTCTGACCCTCAGGTGTGTTCAGTTTGAATGTGCCGGTGGAGGCTTTGTTCTTCGTTGGAAATCAGCTCATCGCCACCAGCCACACGGGCAAAGTGGGAGTATGGAACGCTGTCACTAAACACTGGCAGGTAACGAGAGCTCACAGACACGTGACCGCTTCCTTTCTGCATTTGTTCCGGTCTCACATTTGAATTGAAATCGATTTCTTAATATCAAGTGTGTTCACTTCCTGATTTCTTCACCTCTCTCTTTGTAGAACCAGGATGTAGTTCCTATCAACAGTTATGACACAGCCGGATCGTTCCTCATTTTGGGATGTAATAATGGATCTATTTACTATATAGGTAAAGAGATAAGTCATTAATTATCTAAAATATGATGTTTTCGGGATTTCTATAAAGTTGCAAATAAAAAAGTAGCTTTCGTTTTTGTATTTGATACAATTCAAAAAATATAAACCATTTAATGTTAAATAAACGAATGACATTATTTGCTGTTATTTCTAATTTCTTGAGCTTTTTTTTTTTTCATGCATTCAACAAATTTTTGCATGCATTTCTGTGTTAATCAGATGTCCAGAAGTTTCCGTTGCGGATGAAGGATAATGATCTGTTGGTGACTGAGCTGTATCGAGATCCCACTGAAGATGCAATTACTGCTCTAAGTGTCTACCTGACGCCCAAAACAAGTAACGCCAACCTATCACCTCACACAGCCAGAACTGTGTCGTAGCACATAGCACTAACCCATATTCAACTGCTACTGAACTATTAGCACTCCAGCTGATGCCTATTGAGAAACAGACATACGCTTCAGCATGCTTTTAAAAAGAGAACTTATTCCTGAAATAATATGCTTTGAAAGAATAACTGAATATGTGGTTTAATTTCTGTCAAACCGTGTATGTGCGTGCTCTTGTGTTTGTTCAGGTGACAGTGGGAACTGGATTGAGATTGCGTACGGCACTAGTTCAGGCACGGTGCGTGTCATAGTGCAGCATCCAGAGACGGTGGGGTCCGGTCCACAGCTCTTCCAGACCTTCTCCGTTCACCGCAGCCCTGTTACTAAGATCATGCTGTCTGAGAAACATCTCATCTCTGGTAAAGAGGTTTTTTCTTAAATGCATTGCTCAATGATGCGTAGAATATCGTAAGGAACAAAAGTCTGAGATCAAAAAAAAAAAAAAAAATTATAATTTAATCACGTTGAATTAAAATTGTGTGTTTCATTTATTTTTTTGCAAAAAAAGGTTTCATACAAACTCATAAGTGAATCACTATAATTTGATATTGAATTGGAAAACAAGAACATCAGTGTGTATGTTTGTGTGTGTATATATATATATATATATATAGTAATATTGTGAATATAGATCAAGTCTGAAATCACTAGTTAACAATTTTTCAAAATGATTCAAAATCAAATTTTTTTGTTTACATAATATATGAGTGTGTACTGTGTATATATTTATTATGTATATGTAAATACAAACACATGCATTTATATATTTAAGAAAACTATCGTTTATATATTTAATATGTGTATATATATTATAAAAATATAAATATGTGAATGTGTATAAATATTTTTAACATATAAACTGAATGTGTGTATAATAAATAAACTCAGTACACATACATATGTTATGTAAACAATAATGTATTTTGAATGTGATAACCCATTTAACATGCATTGTGCAATTTATTAATATTGAATTAAAAACAAAAACAGATTTCCTAAAAATTGCAAAATCATTTTATATTTAGTTTTTATTACAAAAATATTAAAGCACTAATGTAATTTAAGTAGGTCATATTTCTCTTTTTCTAAATAACTTTTTTAAAATATTTTTTTCAAACATTACCTCTTTAAATGTGTTCTTCAGCTCCTTTTATAATTTTTTAAAATGTTTATTTCCATATGCAAATGAAAAAAGTAATTAATCCTAAATCTTCCTTGCTACAGTTTGTGCAGATAACAATCACGTCCGTACGTGGACCGTGACGCGTTTCCGAGGCATGATCTCCACTCAGCCCGGCTCCACCCCCCTCACTTCCTTTAAGATCCTCTCACTGGATGATATCGATGGCCATGGAGGCTGTGCTGCTGGCACTGAAATAGGCAAGATTCACATCAGAAATCACATTTATATACATTTTCCCGGTTTCTTGACTAATGTTTGCGTGCGCAGGTCCGTATGGAGAGCGTGATGAGCAGCAGGTGTTCATCCAGCGTGTGGTTCCCGACACTGATAAACTCTACGTAAGGCTCTCCTCCAATGGAAAGAGGTCTGTTTCAAACACAAGCAAGACAAACCAGCATCACTTTAACAGCAGAGCACCTGACTAGTTAAATGAACTGATAGAAATCAACACAAATATACGTAGGTGCTGCGCTTTGAGAGTGTGCTGAGCTTGATCTGTATCTCCTCTGAAGGGTGTGTGAGGTGCGTTCAGTAGACGGGACGTCCATCACATCGTTTGTGGTGCACGAGTGTGAGGGATCCAGCCGCATCGGATCCAGGCCCCGCCGGTACCTCTTCAGTGGACACGGCAACGGCAGCATCCAGATGTGGGACCTCACGACGGCGATGGAGATCGCAGGGAAAGTGGATATCAAAGGTGAGAGCCAGGGAATGCATGAATGTGAAATACATTCTACAATTATATTTAGTCATTTAGCAGCTATTGGTGGTCAAATTGATAAAATTGATTCGTTTTGGCTGGAAGACCTGACCGAGAGAAGCCTGGACAGAACAAGAGCTTGAACAAGTTGTGAAGCATGTTCTGAAAGAATGGAAAAATCTTTATGTTTGTGTGTTAAAGCTCTCGGAGGCCCCACTGAAGAGGAGTTACTGGAGCTTTTGGACCAGTGTGACCTGGCACTGACCCGAACACCAGACATGAGTCCTGCTGCATCTCTCACACACTCCTCACGCAACTCCATGTGCAGGTACACACACACACACACACACACACACACACCATCAGGCTACATGCTGATTGCTCCCTGCAAAATCATATACATACACAAAGATTTGGGTTTAACTTGTAATGCATCAAGCACACAAAGCCTACACGAATATACATGCTATATTAGCATTCAATTATGTCTCCCAAAATGCATAATAAACATGCATTTAGTCCTGGTGTTCTCTACAGTGGACATTTATGAAATTATGACTTTTTCTAACATTTTCCTGAGATGTTGTTTTTTGCTTTCTCTCCATGTCCTGTAGAGGGCACTATTGCTCATTTATATTGTGTTTCTCCACAGTCTTCAGTCTCAGTTCAGTGAAATGGGTCGAGCTGCCGGTGGTTTCCGAGGTCCAGTTCCTCTGACCGGTAGTCTGCCCCGTCAGGCCCCGCTGGTTCCCCTCAGCAAGCCGCTGGCCCTCGGCCTCAGTCAGTCGTCTCTGGCCAGCAGCGACGGCCTCGGCTCCATCCGCAGGGGCAGCTTTGTGGAGCGCTGTCAGGAGAGAGCCAAGAGCTCTGACGCGACCGGCCTGGACGCGGGCAGACGCAGTTTAGCCGCGTGCAGCGAGCTCGAAGCCCGACTCGGCCTAAGAATGCAGCCGTCGTTCTCCACACCTTCATCATCCTCATCCTCAGCCGTAGCAGCAGCATGCATGAGAAGACCAGCTTCGGCAGCACCGAGTCCTGCTCCTTCACCGCTCAGTCCAGCCAGATCACAAACGCCCTCGTCTCCAAGACGACCCCTGACCTCTCCCACCAGTGAGAGCCCGTCCAATGAGAATGTACCAGGGCAAGAAAGCCCCGCCTCTTCATCTTCAACCAGCCCCAAACCTCATATGAATGAAACCAGCTTCTGAGAGGAAAGTCAACAAAGCAGACACAGGACAAATAAACATTAGCTTGAATATTCTACCCGGCAACAGAAATACAGAATTAGTCATTTAAAAGTGTTAGTGTAAAAATACACGCAATTATATGTCTACTTCTTTTAGAGCAGTATTGATCAGAGAATGGAAGACACACATATTCAGAATTGTAAATTATTCATTTCTGAGAATAAGATTGTATCTATATTGAATATAACTTATATAGGATATTGTTCATCCTAAAATATTCTAGCATTTATGAAATATTTCTTTTAGAACCGTATTCTCAGTATCACAGGGTGCCTTATCATATAGAGTGTGGAGATATGATGAGAATATGGAATATCATAAAATGTAAATGAGGGGGAAAAAAATTCCCATTCATTTGTACATTTCCAGCAGATTTATCATGTAGAGAAATGGACTGGCTGTCATTTATTTGGCATGTTCCCAAACTTATGCAACTAAAGACAACTAAACATCACTGGAAAGTCAAAGCACTGTCTCTGGTGCGGTTAAAGCATTAAACAACCAATCGAGTGATTGCTTGTTTAGCCAGCCAATGACAGGATAGGGGCGTGTCTGAGCAGTCTATTTGAAAACATTATTTGATCCGTTTCATCAAGCGATGCTGCACGCCATTTTCTTGAGGCTGTGCTGTTGAGTGGCTGATATATTACTGGTTCTGGATGTGCTACTGTATTTATTACAGTATAATGGTAGCAAATAAGATGCGCACACACACAACAGATTAATTTAAACCAATGCATATTTTACATTATACTGATGTGAAAACAGGAAATGTGCGTTATAAATTATAGGAGCGTTGCATAAATGATCCGATGACAGTAATACTAATAAATATATATCAGGAAGTTTGTGTCTGTAATAAGCGGTTTACAGGTGGCAAAAAAAAAAGCAAAAATAAATTGGCATGTAAAAAAAACTAGGTTAAGTAAGAAAACCATGTATAATGTATTTTGCAAGACAGAGATGAAGAGGAAGATGAGATGATGAAGTTAGTAGTTTATGTAGTGCTGGCAACACAAACTTTCCATACAGTTAATATACATGAATACACACACACACACACACACACGAGTACAGACTGAGCTTCAGCTGGCTCTTTCCGTTACGCCTCGGAGGACTGTTGTGTGTAAATGCAGATGTCTTCACTGCTGTCGGGATCATGGTAAACATGGGCTGTTACTACAGTAATCAGCTTGAATTTGATTGTGTTGGAATAAGAGGTCTGAATGTTCACTGTATTCATATCATCTCCTCTTTGTTCAAATATAGCCTGGTATTTTATCTTATCAAGTTTGAAAGTGTGCTGTTATGGTATGTTGGTTTTTACATTAACAGTGTCATTCCTAAATAAATCGCTCTAAATAAGACTGTTTTGGTGATGAAGTTGCAAATGCAACAAACCTTACTGTGTGTAACACGAACTAAAAGTTTTTCTGGATTCCTCCCACAGAACTTATCTAAATAAGTAAATGTATATATATATAAGTATCTGGGTACTTCTGAAAGTACCAGAAAATAATTCATTTTCTTAAAAATACGAATAATGCAGTAAGATAGTAAGTATCTTTAGATGGATTTTGAGGCTATAAATGGACAAACGATAGAATAAACACTTCTTAATTTTATTATTATCAGTAAAATAAATCATTATCATTACTAAGTTTTAAAATGCAATATATATGGATATATTAATTTATAAAATAGTTATTCATTATTAATGACTTGTTTTGTATAATAATATATTTAATGTTAAATGTCTTTTATGTTTTAGTTTTTTATTAACAGCAAAAAAAAAAAAACGATTTAATCGTAAGAGACGATTAAAAATAAATTTTAAATTAATTATTAAAAAAATTATAAATAATCCAATATTATAGTTTTGTGTAATATAATATAGTTTTTCTTTTTGTATATAAAATTTAACATGATTTTGTTTTCATTATCTACATAATATTTCTATATTATATATATACACACACACACACATAAAACACATACATAGTTATTCTTCCCAGAAAACTGAATTAACCTTTTTAAAGTTTGCAAATGCACTTTTATCTGAAAAAAAAAAGCACTCTGGAAAACTCAAAAAAAAAAAAATAATTTATTTTCATATAAATAACAGCAGATAGGTGGCATTTGTAATAAATTAGACAATAAATAGAAAGGCATATTGCTCAATAGCTTGACAACATACTGCAGGCTATCTGTGCCGTTTATGATGCTGCGTCTTCAATAGTAACCAAATTCCCAAATCTAGACTGACAAATCTCTACAGAATAAAAATCACGTCAAACTAAAAAAAAAAATGCTTCTAAACTATCGCTGACACCATATCAAATGGTCATCTCTGTATAAATCAAATAAATAGTAAAAGATTGTGCTTGAGTGAGACGGAGAGTGATATGAAGCTCTCGTCATCGGTTTAGCTGCCGGACTGGTTTAGCTGCGTCAAGCGCCGCTCTGGACGCCATTACCCTGATTTCCATTTAGAGCTTGAGCGGCTCTAGGAAGACCCCTTAAGTGGCACCGGCCCACCTGTAGGCCACTTGGCGCTCTTTGTTTGTCGTTTTTTGTCCCTATCACATACTTCAGCAACCTCAAAAGTCATCCTGTGAAAACCATTGCGAAATCGGACATTGCTTTTCCATGGAAATTGTACTTTTAGTGGTCTCCTCCCCCAAAGTCTAGAGATTTGTGATGAGAAAAATGAATTCATTCAGTTTGTGTTATAACACCCTGAATAAAATCTCACAGGAACCTCGATTTTTTTTTGTGTGTCAACTTCAAATTTGGAACATAATAAGGCTTTAACTTTCAAAAAATAGATTGTTAATTATGGAATTTATATCAGGTGGCCTTAAGTAAGTGCATAGGCCTCCTGATTTAAAGTGGGACCATTTATTTTATCTACAATTTTAAAAAGATGTGGTACAGTGCATTTTCTTTACAGTAAGTATCTGCAGATTATCTTCTTTAAAAAAAAAGGAGTCCAACCTTTTTGGATTAGGTTGGATAGTGCATGTTCACAAACGGGGGGTGACACTTAAGGGGTAAAGCGCCTGGGTCCTGCTCTAGATCTTGGCGTCCAGCATCTCCAGGAAGAGTCTGTGCATGGGCACGTGTCCGTCTGTTTGCAGCCGGCTGAAGCAGCGCACGGCTCTGAGAGCTGTCTGTCTCAGCAGCGGCAGCGTCATGAGCAGGCGTCCGGCGCGGTGAGCTTCAGATGGACGCTGGCTGCTCTCGTAGTCCTGCAGGGCCTCGTGGAGCCCATCCTGGAAGCGCTGCACCGCCTCGGTGCCCTCCACGTTCTCTGCGTCTGAAAGAAAGAGCCAGCGAGGTCACTAGAGGCCCTGAAACAAGGTGATACTTTCTAGAACGCATTACGTTAGTAATTAACTTTACTAATAAATCATTCAAGCAGATATGAGCCCAAATACGAATGCAATGTTTCATATTATTTTACATTAAATCATTTAGCAGTACAAAACCAGTCAAAAAAAAAAAATGAATAAATATGCTCTCCGTTGATGTATGGTCTGTTAGGAAGGACAATATTGGAAAATCTGTCTAAACTAAATATTGAGAAAATGGATTAAATTTGTCCATGTTATGAATAAAAGATATATTTATGATAGTAAATCTTTACTTAATATCCTAATGATTTTTGGCATACAAGAAAAAAATAATTGTGTTTATTTATAATAATAATGATAATGTTTTAATGCGTTAAGACACATGAAGTGTTTTTCACATGAGCATCTCTTAATGGTTTAGCTCTGGTCTATCTGCTCATGCTCTCTAGCTTTTCTGTGTCAAGTGTATAAGCGTTGGTTTTCTGCCCTGCGGTCGGGTGCCGGGACGCATGTATTGATCCGTGCTCTGTTCATATTGATTGTTTTTTCTTGGCCAGTGTGTCTGAGACTGGGAACTAAAATAAAGCAGAATCAACTGCTATCACACAAACCAGATATACGTAATTCATTAAAACCTCTTCATACACACCGCAGTAAAAAGTGTTGACATGTTACTGAATTTAAGTTGATGATAACCTCCAAAATATTTGAATCAATGCAGTAGATTCATTTAGTATAATAATGTAATTTTGTCATGATTTTCTATGAAAAAAAATCTCTCTCTCTCTCTCTCTTTGTATAGAGATAAATAATCATATATTTGTTTTATTCAATATTTAATTAGTTTTCTGTAATAATACTTTTTTGTTTTACTAATGAGCTTCATATATATATATATATATAAAATGTACATATTTTATACTAATACTAACTAATGATAATAATTTGAGAGGGTATATTAATAAATAATATTTAATTAAATATTAACAATAAATTTAATAATACAATTGTGCGCTAGTGTTAAATGTTATATATATATATATATATATATACACAACTTTTAACAAGTTATTATGCTATTATAACATTTTAGTTAATTTAATTTACTGATTATTTTAACTGTAATAATTTGAGAGGCCATAATAATGAATAATACAGTATTGCATATTAAGTAATATACATTTTTGTATATATAATTACATACTAGTGGTATAACATGTCATTTTATGTATTTTGTTATCATTATCTTTATATATTTATATGAAGGGTTTATTTGCACTCCCTAACAATTCTTCAAAGTCATGTTTTTTTTTTCAATTTGCATTTCAATAATCTCAATCTGACTGCAGCTGGGTTATTTTGAGGTTATTTTAAGTAAAAAAAACAGCTAACTAACACAATAAAAACATTATAATATTATAATAAACAATATTATTGCAAATAAACTCTTCATATATATATATATATATATATATAGCATTCTTAATGTTTTAGTTCAAGCTTACACTTGATGTTTCAGATGTCATGTACCTGAGTTGGCCAGAGCCATGGCTTTGAGAGTGAGCAGCTCCTCCTGGTTCAGGCCCATCTGCTGGTATTTGGAGGTCAGGTGTCTCAGAGCCGTGTAGAGGTCATGCAGTCCCGCAGCTCGACACTGGCCCTCGTTCAGGCGCAGGTTCTCCGCAAACTGAAGCTCGTCAGCCAAACCCTGAGATCTCCAAACCACGTTCAGCACCAGCGTCTCCATCCAGCCGCTCTGAAGCAGCGCCATCTGATCCACCAGAGCGAGGCTGGAGAAACCTGACAAACACACCAGCTCTTATCTCACTGCGGACCGCACAGAAGACTAGAACAGCATGGGATCAGCCCGGGTACCTGGTATGTGTTTGGCCCAGCCGATCATAACCAGCAGCTCCCTGTTCAGAAGGTCACATAAGGTCAGCAGCGTTTTAAAGTCACTGTCGGGGGTCGCGGGGTCAGGGGCGGCTCTCAGAGGAGCTGGTTCAGATACGAGGAGCTGAGAGATCACTTTGCTTCCTGGAAAGGAAAAGATGAGGATGTTTTATTGCTGATGTTAAACCGTTAATCAGGTTAAATCCTCAACCACTCATAATCCACTGACGACAGTTTCTAATGCTCAGGTCTTCATGCTCAGGTCTTTTATTCATATTTTAAAATGCTCTGGCAGTTGAACGGCGGCTGTGTGTGTGTGTGTGTGTGTGTGTGTGGTGAGACTCACGGATGGGTTTGCTGGGATGAGCGTAAGGTGTTTTGGTGAAGAGAGAGAGCGCTGAATACACTCTGCGCTTGTACTTCTGTCTGCCTCCTCTCACACGGTCCATACGCACACCTACACACACACACACACACACACACAGGAAATAATGTGTCATTATAACATAAATAAACATGACTAGTTTGTACTGCTAAAGTCTACTTGTTGTGTTCACTGTTTTTCTCATAACAACTAAATCATTATGACTTCAGAAGTCACTGTTATAGCATACTAAGTCACAACTATGTCTTTACAAGTTGAAATTATGACATAAAAACTCTAAATTTATAACAAAAATGTTACATTTAGTCATTTTGCAGACACGTTTATCCAAAGAGACTTACAAATGAGAACAATAGAAGCAATTAAAACCAACAAAAGAGTAATTCTGACTATAAAAGCCACTTTTACAATTTAAAACTAATGAGATTAAGTATAAATTATGACATACTAAACAATATTTTGCTATATTTAATAGCATGATTAGTTATTTCTTGTCATCATTTCAAACTTATCTCATAATTATGACTTCAATTTTAACCTTTTATGTCATTGTACATTTATTACGAAAGTATTTTGTCACAATTTTGATGTTTAGTCATAATATTGTAATTTTAAAATATTGTATTTAAAGTCATAATGTAAATTTTTCAAGTAGTGAGACTAAAAATCAATAATACTGTAACAAACGTATTGCTTATTGTTAGTGCCTGATGCTACCATGTAATATATAGCACATCTGTATATTATATTCAGTACTAAAAAATACTAAATCTCCAACTTTTTGGATCCCATTGACATAAGTTATTTGAGCAAATATCTCCAGATGAAATCATGGTTTGGGTTTAGGAGCTCACCCTCTCTCATCATGCCGGCACGCAGGCACTTCTGGAAACGACACGCCTGGCATGATTTCCTCCGTCTCTTAGTGATCTCACAGTCATTGACCACCGGACAGCTGTACTCAATGTTTCCTGAAACACACACACAGAGCACAGCACAAACTTTTAATCAGAGGAAAATAAAAACAGGGAGGGACAGTATCAGGAAACCTCATAAAAGGCCATGAAGCCAGACGCTCAGGTGAATGTAGAGAGGACTGTACAGTAGCTCTAGTAATTGCGATACATCTATTATACGTTTAATCAAACATAAAGTCCATTTGTCCCATGCTTCACACGCTGAGCTTTCACACAGAAATCCATAGAGTCCAGACAGAGTTCAACTATTGATTTGCACTGCCTTATAATTTAATAATCATGGCAAGAGTTAGAAAGTCTGTGTTTTCCCAGAGGCGAGAGTATTGACGAATGTTCAACACTCGTTAATGCCCAGGGAAGCAAATCCTGGAATTTCCACCGTTAACACCGATCAATAGATTTGTCTAAAACACGACGCTGGACAAGACTCTGTGGGATGAGAGCATGCATTATGTGATTGAACACTTCATCAATATATTGATATGTTAACACACACACACACACACACACACACTTGTGCTCTGTCTGCCCAAGGCCAAAGCCAATAAAAACACTCCGTCTGCATCCATCAGAAACCTTTCCCCCACATATATATATATATATATATATATAAGTTTGTAAATGTTTTTTATGCAGACCACAACATATATCATAGCCAGATTATATTTAATGCATATATTGACAATATGTGCAGAGACAACAATTCTGGTTTGATATTACACACGGTTTAACGACACTACACACACACAAATTCCAGTGGCTAATTATTAATTGGCAACAGTTTTATCTCAGCTCTACAGTTCATCAAATAATAATAATAATAATAAAACTGGGTATTTTATAAAAAAACATTTAAAATGATCAAAACCAAGACAATTGTATTGACGAGGTGCTTTGATTAAAGCAGCAGCAGCACACTGAGTCTTCACACACAAATCAATGTCAGACAGATAGATAACTCATGTCATATTGATCATTGCAAACATTAACAGCACTGCTGCTTTGAAAATGCACTCAGATATCTGAACACATATTTTCATTGTTAAGTTACTAACCAGTATGAGACGGAGAGAATATGATAATTTATTTATTTTAATTGTGGTTCCTGTGGATAAGATATTTGGCTGAGATACAACTGTTTACAAATATGGGATCTGAGGGTGCAGAAAATGAAAATATTGGCCTATATACTCCATTGTTTGCTTTTGCCACAAATATACATTTGCTACTTATGACTGCTTTTGTTCTCCAGGGTCACATATTATACATGCCGTAAAAATCAGTAATGCATTTAGAAATGATATAATAAGAGTCACGTTATTTTCTGAGAATTCTGTTGTCAATTTATATATATACTAATTAAAAAGTACATACTTATAAGTAAACTGAAATAGTATCGCACTAAGCTATATAGGCTGTTTTTTTATGATATATATTACTATATGATAATTCAACTTGTTTAAGTGGTAACTTCCGTTACTAAGATGTTTTGTGGCTGTGTTCGTTACCTTGAATGGTTCTTTTGAAGAAGGCCTTGCACGCCTCACACGACGCGACGCCGTAGTGATATCCGGACGCGAAGTCTCCACACACCAGGCACAGGCGCTTGGGCCCGGGGTTCAGGGACGCGATGTAGTCGCAGCTCAGCAGGGACTCTGTGTGACCGAGGGGCTGGAAGAGAGTCGCGGCGCTGCTGCTGGAGATGGAGCTGGAGCTGACGGGGGAGTCGGGGTTCAGAGACGGGTTCCCGGAGAAGACGCTGTAGCCGCTGCTGTCCGACGCGCTGCCGGGGCTGAACGGGGTCGCGCTGCTGTCCAGGCCGAGCGAGGGGCTCAGCGGGGCGGCTTTGAGCGGCGCATCGGTCGGGGACGGAGGGTCATCACAGGTGGACGCATCTAAAAGACTGATGTGAGGTTTCAAATTTCAAAAGTGTTAGTTTGTCTTTTAATTGAATTTACACTCATCAATTAGGAGAGGAAAAAGTGAAATTAATTGTCATGTCATCATACTTTTGAACCACCTTCCATCTATTCAACCCAATATTGGCCTGTTAAGCAACATACATTTTTTGTAACAGAGTTTTGTTATTAATGAATGACTTTTATATTATTTAAATGATCAGCCTTTGTAGTATAACAAACAAAGATGCGATAATTAACAAATAATCAGTTCATAATCCTGGAAAGTGAATTATTTCACATCTTAAAAACATTCGATGAAATTGGAATTATTTATAAAAACATTCTAAGCACTGGGTAGTGCATTGCACATTTATGACACACAACTAAAAGTAATGCATTATTTACATATTTGCAATGACGTGCCTTCTTCAAACAGACTTGTGTCATCACATTACACATTACACCGTTTCAGTCCATTAAAACTGTAAACTGAAGCTTTGTTACTAGCATTGTGAGTTAAATCATAGAGTTTCAAATGTTACAACCTCCACAAAGAGTTCTTTATAAAACAACAACAAAAACCTCTCTTTATTAATTAAAGAAAACTGAGCTGCAACTCACTTTCTGCAGTTTATGTATAAAAAGTAAAAGGTAAAAAAAAAGTAATATATAAAAAGGCATTTCTATTTGTGATAGTAATAGTCCTGCTTACCTGTGCTGGTTTAGAAACTGGAAAGTCTCACTCCGGCAAAACTCCTTGAGGTCCATCACTACTGTTCCCCAGGGACGGTCTGTGATGAAGGCAACGGAGCTCACACTGAGCAGGAGCTGCAGGGCGGCAGGTTTATGTAAGTGATGCACGGCGGTGGGTGGGTCTAATCTAATCCAGATGCATGCTGATTAAAACCCTATTGATGGGCTCTCATAACTGACAGGTCAGATCCTCAAAATAAAATCGACAATACAAGCAGGCCAATAGCAAATCGGTAATTTACTAAAATAAAGAATGCATTCTTATGGGCTTCAATACACAACAACACTTGTGCAGAGTGATTGAGATGATGCTCTTTCATCATTTTTACACCTCATGCCCCCCCCCCCCCCTCCATTTTCCATGGTGACAGAGGCTCTTTGTTGTATGTAAATAAATTTAAAGACATTCCTTATCTGCTTTTGGCTGCGAACACCAACAAACCACTCCCGTCACATCAAATCTGCTTCATTTCCTTGTTGCTGCCTCTGTTGTTGACCCTCAAAACAGACTCCGATTTGAGTTGACTCTGTACTGGAACTACAGGATCCCTGCTGGATGATTTTCAGTCCATGCCTGTGTGAAGCTGGGCGATATTGGACTTATTCTAATTAAGCTACTACATACAAAAAACATTTAGTTGATGACAATAAGCAGTGCACTTTGCACATAAGTCTGAAGTTATGAATTTTAGGTAAAGGGATGCAGAGCGAGTGCTGCTTTTGTGGGCAAACATCAATGCTTGAGCATCAGCAGAGCAAGAGTTTCTGACTGATGTAGACAGAGAAGAGAAGCGGTCCAAGAACTGAGCCCTGAGGCACCTCACCTCTCCAAGATACCTTAAAGGACCTATCTTTGATAATTATTAATAATTCACAGTGCATTAACAAATGTCGACAGATGCAACTCCTGATTTTAAAACTGTAGTACTGAATGTTGAAATTAACATTAGCAAAGATGATTGAAGTACTCTTGTACAATTATATTTTTTTATTTATATACACACTACCGTTCAAAAGTTTGGGGTCAGTAAGATATTTAAAGGTGTTTCTTCTGCTCATCAAGGCTGCATTTATTAGATTAAAAATCCAGAAAAAACTGTAATATTGTGAAATATTATTT
>JAUCMS010000034.1:11199609-11214498 GCA_032357445.1 Enteromius radiatus
TTGAAGTAAGAGAAGCTGGGGGAGTGGCTTATTTGCATCAGACATGTGTCACCTTGCTGGAAGCTGATTGGTCAAATGTCGTTTTGAGATCTCTAACCCAGAACATAACCTCCCCCGGAGCAAGTTAGCAGTGTAGCATGAGTTACTATGGCGATGAACACTGCTAAAAGCCAAACCAATTTCATGGTACCTAAAACCTAGGATTGGTGCAAACAAAACTTAATCTTACCTGGCTAGCCAGCTAATCCGGCTTCATGGTACAGGCCCCTGATTGAATATCAAGTAGGCTACATACATATGTTTATTTTTCTTCTTTAGACTGTTAGTCTGAAGTTTTGCTGATTTCTCATCTTTAAAGCGGTGCAGTAACTCAGGTTCATACCTTGGCAGCGGCCTTGCTGAGCGTTGAGGATATATCCAGTGTTACACACACACGTGTGTCGACCGCCAGGCAGGTCAAAACAGCGCCCCGGACCACACACCTGAGGACTCGATTCACACACTCGGCCGTCTGGAGGACCACACACAAGAATACAGTTAAACTATACACAATGCTTGCATTAATTCATTAAATATCATGAAACATTCATTAAATGATCATTTCATTATTATTGATCTGACATTTGTTAATGATTAAACAGTGCTGAGCTTAATTATGCATTATATTATTTCATTATGTAAGTTAATACATTTTGTTTTTGGTAAAGTGATTCAGTATCAGGTCAATTTGTGGTTGAGCTAATCAGATTAGCCAAACTCAATCTCAGAAGTATGCTGTGCTTCTAAGATGACTGACATTTATTACTTTCTCTCCAAACCAAATTCATCGAACAATCACACTGAAGACAAATGATGAGAAAATTGCAGTTATGTATCCAGCTCTGCATTTTTCAAGGTTGATATGAATTTGGCGTCACTTCAGCTCTGGAGATCAAAGAAGCCAGTCATTTATATGAGCAGGCCGGTGGATTTTTCTGGGCATGCTCACAGTTTCCTGGAGAAGTGAGTCTTTGTGTTTATCAAGTCACCGTAACGATAATCAGAATTGTTCTGGTCTGCTTTAAGACCAATATCCTGAGGAACATCTTCGCTTTTATACTAAACCTTGTCCTAAAACTATATTTCTGATATTACAATCAAAAAAAGATCGAGAGCAGTGAAAAACAGTTCCCAAAGATCAGTAAAGAAATACAGATGAGGACATAAACAGCTGATTTTCCTTTAACTGTAGCTTTGTGAGGACCCTTCTAAATCATAAAATCACAAAAGGAAATGAAGTGCACTTTAAGGGCCTTTAAGTCACAAGCTATTGTGAAAAACAAGTGTGTTTAATTCTATTAAATGTGCGCTTAAGTGCACTTAAAGAGTGACACTTTCATGGCTGTTTCTTAAGTTGACTATTAATGTCAAAGTAATAGTTTATATATTAAATCACTAAATTCAATATTTAGTTTTGCTTTAAAGTGTTACTTACTATACACTATACACTTATTTTGATGTTGACTAACAAACTAAAGCTTGTAAAGTACTTTTTCACAATTTCAACTGTAGTGTGTTATTTGATATTACGTTTATGGATATATATTAAATGTAAATTGTAACTTCGTCATTCAAATCTGCAATTACAAATGTTAAATGTAAGTTTCAATTAAAATATGTCACATGTAAACACATTTAAGTACACTTTTTGCAATGATATCAAGTTAAAAGTGTTATTTTAAAATACATTTGATATTATATTTAAAGTTAATATATTTTAAATGTATGCTACTTCATTTCTACAAGTGTGCAATTACAAATGCATTTAAGTACATGACATACAGGTTTTAATAGAAACGGCATATTTTAGTTCACCATATCCGTTGTCAACTTTATATTTTAAAACAACAGAATTAATTACGAAATTACATATAAAGATGTATTTGAATCCCACTTAAGTGCATTTAGTATAAATTTTATTTAGTTGTAAGTACCATGCATCTACTGTATGAGTCTGAAAAATGTTACATTTAGTTCACAGTTAAGTATATTCTATTAATTATTCAAGGAAACGAAAAGGAACACTTTGAGGAAGGCTGGGATGCATCAGTGTGCAGTATTTTAGCTGTTTTCTGAGCCTTTTTGACATTTTGGAACCGGAAGAAGCCTTGTGATATATATTCTATTAACACTTAATTTTCAGCAGTCTCTCTGAGGCCTACCTTGTCTAGTTGGAGGTGGTCGGGCAGTGGCCGGTACCAGAGGAGGTCTGATGGGAGATATTGGCTGTCTGTTAACCGAAGGCCGGCTGGTTTGTGTCCGTTCAACAGCTGTACACAATCAGACTGAATCACATACACGTACACTGTGAGTTCTGACAAACACGCTAATGAGAAAGGCTATGGCTCACGTGTGTTCACTCTGGACGGTTGGCTGGTGGCGCCGCTTATTGACAGGTTTGGTTTTGGTTGAGTTATGATGATAACCGAGCCGGAGTCGGGCTGCTGTGGCCTCACTGGACTCTGGACTCGGATGGTCTGTGTGTTGGTCGGTGAATACGGCACCTGCTGGATTCGGGTTGACTGTGAGATTGTGGAGTGAGACCTGGTGCCGTCTGGTTGGGATGCTACGCCTTGGGTGGATGGACGGACATTTTCAGACACCAAAGGTGGTCCCCCAGTGTCAAGCATCTCAGTTAGCCTCTGGTTAAACTTGACAGCCGAAGCCGAATAATGGTAACCCGGTCCAGCAGGACAGATCTCTTTGAAGGCATCTGTGAAGATAGAGTTAGATGATGAAAACCTGGAAATATCACAAATTTTGAGAACAAGAAGTTCAACCCGGACAACAGGAGAACCTCATTTCTTTTTTGATTTTTTGTTGCATAAAATAAAAACTTAAAAAGTTCAAAAGTCTGCTGAATCTGGCTGCCATAAACTTCAGATTTTTTTTTTTACAGTGTAGTGCACTTTTTAAAAGTGTGTTAAGAAACTAATGTGTCTCATGTAAGTGTCACATGCAAGTTATTTCGTTATATCTGCAAGAACCTTTAAGATTTGAAGTAAACTTCAAATGCACCTTTAATACAATTAAGCAATCTTCTTTTTTAATAAGGGGCATTTACAATCATTATTTACATTAACATGGTTTAAAACCATTTCTACGGAGCCCCTAAAGGGACATAGGTGATTTGTATATTTCTTCCTATATCTTGTGCGGACGAGATACTATAATTGGTGAGCACCAGATACAGGAAAAAATAAATAAATCACCTATGTCCCTTTAGGCCCTAGGGGCTCCGTACATTTCTATTTAAACTTTAGATTTTTTTTTTTTTTTGACAGTGTAGTGCACTTTTTAAATTCTACTTAAGTGTGTTAAGAAACAAATGTGTAATCATGAAAGACTCATGTCAAGTTATTTTGTTAAGATATCTGCAAGAACAGTTTTATACTTGCAGTATTTTATACTTGTAAAATACTGCCAGTAACTCTAATATTGCACATTTGTAATGATCAAGTTGCAATTGATTGCATTTAAAATATATTTTACTTAAAATGTAACATCAAATAACACAGTTCAAATTCTAATTAAGTACTTTTCATGTGTTTTAGTACACTATGTTAGTCAGTACATCAAAATAATAATTATTTAAGCATGGCTAACGATTATTAAACGTGATCATTTTAAATATACTTCAAAAAGTAAAGAAAATATTTTGTGAATTTGTAAAATTGTACTTAAGTGTGTTAAGGAATATAGTCAGTATCTTTTTTTTAAAGTCACTGACCTTTCATTTCATTTATATTATGTTATCTGCAAGTACAGCATTTTAAAATATACTTCTTAAGATTTAAAGTACACTACAAGTGTACATTTAAATTTAGGGAACTACTTCTTCACAAGGGTGTAACAGCTTTGTGTGAGATCTAAATTTTAGACATAATTCACTGAAATGGACACAGCTGAAAAAAAAAAAAGTCTGGTGGAGATTTACATTTTTGTTTTTTAATTGAGCCAGAAACATTGAGGGTCAACCGGGACAGAGCTAGAACCTCCACTCGTGGTATTTAAACGAAGACAGACAAATTACACAGTAAATTCCAACCGCTTTGATATTCCTCCAAACATTTGCTGAGAAATATTGCTGGTGGTGTGGGTGGGACGGGGTCCTTGAGGAAAAGTTGGACTCTTTGTGTAAAAACCAAATCATGTTGTTTCAATATTCTGTATTAACATGCTTCTCAGTGCTGTCCTCCAGCCACTTTTTGCTCCAACCTCTGCATTAAAGATGTTCATTCCAATGCAGTTGTTTGAAAGGATAAGTGCATTCTTTAAATTCTTAGAAAAGGTCTCTTACCTGAGCCGAAGTATGGGCATAGCTCACACTTCTTCCCCCAGGCTTTGCCCACTCGACTGCAGCAGCAGATCTGTTTGGTGATGTTCCGCAGGATGGGCAGAGAACAGGAGCTCTGGATCAGGATACGGAAACACTGGTCCTTCTCCAAAGAGATCACCTTCTGCGCTGTGAGGGGAAAATATATATATAAAATAACATTATATAGGGATACAGGTAAGGAAACAAATGTCAACATGCAACAGTCCATACATGCAAGTAAAAATGCATTCATTTATGAGCATGAAAGCATATAGAAGAGTCTTCATGTTTAATGCTGGTCTTGAAAAGGGACAGTTCACTCAATAATGTCAATCTGATCATTACTTTCTCGTTTGTGGCTTTCTTTCTTTTGTGGAACTCAAAAGCAGGAGTTTATAGGAATGATCATGCTGCTCTTATCCATACAATAAAAGCATACAGTGCATAAAGCATCAAAGTTATAAATAAAATCAGTCTACATAACTCATATTCTAAATCTTAAGTGTCCAGCCATACCCTAAATAAGTAGATTTTAGCATACTTTAAAAAAAAAAAAAGAGTAATTTACAGAAACAATTAATTTGGCATTTTACACCTTTTAAAAGTAGACTTAAGTATGCTTTCTCAGGAGGCAGGGGAAATAACAACGGTGAACAGGAATATCACAGGTCGTAGGTCAAACTCAAGGTCGATGGGCAGGCAGAGAGATCAAGGCAGGCAGCAAACAATTGTAGTCGAGGTAACAGTCCAAAGGTAATCCACAGAAGGGCAAAACAATAGAAAAACGCTCAGAAATGATTCCTGGGGCAATCAAGTCTTCGCGATTTTCCCTAGGAAAACCGGGCCTTATAAAGGGGAGAATAATAGGCTACACCTGGGGCGGAAATAGGCCAAGGTACGTGGGTAAAAAGAGTCCGGGTGGGAACATCAATACACCGGCGATGGTTCCCGCTGATGATGGTCGGAGAGAGCCACAGAGGTGCGGTTTGTGACAGAGCCCCCTCCCTGCGAGCGGCTCCAGAAGTGAGAACCCTGGAGACACCGAGGTCTTTCTCGTGGTCTGGGTGCTGGTTTATCCGGATGGTCCCGGTGGAAGTTTGCCGTAAGAGATGGGTCGAGGATGTCCCGTGAATTGACCTAGGATCTTTTATCCGGACCGTAACACTCCCAGTCTATTAGATATTCAAGGGTTCTACCTCAGCGTCTGGAGTACAGAATCTCGCAGACTTGGTAAGCCTCTTACCTTTTAGTCACTCGATGAACGGCCCTTTGCAGGTGGACTTGAGCTGAATTCCAGGTTTGTTCACTGCGGCGCAACCAGTGGTCAACGGTAGGTAGGTTGGAAGGTAAACCGGTCCAGGGAAACAAAGGAGGTTGGTAACCCAGGACACATTGAAAGGAGGTCATGGCTGTGCCAGGCTTCCTAAGAGAGTTTTGAGCATACTCAAACCCATAACAGATATTGACTCCAATAGTGCTGTTTTTTGTGACAGTAGGCTCTGAGGAAGCCTGAACCAAGTTAGTGACGAGATCTATGGTGGCAGTGATTCCAGGATGACCCGCACTGGGGATGAGAGTGAAGGGGTTCTGGCACATAGACTCGGTCCTGAGGGCAGTATGCTGGTGTGGGGTCCGCAGACTGAGCTTCAGTAATCTCTGCCATAATATCCCATCGGATAGGTGCCACAAAGAGAGAAGGTGACATAATGGGTTCTGGCTGGGTGTCTTGAATTTGAGGTTCATGTAGTCGAGAGAGAGATTTTTGGACCCTGGGCGGTAGGTGATCTTGAACTTGAAACTTGTAAAGAAGAGAGCCCATCGTGCCTGACGTTAGTTACGTCTTTTAGCTGAGCGAATGTACTCCAGGTTGCGATGGTCAGTGAGCACCAGAAACCAGCCTTCTAACAAATGCCGCCACTCCTCGAGTGCTGCTTTCATTGCGAGGAGTTCCCGGTCCCCAACATTATAGTTTTGCTCTGCAGAATTGAGTTTGCGGGAATAGAAGGCACAGGGAAAGAGTTTGGATGGATTACCATGGCGCTGAGATAGAATAGCTCCGATTCCACTGTTTGAAGCATCCACTTCTATGATGAATTCTCGGTCTGGATCAGGGTGACGGAGGTTCGGGGCTGAGGCGATGTTTCAACTCCTGAAAGGCCTGATCTCCCTCTGAATTCCAGCGAAGGATCGTCGAGCCCTTACGGATCATGCAAGTGGCTGAAGTTCCGTGTAAATATTCGATAGAAGTTGGCGAAGCATAGGAAGCGTTGTAGGTCTTTGATGGTTCATGGTTTGGGCCAGTTTACCACTCAAGCTACCTTCTTGTCGTCCATGGTTACTCCTTCTGCGCTGATTATGTACCCCATACATACAGGAAAAACTGGGCCTTATAAAGGGGAGAATAACAGGCTACACCTGGGGTGGAAATAGGCCAAGGTACGTGGGTAAAAAGAGTCCGGGTGGGAACATCAATACACCGGCGATGGTTCCCGCTGATGACGGTCGGAGAGAGCCACAGAGGTGCGGCTTGTGACAGTGCTGAGGGAAAGTTTTTGGCCTGCTCATTACACAAAGTTATTGTATGGCTTATAATAGTGGACAGCTTTTAATGGTGTTTATTGGTGGTATTAATCACTGTCTATTTTTCATTGTACGTAAAAAAGAGCAGCTTGGACATTCTGCAAAACTTCCACAAAAAATAAACCAACATGAGTAGTTTTTTTTGTGAACTATTCCTTAAAGTTGGTTGTTTTTGTTTGTTATTGACATAATCCTACGCAAATCTTGCTTAAAAATATGAATATATGAAGGTAATAAATATTTCTGCTACTCATTTTACACTGACGTCATTTGTTACACTCTTGGCGCTTTGATTGGTTTAGCAGCAAACAAAGTTAAAAACAGAGCAAGGCATACAATAATCAGCCATAGAGCCACTGGAAATGACAAACAGATCAGCCCAAATCACATAATCACACATACACAGAACCAGACACAGCAGGAGACGTGGTTACACTTACCTGACTGACACACATGAACATGCTCAGAGTCACATGAAGGCTTGACAAGATTCAGACAAGAAGAGAATCTGATTAAAACAGAGTCACAGAATTTCCCAGATGCACAAACTCAGGCAGAAAGAGGGAGTTCCCAATCGACAGGAAAACAGAGGAAAACACTGAGCGATCGGTCAGGACAGGCCTCGATGTAGGGATGCATATGAGTCAGGTCAAAGGTCAAAGAATAGCTCCGCTCATCAGGCATTTTCTCAATTAAAGCACAGTAATGCCTGCTGGAACAGACAGAAGCACAACGCCACACAGTCAAAACCTCCAACCATCCTGTTTCTTCATCAGATTTGGAGAAATGTAGTATGATATCAGTGTCTCAGCAATGGATGCTCTGCAGTGAATGGGTGCCAATAGAATGAGAGTCCAAACAGCTGATAAAAACATCACACTAATCCACAGCACTCCAGTCCATCAGTTAACATCTGGAGAAAACAAAAGCTCTTACCCTTAGCAGACAAAGTGACTTGCAAATGTCTTGGTTTGCCCATGTAAAGGTTGTATATATACAGTATATATGTGGATAAACTCTTTTTTGCTTAAAGAAAACAAGCCATTGGAAAATAAATAGAGAGTGCAAGTGTTAGCGTGTGAAGTGTTTTTATTAAGATGAAATATCCATAATTCATAATAACGCAAATTAGTTAAGAGCAGTTTTGGGCTGTTTTATCTTGATCTGTGCAGATTTATCTCGTTTTACACTTAAAAAGGCTTAAAGACGGACTGAAGTGGTGTGGATTATTGTAAGGTTTTAATCAGCTGTTTGGACTCTCATTCTGACGGCACCCATTCACAACCATTCCTGAGACACATTTCTACAGCTCTGAAGAAGAAACTAATTCCTCCACATCTTACAGAAGGCATGAGGATGAGCACATATTTGTCAAATTTCCATTTTTATTTTTATTTCATTATTTATTCATGTCTGTGCATGACTGAAGGCTGTAGCTGTGTGGTTCGGCTGTCCTGCCATATTCCCGCCTCCGCCGCTCTCCTCTCAGGTCTCAGCCCCGTACTTACAGATGCAGATCCCATGAGAGGCGTCCAATAAGTAGCCCTCTTTGCAGACACAACTGTAGCTCCCTCGGGTGTTAACACAGTTTCCATTTTCACAGAAACCCGGCTGCAAACACTCGTTAATATCTACACCAGAGGAGGAAACATGACTGTCATAACCTGACCTGTTGGGTTGTTCATGTTGTGAAAAAGAAGTGCTTAATTAACACACTTCTTAAGTAGACTTGGATGGATAACTGAGACTGATTTTGAGTGAAGAAGCGCCAAAGATCCAGACAAACAGATGGACCTGTAGGTTGCTGACATGTAAAAGTGAAGCTCACTTTCAATAAAAGATATTTTCCGGAAAATTACAGTGTTTTTATAATACAATAATTACCTGGTCTCATCACATAAAGTACCTGGGTGCACTTTTTAGCGAGAAATGCATGAAATACGTAGCTAAAGACGGTAGGCTTGTTCAGTAAGTCACGGAGTACTGAGATGAGTCGAGGAGCTCCGGTTCAATCCTGTGTAACTACACTTCGACAAAACACCTCAGATCTGTGTAAGAGGAAGCTGAAATGACACGGCTGCATCAATATTAATATGCTTTTTCTACAGTATACCTGTTTAGTATTTGTTAACACTATCGGGTAGGTTTTGGCTTGCATTTGTTGTAAGGCATATTTCCAACATGATAGAGCATTAACTTTTAGCAACAGTCCATGGATATTTTAATTCTGAACCACCACAATACATACCTATATCAACATAGTAGAAATGTGCCGGGGTATTAAACCTGTTTTAGTGCCATGCATTGGACAGTTCCCTTTGAAACTGCGGCAAAACATGCAGTAATGTATGCAAAAAAGTTCACAGAGGTACATATTTTTATGAGACCAGGCTGTACAACAATGTGAAGAAAATGTGATTCGGCAAGATACAATCTTAAAATAAAGCTTCCAAAAGGACCATTATGAACAGTTCGTACAAGAATTTAAAGAACTGTTTCAACTATAAAAAAGCCTTTGTCCAAGGTGCCATGGATGTTAAAGGCTGTCCATCAAAGCCAGCAGAGGACTTGTATTTTGAAGAGTCGACATGCATGTACAAGCTTTTCAGTACTTACATAAGGATACCTTGCACTGTGTTGTAGCAAACACAGAAACCATTAATGTTACATAATGACAGAATGAATCTGCGGTTTGAAGAAGCAGGAGAGGAAATGTAACAAATCTGAAGTTGTCATTATTTGACCCTGTGACCACCTCCAGCTCTGTCTTGATAAACTGATTTTACAGTGTGTTTATCAAACCATCTGGTCTGCCGTTACAGTCAGGATAAAGATTAGAAAACAATGCCGTAGATTTTCCTCCGGGGAAGGTGGTCTCTGTATTTCACACATACTGACAAACTGTGAAAGATTCATTCCGTCATAATTACTACCATGTGAGAAAACCTGGAGTTAACAGCTATGTGTGTACTTTTTCTTCCCTTTAAATCATGCTCCTCAGGATGCATTTCAAAAGCCAACAGAAGTATACATGATCTATGTCAAACTATACTTCAGATAACTCATTGGTAGTCAAAATAAGTAATAAGGTAAGTAAAATAAATAAATGAATATATATATATATATATATATAAAATAAATACAATTTTAAAGAATAAATAAAAATAAAATGATAAATAAGCAAACATAACATAAATATCTGTTAAATATAAAATTATGCTATAATAAAGCTGTTCTTAATTATCTTATAACTGTAAAAATTATATTAACATTTTCTATATTTTTTCCTTAATGTCTTTTCTTATTATAACAAGATGTTTTCTCGTTAAAAAGACATCTTTTCTCATAAAGATATACTTCAGCAGCATGCAGATCCTCATTTATGTCAGACAGCAGCATGGACAATCGCTTAGCTTACATAATCTAGCACACATCTATTATAACGATAAGAACATACTTTTGATGACATAATATGTTATTATTATGAGACGAATATGTAGTTTTAATGGGAAAATATGTTATTTTAATGGCATAACATCTTGTTTTTGCAAAAAAAATATGTTGTTTGATGAGAAAAGAAAGTGGAATTGAGTGGAAAAAATGGTATGTGTTACTATATATTATATACAATACACACAATTTTCAATAAATTACAATACATTTATTATGAAAGCAAATATGGTCAATTTCTGTTTAAATTTGGGGATTTTGGATCTGCAATGGATAAATTGTCTCGTCTCACATTTCACTTTTGGCACATTATGAAAATAAAATGCAGACTTTGAGTAAAACGATCAATTAAACGAGACTGAGAAGAGCATCTACTTCAGTTTCTGTATTTACACAAAACTAGGAGCGTACAGCAACCATTAAACCGTCTTTAGAGACAGGATGTATTTGGCTGACCTCTGGATGAAGGAAGGAAGAACGAAGTGTTTGTTTGCGTGTTCCTTGAATGTGTTTTGGCCTGCGAGAGATAGGATGAGTCTAGCTCAGGAGGACTCTTACCCACACACTGCGTCCCGTTGACCCTCTCGAAGCCTTTCGGGCAGCTTCCCTGTCCATTAACAGTGTTTCCTGATGAGATAAGAGCACATGGATCGCTAGCAGGATGCACGAACACATCTGTCAGACTGCAGCTAGTTTAAGAATCAGTGCAAAAGAAAAATCTAACTGAGAAAGAAGAAAAACATGCGAATAATTAAAAAGCGATTCATCAGCAATCCTGGAGGCCGAAACAAATACAATAACACAAAACATCCTCAAACTATATTTCATTAAGCCACTTTCTGCCTTTGTTCGTACATGTGGGAATATGTATATGACTTAATGTATAGCTTTACAGTTCACCATTAAATACTAATTGTTAACTATTAACTAATAAAATCCTAGTTTGCTGCCACTTAGTAAGGTAATGCTGTGGTAGTTGTTAAATTTAGGTATTGGATGTAGAATAAGGTCATGTAGAATATGACATTAAATATAAATGGCTAATAATATATAGTAATATGCATGCTAATAAGCAACTAAAATGTGTAAATGGGTCCCACTTTATATGAAGTGTCCCTAATACCTGTGTACTTCCACAGTAACTAGCTGTGTATGTAGTATGTAGTAAAAAAGTGTTGTTACCAATGTCCCGTTACACATTAGTACTCACACTGTAGATACTATGTACCGGTGTGTACTTACACTGTGGTTACACACTACACACACATCTAGTGTATTAGGGACACTTCATATAAAGTGGGACCTGTAACGGTAAAGTGTCTAACATTAGTTTTTATTGTTTCATTAATTCATTTTATTTCAGTAATATCATATTACCTGTAAGTACCATTTTAAAAATATATATTGAAGAGTTGAAGTTCAGTCCAAGTACAATTAAGCACACTTCTTATCCACAAGAGAAGCAAAGAAAGCATGTTCTCTTTTGGTGTTGTCTTCCAGCAGTCCAGGCATACTTTCCAGAGTGCTTCACAGAAAGGAAAAATAACTATTTGTCCCTGTGAGGTTAAATATCTGTGGCTCTGGGGAGCCTGAGATCCCGAAGCATGTAACAGACGGCTCTATTGTTCCAGACAATTATTCAGCATATGGTAAAATGATTATATAACCGTGTGCTTAACATTATCAACCGCTCAGGGTCGCCAAGCAGTTACGGAAATATATCCCTAGCAAATGTTTCTCCGCACTAAAAAATGATCAGAACATAATTATGAGATTTTAACTAAAACTAAACACGTTTTCTTGATTTGAAATACATCTGGTAACACCAGCACTATTATTAGCATGCATATTACCAACATATTGACTGTTTATTAGTACTTATAAAGAACATTTTAATGGCTTATTATGCATATTTTAGATCCTGTAATCCCAATAACTAAAACTTAACAACTATCTTATTAACTATTAATAAAATGCAAATTAACAGTTTGCTGAAGCTAAAGTCAGAGTTAATACTTAGTTAATGGTGAGAATTGGTCCTGTGTTAAATAAAATGAAACATAAAAAATAATGATAATTAAAAAAACAAGAAAAAACAAAACAAAACATATTTGTTTTATATCCGCTATCTGCCAAGAAAACATTTCTTATTTTTATTTTGTTTAACTTTAAGTACTAAGATACCTAAAACTAAATAATAACAAAATAATAAAATTCAAAAGACAAAAGTATAAAATTTTTTAACAAAGATTAAAATGTAAAATAAATAAATAAAAATCTAGGTCAAAATATTATTATATCATAATATCACTGATTGGTTGCATTATCAATAAATGCTTCTCTCTCTAATGCTTTTCTCATTATTAATAAACGTGTTTCTCTTTTTCTGTCAGTTTACAATATCACCATATTATTTGCATTTACTTATTTATCCAACACTTACTATAGAAAAAAAGAAAAATCACATTTTTATTGCAGAATGTTAATGTAAAGTTAAAATTTTATGCAATTATTAAATCCCACTTTAAAATTGCAATTACTGACTGTAAATATTTTTTTTTTTTTTTTTTTTCTGCTCCATGAATTGTATGAATGGATAGTTAAATTGTTGTTTTATATGCAAATATTTCTATGCATGCTGTACTCTCATTGTGACAACTTACCCTACAGTGTTACAAAATACTGCATGAGAAAGATCTGCATTAACATTAAATTTGAATCTGTTCCTCATATAAAAATTTTTGCATCTAGCATATCCCATTGTGACAACTTACCCCATCTACAGTAGTATAACAAACTATACTTTTTGTATCTCCATGAATTTTCCCCCAAAATCCTGGATTATGTAATTGCATATCACTATATTTAATAAATGATAGTGGGTCTGAAGTCAGTTTCTATTAAAGGTTGTGGCATTTGTCAAGTGGATGAGGAGTGTAAATATGCTGTAATGTTTAGTCAGACGGCTGATGGAGGGCTAATGGCGACACCTTGACTGTGGCTGTAATAATATAGTATAGCAGGACCTAAATGAGCTGTCTGCCAGAGAACTCTCAAAGCTATATTTATCTCCTGAAGTCATGCAGCGACTGCTGTCCTTTCTGTTTTACAAGATAGACGTGTGTTTTTCCAGCCAGCTGAACTGATATCAGTGAGTTTATGAGTTCACAGGAAACCGGTGGTTTGTTGCCTGTTTGTGCTGCTATAATCGCTCAGATGATTTATAGCTGTGAACCTCCAGGACCGTCTGACAGTACTGATATACTCCAGGTGCAGACTCACCTAAGACCGCGGGACAAAGAGTGCACTCGTTGATGCCCCAGGCCTTCCCGACGCCCCGGCAGCACATCTCCTGACTCCTCAGACCCGGTAACGGAGAACTGCACTGTGAGACGGAGCAGAAAACACACAGACCTTCACTCATCCATTCACTCCAACAACAAACTCAGACAAGCTCGAGTCCATGTTCCTGCTGAAGCCAAATCAGACACTCTGCTGCTAAAACGAACGAGGACTGCCAACAGAAGAGCTTTGAGCTAACCTGTCCGTTGCGCACTTCTCTGAAGCAGTATTTGAAGCCGGACGTCTCGGTGTAGACTGAATCGCCGCGTATGGTCTGGGCTTGAACCCTCGGCGGAGGAGCCTCAGCTCTCTCTCCTGGCAGCTGGTGAGAACGGGCCCCCGAGAGCCCCGCGGACCAGGTCACGGTTTCTGAGCGCTCGTGGACGGTGGGGCCGTAGCCCACCTTCAGGACCTGGTGGATCTTCACACTGGCCTCTGGAGGGTGCTGGACTCGTACCTTCACCATCGGGGACACTGACAGACAGAGAGACGCATCAGACAATCAGTCAAGAACTCTCTCACTACATTAGCATGCCCTAACAATATGCAACAGTTTAGTGGAATTTGATAAATTATTTAAGTGACGTTTTGTGTTTATTAGCAATAATTACAATTGATGCACGATTAACAAAGATGGAAATTTTGGAATAAAATCGAAGACCCATTTTTCTCACTGAAGCACATGACCTGGCTTTTAATGCATCTTAATGCACACAACATTTTCACACTTTCATTAGAAATGATGCTCAATAAAAATTCTGTTCACAAGGGATATTTACTTTTCTTCACACATAAATCTCATTTTCATTGAAGCAGTCCCTTATCGACACTCTTGTCTGGATAAGTACTTTTTTTTTTTTTTACATTAAAATGTATTAGTACATTTAAAACAATTTAAATTTATAGAAAAATTTAGATTTTTTTTATGTTTAATTCAGTGTGTTACTTGCCATGTTTTTGTAATTATTGCTAAATTTACTTGCAATTACTTTATATTTTTTTATTAATTAATTAATTATTTTTTGTGTGTGTAACCATTGCAATAAACAAGTTTTAATCCCACATAGCATGCTTGTAAACATGCAGAAGCAGTGAGTATAATGTCTTTTAATGAATCTTTGCAAATCGCCTTTCCTAATAATGTGCTAATTAGCAAGTTT
>JAUCMS010000034.1:11221112-11234518 GCA_032357445.1 Enteromius radiatus
CTGTGCAAATTCCCTATAGAATCTTAAAATGATTCTGATTTGATTTATTTGTATATTTGAGCTAATTTTGCCCTACACCTTCTATATCACACGTCTGTGATGTATTAATATGTTTGGAAAGCTTGGAACGAGCCCATGCCTAAAAAAAAGAAAATGAATGTACTGTGTGTGAGAGAGAGAGAATGAGAGGGTTTCTTCATGGTTGTTTTTGCAGTTTTCATCTGAAATCGCTCTAGCATGATCTCTAGATCCAAACACATCTGTCAAACAAACCCCATGCAGAAAGAGCTCCATACAACAACATAAACAACTCAAACAACAAGCCCTTGAGAAGGAACAATCAGACAGAACAAGGCTAAATCTAATCTTCAACATCAAATCAAATCACAACAATGACTCATCAAAACCTTCCAGCTGGCGTCACCAGTAAGTACTCATTTTCTGCTCCTCCGATGGAGGTGTCCTGTGACCACATCGTTAATTCGAGCTTTAAAATCTAATTTAAACCTGGAAATAAAGAGGAGGTTTTAGGGATTTTATAAAAATGTAAAACAAATGATGGAAAATTAATTTCTGGGTCACTAATCAAATTCGACACTGGCCATGTTAACTCTTTGTTTTCTCACATTTTGCTCAGTTACACTAAATAATGTTTATAAACACATTTCGAGAGGAGCACATGTAGATAATTAACACGGCTGCCTCTGCATTCCCTGATCATATCATCATCCTATCAGAGTAAGATAAACCTCCTTACCTCAGTATCTCGCTCTTAGCATCCCTCCGTCTCCCCTAACTCCGCTCTATGTTTATTATCCTCCCGGGGCGAGCTCTGGACCCTGAGCCCTCGACAGACACGCTTAATTTATACTACAACTAATTAAGTCAAAAATGCAAGATGCCAATTTTTACAGTGCACACACATAAAAAAAAAAAGTTAAATAATAATTGAAAAATAAAACAAAATGACAAAGCATAAACACTTATCAAAGATTTTAGATCAACGGTAACGGTATCAAAATTTCACGTTACGGTAATACCTCGGTATGAATGGCACGGTACGGTATTTATTGAATAATTTACATAAAAAACAAAACTAATTAAGAGGCTCAAAAAAAGTGCCAGAAGTGTTTATTAAACAGTTTACATGAACACTGAACATATCAATGGCACACACATTAGCCATCTATCTGTAAACTTTGAAACAGGAACTTCAATTTTAATAACAAAAAACTACTAAACCTTCCACACATCCGATTTAAAACCCTCTTTAGATTGCTAGATGACGTCATGTTAATTTGCATATTCATTAGGTCAGTGTGTCGTATTATCTTGCTTCTCTGTGGTCACATGATGTTACTCAATGCACCCTAATTCTCAAAATAACTGTGAGTGAATAGTGACTGAAATACAAGCCATTATAAGGCCTACTGAACTAGCTCTACCTTACAAGATGTTCATCTAGATTAAAATCCTTATTTATAACCGTTTATAATTATATTTAGAATTCATAATAATGAAACCAAGTACACATACGATATAGACAATGGCTATGCTGTGATTTTGGCTATATTTGTGATTTTGGGGAAAATGTCGCCAAATATAAATATAGAGACATAGTCGCTAAGTTGGCAACACTGATCTGTACTGACAACAGACCGCAAAGAATGATGGGCACGCCTGGGCTGATGGGAATTGTAGTTCCCGCTCCCTCCCGTTCGCTCCATTCGCCTGAGCAAACTTTTCTCAGAAGACCTATCGTTTTATCGAGTCATGCGGCCGCGCTATTATCGAAAAAAATGTATATTGCGGTACGACGGTATTTACAATACTGTTACATCCCTACCAATTACCAATGTAAAATGTATGCTTATTGCAATCCACGTAATTTATTGACCTTAAAGGAACCGTATGTAAGAAATGGCCAAAACTGGTACTGCAATCAATGATTTTCAAGTTCTTCTCCGCTTTTATCCGTCTCCATCGTTCAAACGCTTCTCCAATGCAAACCCTTGTCTTATTTCGCACTTTGTCACGCCGTATTTCGGATTCATAGCGAGGTCTTTTAGGTTTCGTACTCGAAATGTTAGATATTTTTTTAGTAGCTGCTGCAGCCGTGTCACTTAATGCAGATCAGGCAACCTGGATGCCGAAACGCTACTGACTTCGTGGTTGGGAGATAGATGGAGGCTGGTGCTTCAGGCCAAAATGAAACATGACAACATAGACATCAGTTGAGGTCTTCAACTGCGCTTTTTAAACGAGAATATCCAGGCTGTCAGCGATACGAGTACTTAATGCCTGTTGAACATAACAGGGCCATTTTATGATTATTACAATACATTTCATACATATGGTTCCTTTAAATACGTGTGGAAGAGTTGGTGGTGAAAATAGTACAGATGCCATTATGAGACATGTTTATCAAGGAAGTAAAGAGCTTTTTACCAATTCAAACATTGACTAAAACGAAGCAAGAAAAACAGCACAATGTTTGGAAATGTTGTAACAGGAATGAAATTCACTGAGAAGATGACAAACATGATATTATCTTTTTTTGGTCTTTAAAGTAAACACACGCAAACAGCAAGGAGACGGTTAAGATCTGCTGTCTTTGGCTGACCTGTTTCCTCCCAGCTGTCGCTGACAAGAGTCTGTGTGTGTGTGATGGGAGAAATCTGAGCAGCTTCATTTTGGGTCTTAAAGACGCTGAGGTCACCCAACCAATTATATTCAGTTAGGAGAGATTTACCTTGATATCTTGACACACACACACACACACACACACACACAGTCACACACACACACACACACACACACACACACACACACCTCTATTAGCCAGGGTTTAGCGGAAGCTGAACAGCATCCAAAGTCCACAGGTATCCATCATTTTTATGGCAGGGTTCAGTGCCGGGTCAGCATTGATTCTCTGCTGTACGCATACACATCGCTTATTTGCGGTAGTATTTTATCATTCCTAGAAAACATGTAAACATCAAACTAAAGGCTAAAGTTTGTGAAAAAAACTTCGATGTTGGTTTGAGAAAACCTGAATTGGACAGCTTGAGTCAAAAGAGCCAAATCAGAGCTGAAATGTGGTTTATTCACGGTGCCATGTGGTTGCTAGGGTCCTCCTCTAAATGGTTGCTAGGGCGTGGCAAGGCAGTCGGTATGGTGATATGTAAAGCGTCAAAGAAGCCCACTCTCATGTCAACCGTAGCGATATAACTTGTTCGTTTTGCAGTATGGTTACTAGGACATGACTAGAAAGTTAAGGATGATTTTTAAGCCCAACACCACGTCTCTACTCAGGTAACAGGGAATTTATCACAACTTTAACAGAGCATTGTAATAAAAACTTTTGTAACCTTTAAATGATGTTTAGTTAATGAAAATTAAACCACAACATTCTTATAATATTAGAAATAAATGGTGTAAGAAATGTTTTACATAACATTACAATCACAACAAGAAAACTGAACATTTTAATATATTAAAAACATTTCAAAACAATGTTCCTAAAATAATTACCTAGGTATGATGTTCTAATGCAGAAATTTAGCATGTTCATGCATGATGATGTTCTGATCCAGAGATTTTCCATTTTTTCAGTGGAAGTCTATGGGGTGGTGGTTGCTAGGGTGTGGTTAGGAAGTTAGGGTGTCACTGTTTATAGTGCTTTATAGGCTCACACACTGATGTCTCTGTGAGAGATGGGCACGCACATCATTTTGGAAATGTGTAAGTCTAAATCGTCAGGAGGAGATGTGGTTTAAAGGATGTTGTTAATGGAGCAGTGAATTGTTTAGACATTTTCTTTCAACAGGACTTCCTAATTTGTACCTCTGAATCAGATTAAATCCATTTATTTGTCTGCTTTTCTTTAACAAGGGTAAATTTCGCTATAAACATATACGCTATAAACAGAACAAACCCAATCACTGCTTCTGTCCAGATTTAACCCACTGCTGTTGTATTTAACCCAGCTTTTTTTCTTTTTTTCATGACCTGTATATTAATGATTGCACTGTATTTTATACACTCTTATTGGGTTATTTTAATGGGTCCCTTTAAAAATTATTTATTTCTTTATTACACAGGTGAGTAGCTTTTTTAGTAGCTTTATAGGAAATTAAGTTTCTACAATATATTTAATAGTAGCTTATAATTTCCTATAGTAATTTTTGTGTATGATTTTTAAGTGAGCAATATAATAATTTTGAAACAAACAAAATACGCATAATGCGTTCTGTCCAATATTTACCCACCACTGGGTTGCCAAATAACACAAGTTGGGTTGTTTTTAAATGGGCATTTTTACAGTGTACTTGACAGTATTCTATGGAGGTGAATGAGAAAGAGAGGGATATTGGGCGTTGTTTGGAGATGATGTGGCAGAGGTTTGTACGTTTGGAGATGAATGAACCGTGGTGCTTATTAAGCCAGGATGAGAGTTTGTTCTTCAGCTCATCTGCGTAAACACAAACATTTGGCAACACCCTCACACTTCATAAAACTAAAGCTGGAAATCTCCAGTACCTTTTCATATTCTAGCTTTCCACCTTCATTTCTGGACCACAGATATTCTGTTGTTTTGAAAACACTGAGGGTTCGGATAAATATTGGCACCGTCCAGATAACAGGAAGCCAAATCTACACTTTCAGCATGGGGGGAAATATGTAAATAAAATTCTTTTTAAATGAAGAAAGGCCAGGAATACGCTGCTTGACTGAAACAACAAAATTATAAAACTCTTGACAGGACACGAACGGAAGAAAAAGCCATTTTCATTGGAGAAGGTCCAAGGAGAAGGTCTCATTTGCACTTCAAAGATTCATTCAGAGAAAAGCGCTGAGCGTTTCTGCCATCTTTCAGCTTAAACGAAGAAAGGAGATCCTCCCAGACTCCACTACACCAGTTTAGGGTTGCATTTAAAAAGTCTTAAATTAGACATATGAAAAAACAAGTTTGGAATGAGGTTCAGCACAGATACACGCACATTTTGGGCACATGTCTGTGAACTTCAAGGCTGACTGCATCATCACTCAAGTCAAAGGGGAAACAGCAGAACTATTTTGAGGTAAATTAAAGACACATGCTGTTAAAGTGTGCTGTGCTCTGGGATAGACTAGAGAAAGCTGCAAATCAATCCATTTCAGTACTGTACAGATTCACTGACCAATGAGAAGTTTATTTTGCTGTACTGTACTAGGTACAAAAGCTGTAACTTATAGAAGCCCGTTTCCACCACTGTATAAAAAAGAAAAAAAGGTTATTGCGACTTTTTATCTCACAATTCTGACTTTTTTTTTCTCAGACTTGCGAGTTATAAAGTCAGAATTGTGGGATATAAAGTCGCAAAACTTTTTTCTCTTCATTTGTGACACTTTTGAGAACCCATCAATGCATCCATTTAACTTATCATATCCATCAATATGCCACACAATAGTTTGGCCCGTGACTGTTATACATGCGTCGCCATGGTTACAGGCAATAGAATATGCATTATACAGACACGTCTTGTCTTTGGCAAGTACATCTCAGTAATGCTGAAAAATCTTTTAATGCTGAAAAATTCGCAATTCTGACTTTATATCTCGCAATTCTGAGAAAAAAAGTCAGAATTGTGAGATAAAAAGTCGCAATAACCTTTTTTTATTTTTTATACAGTGGTGGAAACGGGCTTCTATAGTAACTGGGGCGGTACCCTTTTCAAAAGGTTTTGAACCTATTAGGTTTTACTTTTGTACCTATTAGGTTAGAATATGTACATTTAAGCTGCTAAAAATGGAGTACAAACAGTGAAACTTTTGTACAATTATTTCTGAGAGCGTATAAAGACGCTAAGTCTTGCACTGTGTGAGACAAATATTACATAACAAAATCGCAAGCTTTTACATCTGCAGTGTATCATTGATTGCATCAGTGATTGCAGTACCAGTTTTGGCCATTTCTTACATACGGTTCCTTTAAGGTCAATAAATTATGTGGATTACAATAAGCATACATTTTACATTGGTAATCGGTAGGGATGATCACAAAATCTTTCTGAAAAATATATTAATACATTACAATACATTAATACATTAATAAAAACATTGATAGATTCACTTTAAACTCTTTAAAGTAATGTTAAACAATCATTTTAGCAGATTTTGGAAGAATACTACACTGTAAAAAAAAATAAAAATAATAATAATATTAAAAATATAATTAGTTGTGAAATTTATTAGCAATTCCAGAGTGTTTGAAAGTTAATTGAAAGTCATTTTAGACTTAAATGTTCAAAATAATTGCATTTATTGGTAACATTTTATTTTAGAGTATATTAACTATTTGGAATTAATAAATTAGGAATGTAGTCACAGTTAACAGTGAATACTGTAAGTGTTCTCTACTCTAATGTTTTACTATTTATTTAAAATACAGTAAAAATGGTCTCTATTGTGTATGTCACTTTTCATCAGTTCAATATGCTGTCACTGAAGAAGTATTAATTTTCTCTCCCCAATTGTTTTCCTTTTCATTTTGGAAAATTACTTGAATGAATATTATTATTACTAAAGCAAAAAAATAAATAAATTCATAAATTAATGTCAGTATACAAAAAAAAAAAAAAAATTTGCACTGACCCTGTAGTGACCCCCTGACTTTACCCCCTCTCCCTTTTTTTTATTTGAAAAGCTTAGTGTTTATATTCCTTTGTGGTCCTGCAAAAGTCATGACAAAAGCATAAAATCAACATATCTTATAGACCAGGGTTCAAAAGTTTACTGTACAATATAACAAATCTCTCTGTAACCCATTAACACACACACACACACACACACTAATTTACTTCCACTAATGTTAAAGCACGATAGCATGGAAGAATTTTTCCATATCGTAAAAACTAGGATGACATTTGAACCGTTTAGAAAGCTGCATCTTTCAAGAAGCGCCCGCACATTCGTACAGTACATGTACGGTAACACAAACTCTCACACATGTTGTGAGTGCCTCTGATAGTCTCTGGCTCTCTGCCACGGTCCAGATGTTTCAGGGCCCCCGAGGGCCACTGCAGGTAAACTAATTAACCCTTAGAGATGGACGCATATACACAACAAGAAGAAATGGCTGCTTGATTTCTCGTACAGCAGGAAATACATTTCACGCTTTCTCCACTGATTTCAGTTAAAGCAGCTGAAGGATTGCAAGCTTTTATTTGGCACCACGTGTTCGACTCTCTGTTCACCCAAAACCCACAGCCAGCTATTGGAGGAGAGTTATAACCAGCCCTACAAACACGTGCCCTAGATCGGACACAGATGCTCAGCACATCTGCATGCATACATATATTGTTAACTCATCCTGGTTTTACAATCCAGAGAGGCGAACTGAAAAACAATAAGTGCTTTAGTTTATTGAGCTTCTTTTGCTGTGATAAATTAATATTTTCTATATTAATATTCACCATTCATTTTCAAATAGACATCACCAGAGTCATTGTGCAATGGTGGAGTCAACTATGAACTCGATAACGATTCATTTAGTGAGTCTGATTCAAATTCCCTTTGAGACGTTTGATGAATCCTTTTTTACGTAAGAGTCATTTGTTCACAAAATGAACATAATGGCTCATTGTTCATGCAAATCTAAAAAACTAACAAGACGCTTTCTGGCAAAACCTCCAATGAAAACTTAACAGAACCTTGGACTTTTTTTTATGACGCTTTCAAAGTAAAATGGTGCGTTCAGTTTTATCTGAAACACATGGTCATGAATCTTTTTTCATATTGGTTATTGCATGTAAGTTTGAAATTTGTAAAGTAAATGTCTGGTAAAAATAACATGGCATCTGATTATTACATAGTACCTACACTACACCTTAACCGGTAGTTTTAAGATATTTTAACATGTTTCCATAAGTCTTTGAGCTATTGTATCATGTCTTGTCTTTCACAGTACTACTTGAGTGTTAACATCTCAAGTGCAGAGCTGTACCGGGTGCGCTAACAAGCAAGTTTACTTAATCAGGAAAGCCAAATGTATGGAGCTTATTATATGACACAAACATCAAAATGTATTAGTTTACAAATTATGCACTTTTGCAAGTGTTTTGAGCTCATAACATGATACGGTGCACAAAATAATCACAAAAATAAGTCTTTATAAGGTGAAAATAATCATAATTTGTGTGAAAAGGAAAACAAGTTGTTTGTGTTTTACTGCCACTGGTGTTCATATCCGCTGGGAACAACAGTTTTACAATACGCCTAGGTTGGGATTTTCAATTATTGTCACCTTTTTTTTTTCTTTGCATTTGTGAGCATTTTGGTCACAGCCTACAGCTCTGAAATCAGTACCATATGACATCAATTTGGCAAAGATGAAACGTTTCCAGGCCAAAGGAAGCACAATCCAGAAGAAACACGACTAACAATCCCACATGAATCCAAAGAAAGTGACTAGGAGCTACAGAATAATGGAGACAAATGCATCTAATCAGGATCTAACCCATTGAGATGAATGCAGGGGGGCGGGATCGTATTTATATAAATAGTTATATAAAGAGCTCTGGATTTTATTGGCGAGAAACATCTAGTTTTTTCAGCAGTCAAACTTTCACTACATGTTTACAATTCAAATCCTTCTCGTCGTCGTAATTCAGCTGTCAAATGACTCCAACGAGCAAAATTACAACCAGCGCTTGGTCTTGTACCCGGATGCCAGACAGACTGTGAAGTCAACGAAATAACCATAACCTCCAGGATCCATCCACTCAAGTAAAAAGACACTCTGACGGCACGGGTGGAGGTTTAGTAAACTGATAAATGAGACGAGCTGCACATTTCTCAGAACTGGAAGCCAACACCATTTCTTTTGGTGCCACAAACGCGGCATGTGTGTTTATGCCCATTCATCTCCAAACAGCTTGAGTGGAGAACACACATAAATCACCTCCCGCTTTCATGTGCGAACGTGTTTACCGGAAGAAAACACAAATGTATAAAATCTATCAGAGGAAGCTTTGGTGTGTGATAAGTTCATAATGAGTTTCTCTGGATGGAGATTACAGGCAGCACTTGTATAAATAGGTCACTGGACTGTTGGAGCTGATTTGTTCTTGGACAAGAGGCAAGAGCCGAATAGGAAACAGGTCCCGGGTGAAAACTGAGGACTGTTCAAGCCTTACATAAGCGTACTGTGGTGCTGTGACTAGGAATATAAGCTTGGGTTCACAAAATAAGCCTCCTGCCTCGGGCTCAGAACTGGACTGAAAATCCCAGGGTGGTTTGGAGCCGATCTCGCAAATGAACTGGCATAATATCATGGTTCTTTGATATATCATAACACGATTAAGTCATGCAATTTGCAATGAAATGCTTTGTAATCCAAAATACTTAAAAACTGGGTCCCACTTTATATTGTTCCTAGTATCTGTGTACTTACATAGTGACAAGATTTGTAGTGTGTAACCACAGAGTAAGTACACATTGTTACAAAGTATCTACAGCTGTAACATTTCTGTAACTACACATATGTAACACCCCTCAGAATGGAGTGTGTAATTGCAAATGTGCAACAGTACATAAAAACACTTTTTCTCTTCACTGAGTACTTTTGTAACAGGAATTATATAACTGCATTTTGTAACAATATGCAAATATAAGTAATTGGGGTGGGGATAATTTGTAATTTGATCCAGGGGGTGGAGATGGGTAGGTTTAGGGATATGTAAAGTAGGAAGAGTTGGATCTGGAGTTGGTGTACTACCAGTGTACTTACATGGTAACTGTCCACTTAATATAAAGTATAACATTCGATATATATATATATGTAAAGTATAGCTTACTGGCCGCTACTTTGTAACATCAGAGGGTAACACTTTATTTTACAGTGTCCATAATACAGAGTAATTACCTAGTAAGTACTTAGTAGTAGCTGTTATACGTACATAAAACAGAAAGTACTTACCATGTAAGTTATGGAACAGTTTGTACTTACAGTTTATAATTCAGTAGATCTAATAGGCTGCTACTTTTACACATTTGTTACTGACCGAGTCTGTTACACAGCTACGTATGTAACCAAAACACTGTCACATATGTGTTGCAGACTTACTGTACAACGCAATTATAAATTCAAGTACACAGAGATGAGCTACTTAAAATGAAGTGTATCAAGATTGTACTTAAGTGCAAGTAGCTGTGTAACAGACTCAGTCTGTAACGTTTGTGTAACAGTGGCTGTCGTTACATCTGCATAGTTACACACTGAAATTACAAGCTTAGTTACATGATAAGTACATTTTACTTCATGAAAGTACAATGGCTACAACTAAGTATCTAAGTAGGTAATTACTTAAAATAAAGTGTTACCCATAAGAGTTACTGTTACACATTTGTATCCTATTTAGCACTCAATCTCTGGAACGATTTACCTAATACTGTTCGGGAGGCAGGCACACTCTGTTAGTTTAACTCTAGATTAAAGACACGTCTCTGCATTTGATAAATAAATAGTTTAATCTGGTCATTATTCATTACCATCACTCTGTTCTCCAATTTGATAATGTTCAGTGCTTTGCTACAATCTGTATTGTTAAAAGCGCTATGTAAATAAAAGTGACTGATTGATTAATTGATTGATTGATTGATTTCCATTCTGAGTGTTGTTACATGTATTACACTGGTATCAGGGCCACTTAATATAAAGTGGGACCTGTTGTGGCATCATAGCAAATCAGGGCAATATTATCTTGAAAATGCTATTGTAATATCATGGTATTCTTTCACTTTTAAGTACTGTACCATGATATATGAATATGATAATCAGTACTATGTATCCAGAAAACCAATGTATCGCTAATAACATCTCAAATCCAAGATATATAGTACTTTATTTTTATTTATTTTTTTACTTTCAGAATTGAAAAAAAAAACCTGTTATTTTTAATCTCACATTTCACACTTATATATAATATTCATATATATATATATATATAAAAAGATAACAAAGAGAAACAGAGAGAACAATAATCAGTGACAGAAGACATGATGTTTGATAAGCACCTCAGTAGTCAAGCCCTCCATCTCTCAGAACAACCTGTGCTGCATTGTCCATGCAAATGATCACAAAGAGCATCAGACACAACAGATGTCTCAGCACAAACACACAGCACTCATAAATACCTTCAAATGAATGTCTGACACACCTGCGGGTCTGTGCATGTACATGTAGGCATGTGTTTGCCTCCAGAAGTGTGCAGTAATCATTCTGAAGACACAAGCCTACCCAGAGTTCTCAGTGTCACTTCTATAATTCCATAATGTCTGCTCTTCAAGATCAAAGACTGTCAAATATAACCTTAAATTTCAAAAACTAAAATAAATAAAAATAATTGGAAATATACACATTTAAATAATAATAATAATAAAATAAATTATAATATTATTATTCTTGTTGTTTTTGAGATCAGGAAATCTTACACACTAAATGTGAGCACTAGCACTAAACAGTGTTATCTTGCAGGATGCTGTGAGGCCCTCAGTGAAGTAGGTTTACTCACACACTCTGAAGCCGGATCCGCTCGGCGTCTGGGCTCCCTGCTCATTGTTGTAGATGGTGGTGACATTCCCGCGCTCGCAGTAGTTGGTGCATCGCCCCTGCGTGCAGCGCAGCCTGCAGATGGTGGGAGTGAAGAGCACTTTGATCCGCTCCGGACCCCCGCGGACCACGCTGGAACGCTGCTGCTGGTGCTGACCCACGGCTAGACAGAGGCAGAGGGCAAAGCCAAAGCAGAGCGGCAGAGTCAGTGTGTGAGGACGCATGGTGAGCGCCGGTCACGCACACATCACAAACCCAGGGTGAAGACCGAAGCGCCTTTTTCTTGGCTCGTCCCTGTAATATCCCTGGAAATAATCAACTAATGCACAAAAAAAGCCCAATTCCTGTTCTGGCAAAGATATGAGGTAATGTGCGCCACACACACCTGTATATGTGTGTGTGTGTGTGGCTGTGAATGTGTTCAGAAAGCTGTTTGCTGAAGAAACCAGAGCCCTTCTGGTGTTTGAAGGAGTTGTCTCAAGCAAAATCTGTCTGCGATTGAGATCGGATCCATCACCTTCGGCCCTGCGCTCACAAACACACTGACAGGCTTCTCAGAGCTCTCACTACATGAGGAGAGAGCCCTCTCTGTCATACGAGCAGGAGAGAGCAGAGTGGGCGGCGAAACCAGAGAGAGAGAGAGAGACTCTGAGTCTCTGGCAGCGCACACGGGGTGAGGTCAGCGCCGTTTAATGTGTGTGTGAGTGAGTGTGTAGAGGGGGCTTGTAGATGAAGGGAGGGGTGTATTTTTCTTTCACTCTGCATTTTCAGCGCTGTCATCTGGCGAGCTTTGGTTGTTCCCCTGCAGAGCGTTCTGAACGTTTACGAATAGTTCAGCATGAACCAATCATTTAGTCACCTTTGCGACTTTGCTTCTTCTGCGGGACACAAAAGGAGAAATTCGAAAGAATGTTGACGTTGCTCTTTTACAGAAACTGGAAAAGTGGACAAAATGACAATAAAGCACCATAACACATAATAAAGGACTATAAATCAAGTCATACGATAGCTTTGTTTGAAGAACAGTTTTGGAATCGATTACTATTACTCTACAGCCTTAAAGTGCCTCTATTATGTATTTTTGAAAATAAGCTTTAATACAGTGTGTAACACAGCTCTAAGTGAATGAAAACATCTTGCAAAGTTTAAATCTGACAGCGCACCGTGTATAAAGGTGCTCTGAATCATTAAAACCAGTCATTTTTAAAACAAATTCCAAGTTTCATGTTGATGTCTCATTATTTCCCACTTGTTGGTCTGAATGAAAATGCTACTTTCGTAACGTTAAAAGCTCAAACACTGCTTTAAATGAAATTGACCAAGAGGTGTTCGGAAAAATGAATTATTTGGGTCATTTTTGAACAAATAAGGTAAAAATAAATGTATATAAGACAATGTAAGTGTTTTTGACCTTGCATGTATGTTAAACTGTTGTTTGAGACACCCAAAACCAAAATATGAATCTTTTAATAACCCATAATTGGGGCACTTTAAATAAAAATAAAAGTTATATATATATATATATATTTATTTTTCTGCCGTGATACCATAGAAAAGCCATTATAGGTTCTTCAAAGAACATTTCAGTCATCAATTCTTAAAAAAAGAATGTTTGAAGAACATTTTAATAATCTAGAGCAGTGGTTCTCAACCCTGGTCCTCGCGCCCCCCTGCTCTGCGTATTTTCTATGTCTCTCTTTGTTAACGCACCTGATTCTGATAATCAGCTCATTAGAAGAGCGCTCCGTGCATGAGCTGTGTTCCCAATCGACATGGTCCCTACACAGTGTCCGTTAAAGTTTACTTCACTTCG
>JAUCMS010000034.1:11246019-11259499 GCA_032357445.1 Enteromius radiatus
ATACAAATATATTATGTAAAGAAAAACTTTTATTTTGGATGCGATTAATCGCGATTAATCATTGCCCAGCACTAGTCTAAATATATGTGTATTTATTTGTTTATATATGGGTCATTCCTGGTATCCAGTAACATTTTGGCTTTTGTTTTTGAAAAAACAACTACAAGTTTTTCATGTTTTTTAGCATTCTATCAGAATAGTGACATGTTTAAAAATATGGATGATCTCAGTGGAATTGTAGTTTATTTTGGAAGGCAATAAAGTACATCCCAACAGGGTGGAAAATGAGTTTAGGCAAATGAAGAAAATTGTACAAAAATAAATATGCTTTCACATGATTTACGTGTACGAGTGGATGAAATTTACCATAAGATAACTGAAGAATATATATATTTTTTCATTTCTTGGTTTATATTTCTAGTGGAAGTTGATTACTTATGACATGATAAAATTGAATTAAAAGTTAAATTAAAAATTAATATAACATTAAAAAAATATATCTGTTTAAGTGATAAATTAGACCTACACTCTTAGAAATAAAAGTGCTTCAAATGGTTCTTCACAGTGATGTCATAGAAGACCCATTTTTGGTTCCACAAAGAACCATTCAGTCAAAGGGTCTTTAAAGAACAATCTCTGAAGAGCCTTCTTTCAACAGAAAGACCCTTTTGTGAAACAGAAAGGTTCTTCAAATGTTAAAGATTCTTTATGAAACCATTTAGACAAAAAGGTTCTTCTATGGCAGCGTGAGAAGTATACAAATATAAAATTGTATATAAAATTCCAGCAATTTCTTATAAATGTGTGACTATTTTAGAGAAAATATGAGTATGTAAATCACAGAGACAGAAAAGTCATTGTATAACAGGAATGACCCATGCCAATATATGTATTGTGTACTGTATTGCAAACTTGTACATGTCATTTTTTCCATATACCTAAAAAAAATTATAGTGATTTTGATAAATATTTTTCAGATGAAAAACTACAGACATAAACAACTACAACTGCTGCTGGAAATTTTATGCGGATTAGATCATCATTTAACTTTTTTCATTTTCAAGAAGTAAACACACACACACATATGTTATACTGATATAAATAGAGCTGGTGATACATAAACATCATGCTGCATGAAACACTGTATTCAGTAATACAGCACGCTCAACTGAACTTTCCATAACCAGTTTGACCTTTAAGCATTTATTGACTGCTAATATATTTTTACTTCAAACTGGATTAAAAGAAGCTAGTCGCTTTAGCATAAAACACATTCATCATGAAGAGTTCACTCACCTGGGCGGCTGCCAGCGTAATGAATGTGTCTTTCTTGTATCTGAACCGGCATCACTAGAGCCAGATGTGGAGATGTTGCTGTGGATGGTGGTGGTTGCCATAGTAACTGTTGCCGTGGTGGCAGTTGAGGGTACCGTGGGACCAGGATGTGCTTCGAACCAGGTGCTCATGGTCGGCGTGACATTTGTGTGTTCACAACGATGGCCGTGGAAGCCCGGACGACACTGACAGGTGTTTGGCCGGCGACAAACTGCTTTATTATGGCATCGCGGATGACATCTTGCTAGTGAGAGAAGAAAAGAGAAACTACATTTTCATTCTGTAACCACTTTTCTACTGCTTCACATAACATGTCAAGCTATAACATTTTCCCAGACTGTGATTTTTCAACACATTTCTAGTCAAAAATTGGACATCGCACTGGCCCTTTAGAGGCACATGGGTGAAGAGGTTAGTTATTAGCTGGTAAATCTAGCTACATACGGATTAGCAAGTTGTGGATTATGATGAGAAAGCTGAAGGACTGGATTAATACTGAACTAAAGCTCAGGCTGCTGAAGCCCTGTGCATTCAGAGGTTTGGCCTACTTTCAGCAGAGGAATGCTAGATTGTTCACACATCCAGATGGACACACATGAAGGACATTTTTACTGCTGAAAGTAAGATGCGCAATTGTAATATACACACACAAGCCTAATAAAATCCATCAATAAAACAAAGAAAGACGTAAATAATTTCTTAACTACCTCACTGAACATATAACTGCTGCACGCTGAAACAAAGAACACTGTGTACAGGTTTGGCAACCTGAACTTGTCATCATTAGTTTCAAATGTAATACATATATTAACTTACAAAAAATATGTTTGTGTGTTATATGGGAACATACAAGCTGAGCAGTTTTCATCAAAAGTCTTCATCATCTGCTCAAGACTCAGAAATTAATGCAGGACACAAAACTCTTCATAATGTCAGCAACACCCTCCATTGCAGAAGAACACATGAAAAATAACCAGATTTAACCAGATAAAACCTAAAACTAAATGCGTTCTTGTTTTAGTACAACTTTAATGGACTATTATGATTTAAATACATTTAAATTATAATCATTTTATTTTATATTATATTATAATCTTCGTTCTTGTTTTAGTACAACTTTAATGGACTTTTATGACTTACATATACATATGGAATAAGTGAAAATGAGACATTAAATTATTAGAAAAATAATATAAACCCAAGGTGGTGAATTTAAAAATAATATATATATATATATATAGTAATAATAATAATAATAATAATAATTATTATTATTATTATTATTTTTAAATTACAAACACACACACACACACTATATAATTAATTTACATTAATTATATAACAATTCATTAATTAATTATATTATATAACAACAACAACAACAACAATAATAATATTTATTTATATAATACATTTAAATTCTATTATATTATATTATTGTAAGGTTTCCTCTTTGAATATTAGGTTGGACAGTAGGGGGCCTTCAATTCAAACAGATTGTGAAACCACATTTTTCCTCTTCCTTCTGTTTATTATGTTGTTACAGCTCCCAGCTGTGCTGACCCTTCAGTTCATTGCCTCATTTGAAAAATCAGACAAATGAAGAGGATCTGAACTAGATGAAATACTGGCAGCTAGTGTCTTTCTATGAGCATTGTAGAAATGTATGAAAGCATCTGAATGCCCCTGAAAAGATACTCACGTTTTGTGCATTGTTTGGTTTTGGGATTGACCAGCCATGAATAACAGCACCTGGTGCCACAAACGTTGGGCCTGCAGAGAGACGGACAGAGATCAAGGGTGAAACTCTGGGCTTGACAATAGTTTGTTAAGGAAAAGTAAAAAAAAAAGTAAAGCCTATTAAACGTCACTGAGTCTGCTTGTCCTTGAAACTGCACAATAAACTTTTAAATTCACTTTTACTTCACCTTTCTAGGCTCCGCGCCAAATCAATCTGTCCAGCATGATCACAATTTAACCACTTCTGAAAGGACATTTTTAAAAGACTTACAATCTGTGGCCCTGGGCCCCTTAAGATGCATTGCAATGAGTGAATAGCCTTGGGTTTAAGCTGACCCTTCACCCCGTGTTGTATTCAGCTTGGACAAATAGCGCCGATGAATAAAAATGAAGGGGGGTGTGAGTTTGTTATAGACGCCCCCCTCGTCGGGCCTCTGTCCTCCCTGTGCCAATGCACATGAGATGCAATGCACATTCTTTTTCCCACTGTGGCGCTGGCAGAAGTGTCTAGTGGGTAAACTTTGCTGGATTAAGAGTCTTCTTCAGACTCCTGGGCCGCATCTGTTTATCTAGCGGCTTCTGGGAGAAAAGGCAATTAGCACACCAACACAAGCACCGATCCTGAACGCTCCCGGCTGTAGCGCATCAGCCTGACCCCTCGCTAGCATCGGGAGAGATTTGCTAATTAGTTACAGTATGTGCCTTTATTGTGTGGCTTCTGAAGGGACCTGGCAGGCCAAGGGGCGGCTGTTGTCTGTGCAGCATAAGCCGATTGAGACAGGGCTGGCATGGGCCGTCCAGGCTGTGTGGAGGTCAGAACGACCTATAACCTTCCAAAGCTAATTCAGCACATGCAGGTTTGAAGAGTGAACTAAAATCACTGGATCAGTATGCAGGCTTGCATTTTTTCCGTTTAAAATTGCAATTGCATTTTAAAACCCTGCTTGTAAATATGATTCCCAAAGCGCATTTGTAAAAAAAAAATGTTATTATATTTTTTGTCTTAGCACCCGTAAAGGTATTTTTGAGCCAAAACTGAAAATAATTTTTGACATTCATGGAAACTGTCCATTGCACAAAAGGTTCTTTAGATTATTAAAATGTTCTTCACACTAGGAAAATAATCATTCCGAAAGGTTATTTGGGGAACTAAAAATGCTTTTTTATTTAAAAACACCCTTTTGGAACCTTTATTTTGAAGAGTGCATAACTTTTTCCTTTCATGCAACATAAAGGAAAACCTGAAGTTTAAGGATGCAAGTGTACCATAAATTGTCAGTAGCTGTCCTGATTTGAGTGCTGTATTTCTAGTTTACTTCCTTGACTGACTCAGTGATCCAGTACCAGCAAGTTTGAGTAAAACAGACCGCCGAATGAAACGTTTATTTTGTTTTCATGAGTTTCTAAAGATTGAAAATTATTATTATTTTTATCTCTTTTTTTTGCATTCTATAAATAAAAAGAAAACCATACTTATTTTGATTCATAAAGTGTTCGGAATAATTGTATTTTTTCATTTTCTGGTGAACTGTCTCTTTAAGCTGAAGCTGTGTTGAGATGTCTCATAACACTGAGACCTTTTACCACTCGTCTGTCTGTCTGATCTCTAAATAAAGGCATTGACCCTTCACTTGGGCCCCTATTAGACCCAAATAGGGACATTTCTGCACTGACCCAATGGAAATTTGCCATCAACTTTTATTCCCCGTTTGGGTTTTAACACAAGTCGACACCTAAACGATACATTCCCGAATGAGACGTGAGTGATGTTTACAGAGCTGAGAGGCTCCCATTAGAGCAAGACCCGATAGCGATCAAAGATGTCTGTGTTTATTCTGCTCACATGGCTACGGCGGAGTAGCTGTTTTTTTCTAGATTTGGACGTGTTAAAGTGATAGTTCACCAAAAATAGAGAAAGCTGCGTCATTTATTTCCAGGTCTCTCGAGTACATCTCTGTACTGGTGAGCTACCGAACAAACCTAGCGTCTATGAAAACACACAGATATGAATTCAGCTGGATATGTGTGAAGCTAACGTTCAAAAGCATCAGTTTTAAAATCTCCCGGCATAATAATATCGTTTTGAAGTCATTACATGATATTCTTCAAGTAATAAAGCTTTATTAATCAAAACGAAAAGGAATAAAAGGTGTCAGTTTTTCTGCCTCTAGTGTTCATTTCTTTTGGAAACTGCACTGATATGTACTTATTGGTACATAATTTGTGTCTCGCGAAAAAGTACACCCAGGTACCTTATGTTTATGCATTATTTAGTCCCTTACGTTGCTTGCAAGCTGTTCTTTTGCAGTGGAAACAGCCGTTATTGACATTCACTTGTACTGTATGGAAAAGAGCAGCTTGAACATTAAGCTAAATATGTCCTTTTGTGCTCCACAGAAGAAAAAAAAACAAACAAACAAAAAAGTCTTATTGGTTTCTAAGTGAGGAAGTGATGACAGAATTGTCATATTTGGGGGAACAATCCCTTAGGCCTGATTTGTAATCACAAAATATAAATACACTAATAATATTTAAAGTGAATGATGTGAGAGTAATCTGAAGAATAAAACATCTGTTCTTTACCAGCTGCGTTTGCACCCACATGTACGTCATTCCCTCGGCCTACAGATCTTTTGTTTTCGTGTGAACAGAAAGCAAAGAAAAAAGCGCTAAATGAATCTTTACATCTTCCAAACCTCTGCACCTCCAACACGTCAGTTGTAAAATAAAGATTGTAAATGAACGTTTTATATTTAAAAAATGTTATTAGCATTTGTGCAATGTGTGTGTGTGTGTTCTTCTTGGCCCCGGCTCTTTTTTCCAGCACCTCGTAACAGAGAAGCTTCAATAAAACCTCGACTGTGGTCCTCGAGGTCAAATATGTGGGTTAACTGCTGGATTATCACAAAGCTCCCACTTTGCTCGGCACCTCCATGAAGGAGGAAATAATCGTGTTTTTGTCTCCCTGAGGTGTGAAAGGCACCGTTGATGCGCTCTGAAATGAAGCGGTTTTCTGAGCTCTGAACTGTTGAACCTGTGCCGGGCCAGTTAGCATTACTAAACTCCACAACAACACCCTCCTTCTTTCTCTGAGCTACCATATTCCCCCCATTGCCCCGGGATGGACATGTTTCCACACAGTCAATGTCCTCGGTTGACCCAAAAGCACAATGAAGTCCAGAGAAGGAGGGATGTTACAGAAGAGCAGCGGAGCATCCTTGATGAACTCTCACAAAGCTTCAGCGGCGTTCTGGCTCCCTCCAAATGAATATGAAAAGAAGGGTAAGTCATTTCCGGCTCTGTTATGGCTTACAAAGGCCAGTCACTAGCTTTCAGACTTTTCAGGAGATTGAGGAATTCCCCTCATTGCTTGAAGCATCAACACTTCCAGCGCAAGTCTAGAGAAACATCTGACTGGATGTTACTGCGAACAAAGACGGGCTAATGTTTTCACGTCATTCTGGATCTATAAAGAGCTTTGATTGAGGTAAAGTGCTCTGTTTATGTCTCCGGAGACTATAAACTGCTCGTAAACGGGGGACTTAGAGAAGCAGTGAAGACAAAAAAAAAAAAAAAAAACAATAGCTTGGATGTCAGGTCGAGATGAGGTTGTGTAGTAGACATGAGTTTTGTCAAATCTCACAGAAAGGGGAAAAACAACTAATTAATTAAAAATTCAATTTGTTTTTATTATTTGGAAGGTTCAAAACATATTTCTTAAAGATGTGAACACAATTACTAATGGAATTAAAATGATTTGCAATATTTGCATTAAAATAAATAAATAAATAATATATATAATAAAAATATTCAGAATAACTTTGGAGTTATCCTGAATATGTTTTTTCAATTACTATAATTTTTTAACAACAACAAAAAAAAGATCCTGCACATTATTAGTATGCATTTGAAAGCAATCAAATAAAAATGAATGCCTATTAAGTTTTTATGCTGTTTCGAGTTCACATATATTCAGTAATTTTGGCACGGATATCTTGAAAGATGTGAACATGATACTTATTTAAAATACTCATTTTAGTTTATCCTGACACTGTTATCTGAATCTTAGCTTATTTTTTTTTATGGATTCCATTGAGGTTTTTTGTGTGTTTGTTTGTTTTTGTGATTTATTCAATAGGGGGGAGGGGACAACACATAATTGATCCTGTACATGTTTACTATATTTAAAAATAAAGTGTACAATAAAGGTCTATTTACTATTCACCTAGTTTCGAGGTCACATATATTCAATTCACATAAATTCAATCAAGACACTTACCCTTTTAAATCTATCAGTATTCGGGTGGAGTTGGTCTGATGTCTGTGTCTCTGTGCTTTACTCCTGATTTGTGGAGGATGGATGAGATCAGGAGACATCTGATGACTGACTGATGAGGAGCTGGCGATCGCCAGGGAAAGAGAGGTTATAAATAGAGCTCCAGACAGGCAAAATGACAGCCTCCACAGTTCTGACATCGTTGTTCCGACCCGCTGAGCTGCAATGGATGCGTTTTCGCTGTGAATGTAAGTCGGTGGGTTTGTCAGAGCGATCCGTCAGCGCTGATGGCCTCAATCATTCTCTCATCCTGAGTCCGCTCCGACGTGAATGAAAGAGATGCGTGGAAAACTTTCAGCCAATCGGAGGGCTCCGTGCCTTGTAACCAAGAGACAGCCAATCAGTGCTCGGGATCTATTCAGATGTTCAGATGTTTGAAGATTTTCTTTTTCTGGAGGCATTTTAAGGGAGAGATAGGAGGACTACTACATAGTACATACTATCATGGTTTTTGTGTGTTTTATTTTCTTGTGATAGTCAAATTAAGACAAATGCAGGTATGTTATAAAGTCACATACAATGCAATTATATAATGCAATATATGTGCTGTTGTTATTTTCCCTCCAAAATGATGTCACTTCCTATATGATGATGCCATTAAGGGCTTTATTATTTAAAGGGATATTACGAAATATAAAGAGGAAAGTTGAAAGACTTAAATATTTCAATTATAGAAGAGAGAGAGAGAGAATATGCCTTTGTTTAATTCTAGAAATTTATGCATTTAGAAAATGGCATGTAAAAATGTTAGCATTCACAGTTAACAGTCAGTAACGTTGGTAATTGCACTACATGTAACAGTGTATGTGACACATAAAGGCACTACTACTAATTATTATTAGTTGTGATTAAAGGAAACTAATGTAAAACTAATATTTTTTTGCATTTACACAGCTGTCCTGTAACAAAAGTCAAATCACACACAAAACACTGGCATGGGAAATATGTTCTGTATATTTCCAGGCTGCTCAACAAAGCAAACACAAGGTCTAGTCCTGTCCATTGCTGGCGGTGAAGCCATCCAGATGTCTGAAGGTTAGTCCAGTCAAAGTAATGAACTTCTCTTCACACAGGGGTGTAAATGTACACTAACACCACCACGAGAAGATTGAGGATGATAGCAGTGACCCCGATCGGGCACAGTACCCTTTTCTGCCGTCTCGCTCTCGGGCCACCGGCTCCTCCAGAGTCAAGACGTCTGTGGGCTGCTCCTGCGAGACACGTATTACACAGTTCACCTATTTACCATGCATTAGACCAATAAAACCATGAGGGACTATACACTCTCAGAAATAAAGGTTCAGAAGCTGTCACTGGGGAGGTACCTTTTCAAAAGGAACCTAATAGGTACAAAAGTGCACCTTTTGAAAAGATACCGTCCAAGTGACGGCTTTTGTACCTTTATTTCTGAGTGTATACACTGAAATTTGAAAGTGTTTAATTTAACCAGGGAGTGCATGAACTTATTGTTATTGTCAAATACTGTCTTCTAATTTACTATTTATTATGCTATTTAAAATAATAACTTTATTTTATTTTTTTGGTGAATAAGTAGAGGGAATGATTTATAAAAGTTAAAACAAATGAATAATTTAGTATGGCATATTTATGTGAATACATTTATTAATTAATTTAGTTAATTTAATTAATTTATATATATTTAAATGTGTGTGCATGTGTGTGTTTTATTTATTCATACAGTATATTAAATCATATATTATTAATATATATATATATATATATATATAATACGCTAAATTTAAAGATAAATTTACTGATTATTTAAGTGATATAGTAATGTAATAATAATATTTAAGCTTGCAAACACCCATGCATAATGGCAGATTTTTGTGTTTTATATTCTGGGTACATGTTCCAGTTTTTTCTTTCACAGATTTCAGACCTCTTATAAAATTGCACTAAATGTGTGCTGTCGTGGATCATATTCACTAGAGGGCACTAAAAATCTAAGTAAATGTTTCCCTAAACAGAACATAAATGAAACTTACCAGCTTGAATTACAGCAAAGTCACTACACATGCAGTCAAAGTCAACAGAAGCACATGGTCAAACACCCTTCACGTCCGCTCTGTGCTGACCGTAGCACGAGTCTGTGCATCTTCACCATGTCTCCTGTTCCAAAGTCCTCTCACAAAGCCATCATGTAACACTCAGCGTCCCTCTGGATGAATGGAGAGCCCTTGTCACATTCATCATCTGGTCATCTGCTGGTTTTGGACTGGGGTTACGATCAGGAATGGAAAGACTCCTGCTGACTTCACCAATACCTTCTGTCTTTGACTGCTGAGAGCTTTAACCAGAAACCAATGGAGACTGAAACCCAGAAGATTTCAAAGAGCTTACTCAATAGTGTGGCCATGAAGATTGATCGGGGGAAAAAGTCATTTATCTTCATTTTTGAACAAGAATTTGATGGAGAGCTTTGATGGATTCTTTTGAACATCAGTAATTTGTCCTCAAGAGCTTGTGACGACAAATAAGTACACTTTAGCATCCTTTAAAAAAAAAAGAGTAATTCTTATATAAATAATATACTTTAAAAGTGCAAACTGAAAGTGACATATTCAGGCACTTGTATGCATGTTATTTGCAATTAATTAATTTTTGCTAATGTTAAATTATAGTTCAAATTTAATAAATTAAATGTAATTAGTTTTGACCCACTGAAGTAAGACTTCAGTTATTATTTCATAAGTTACTGTTAAATGTACTGATAAACGGAAATATACTTTATATACAATATACTCAACATACTTTTTTTTCCCATTGAAACTTGTTAACACATTTGAGAAATATGTATTTATAATTACTTATGATGAAGTTGTATTTTGTACATCAAAAAGAAATTGAACATCAAATCACTGGTTCAATTCATAATCAAGCTTATATATATATATATATATATATATATCAGCACATCAAAATAACATGACAAAACATTACATCTTTTTACTGGACATTAAAATGCAATTTTAAGAAAGTGTTTAATTGTGTAAAGAAATATACAGTTGTAATGAAACAGAAACATGTCTCTCTTTAAGTACACTTAAGTGTCATTCCATTTCATTAATATTATATTTTTTGCAAGTACAGTTTTTTTTTTATTACTTTTAATATTTTAAGCAAGTGTGCATCTTGTACAATTAAGCACGCTGAGGGGTGTTTTCCAGGAGAAAGTGGACCCTTCTGAATGCCATATGCTCTCTGAGAGCTTCTGGGAAGTACTGTGACTTTTGAAGGTGAACTCAGTTCTTGCTTTCAGTGCAGAAAGCATAAGCCCTGTAGACCAGGCTGTGCATTAACAGAAGACACTGTCCACTGATAAACCCTGACACAGAACTAATTGCACAAGGCCTCAGAGAGAGGGAGGTGTCAGACGGGGCTGAACTGTTATAATGGCCAATTACAGCAGTGTAGACATGTTTCTAATGAGCAATTCAGATATAATTAGTGGTCAGAGGTCAGTGTACCATAACCCAGAGGTCAACAGAGAAGAGAACAATGACAGGTGAAAATGCTGCTATTGAACTTTGCTGCTGATTTTTGTTTTTCACCCAGAAAAAAAAGATAATGTGAAATATTTACAGTAGCATGTCAGTGCACAACAATAAACATTTTCAATATGTGTTGAAAAAAAATAAAAAAAAATTTGGAGGAACATTTAATTCAACATAACTCTAGCTCAACACGCTTTAGTGAACACACAGCCAGTTAAAAACACAGTTAAAAACTAAAATCATGTCGCTTCATACCTCTACCAAAACTGCCGTCCGCCTTGGAGACTGCTCTCCCCCAAGTCAACCAAGTCTTTCGTTTCTTCGGCCTCCCCGAGGACATTGTATCCGACCGCGGACCTCAATTCATATCCCGAGTCTGGAAGGCCTTCTGTACCCAATTGAATATTAATATCAGTCTGACGTCCGGTTACCACCCTCAATCCAAACGGCCAGATAGGGACGCTACGTAAACCGGCCACCAACCTCACCCCGTTCCAGTGTGTGCTAGGCTTCCAACCGCCACTATTGCCCTGGACCGGGGGGTTAACCAACTTACCAGCAGTGGATGACTGGCTTCAACGCAGTGAGGCTACTTGGAAGGCCGCCCACGTACAGCTCCAACATGCCATTTGACGCGTCACTCATCAGGCCAGTCGTCGACAGAGGGAGGGTCCCCAGTATCAGGTCGGACAATGGGTCTGGTTATCGTCAAGGGATCTTCGTCTCCATCTGCCCTGCAAGAAACTCAGCCCGAGGTACGTGGGTCCGTTCAAAATAGTCAGACAAATTACTCCAGTTTCATTTCGATTAGAATTACCAGCTGGTTATCGTATCTCACCCATTAAAGCCCGCTGCTGATCCGGAAGGAGAGGGGGACCAGGATGAGGTCATCACGGCAGAAGCTCCTCCCCCCATACCTGAAGGCGAGGACATCTATCAGGTGCGACAGATCTTGGACTCCCGGCGCCGAGGCGGTAATCTCCAGTACCTGATCGACTGGGAGGGGTACGGTCTGGAGGAGAGATCCTGGGTGAGCTCGAATTATATTCTCGACCCCTCGCTTATTGCGGCTTTTCATCAGGATAACTGGACAAACCGGAGGAATTACTGGACAAACTGGAGGTATTACTGAGCGTTATTTCCCGTGTTTGTTTTCTTGTGTATGACCCTGGACTGTTTATTTCGACACTGATTCTTGCTGCCTGCCCTTGTGTTTGTAATTAAAAATCTGATATATTTCTCTCTGCTGACCAACATAATCAACCTCTTGATATTTTTCCACTTTTGGAGAGTCACAGAAATGCTATCATGGATTTTTCTTTCTTTGCTATTGGGGCAAATGATAATACACTTGTAGTTTCTGTTCACTACTATAGATTTTTTTGACATTTTTAGCTTCTGAGAACACTGGAGATCTGAAAAGGGTCCAAGAACTGAATGAGTAAGTGACTATATGAACGAGTCACTGAATTGCTTACTCAAACCCTGAATCATTGCATAACTGTGAGTTTCTTTCTGGTTTTCTTTGCAATAGGCCCACCAAAAATAAACAAAATAACTGGCAATACCGTGTCTAAAATGTTATGTAAGGGATAATGTACATCCAGCAGGTTATTATCACAGACTTATTGGCAGCCCGACGCAAAGCTATATATAACTATATGTAGTTAGTTTATATTTATTTGTATCAATCTATGTTATTTGACTGATTTATTGAATGAGCGGTGTTGCTTCTGCATTATGCTTCTAAATTACATAACTACATGATCTCATTAAGAGCAAGAGGAAATTTATGTTACTTGCTCAAAGAAAACTCACTGATCTTGGAATTTAATTTACCTTTCCATTTATCTCAATGTGCTTTTCACATTTAGCTTCAGGGTATTTCTTGCTTCAGTAATGACGGAAAAGGTTATTTAAAGCAGCAAAAGATGTGATTCTCTTTCTGTGTGTGTTGTTTGAGTGTCCATGTGTTAAGAAGGGCTGTCATGCCATTAGTTAAGAATGTATACAGTATAAATCAGACTATCTTTGAGATGGAAAATAGGAGAAAGTGTTACAACATACAACATTTATTCTTAATATGACTCGGAAGCAATATGTTTTTTTTTAGAAACATGATTTTTCACTTCACAAGATGTTAACTGCTGGACTGGAGTGCTGTGGATTATTGTGATGTTTTTCTGATTCTGACGGCACCCATTCACTTCAGAGCATCCATTAGTCAACAAGTAATGCACTGCTACAATTCTCCAAATTCCAACTCAAATCAATATTATACTGTATGTCTGTGCATAAATGTAAGCATCAAGCTTTCCATTGGTGTATGGTTTGTTAGGATCTGACAATATTTAGCGAAAATACAACAATGTGATAATCTGAGGGTGCAAAATGAATCTAAATATTGAGAAAATCACCTTTAAAGTTGTTCAAATGAAGTTCTTAGCAATGCATATTACTAATAAAAAAATATGTTTATTAGTGCTGGGCAATGATTAATCGCGATTAATCGCATCCAAAATAAAAGTTTTTCTTTACATAATATATTTGT
>JAUCMS010000034.1:11268844-11282376 GCA_032357445.1 Enteromius radiatus
AGTCAGCGGAGCTGGTGAAGATTTAAAGGGGAAGTACACAGAACAGAGTGATTTCTAAAGAGCTGTTTTTGACAGGGGAAAATGAGAAATTTGAGAAATTTTAAAACAAACTATATTACAAACTTTCAATTAAGACCCTAAAGAATCATATTAGCTTATTAGGAAAATTGGCTTTGTATGACTCCTTTAAATCAGGGCAGGAAGTCATGTGTCATTAAAAATGGCATGCATCACGATCACTCAACACTGCAAAAAACACTATTCTAGCCAAGATTTTTTTCTTGTTTCCAGCCATAATATCTAAAAATTCTTAAATCAAGAAGGATTTTCGAGACATGAAAAAAAAATCTTGTTTTCTGTTTTAAATAAGATTATTTTGCTTGTTCTAAGCAAAAAGTCACTTTTTTCCTGAAAACAAGAAAGCGTTTTCTTTTACTTTCTACTTTAATCCTCCTTGATTTAAGAATTTTTTGATATTTTGTCTGGAAACAAGAGAAAGGATCCAGGATAGGAAAGTATTTTTTGCAGTGAAGTGAGCAATGAAGTTCTTCCTGAGTATTTTTGTTTTGTTTTCTAATACAAAAATGTCAACATCATTAAATCGGGATACATTTCCTTGGGATGGCTTTCTAAATAAATAAAAAACAACTGACTTTATGCTTAAAACAAGAATAAATATCTGTTAATGGGGTATGTTGGACAACATTGGGTTTGAATACATACTGTACATACTTTTCATAATTGGGATCAGTTTCTCATAAAACACGACAACGTTATTATATTTTGCTTCTCAAGTAAGTGTTCTTCAGAAATGTAGTACCTTCGTCATTTTAACTTTTGAGTCACTTAGACTGAAATCCATCAAATCAGTTCACCCAGGGATTTCTGCTAGTCCTAAATTTAACCTTCAACAAAGTACGATCTTACACCAGAAAAGAAAGCCTTAATTTTATAAAGTTATGGCATTAAATAATGCATAAATATATATGTCTAAAGATCAGCTATAAAATCATAAAACGTGGCATGGATTGCTAAATGAATACATGAATAACTAAGGACTTTTGTTTTGTTTTTCAGTACAAATGTCCAAACATCCTTCAATCCAGATATATTTACTTGGGATGATTTAATTTATGCTTCATATAAAAACAAACATATGTCAGTGGGGTTTGAAAACTTTTTTCTGTCAGATATTTGTATTTGTAAATGTATTCTGAAAAGACATCTTGGGAAATTAAAATAGTTTCTTACGTAAATTGTCTTTAGATATTTACCATTGAAAAAAAGAAGGTTTTTTTGGAATTTGTCTTTTCAAACTTTAAACCAAAACATAAAAATATTTACATGTAGATACCATATTTTTTCTCTTTTAAATTTCTTTACTCAGTCTTAAAAGTCATACATTTACCTTCATAAGACCCTGCAGAAACACATTTCATCATATTTTAATCCGTTCCACAGATCTCTACAGATATTCCCCTAAAACCTGTTCAAAGATTGTGCATAATACACATATCTTCCACATTTTCCTCTGCATAATGCCCTTTCTCTGATCTCTCTGAAGGGTGGTGAGAAAGTTAAATTACAAAGTTATATAACAGGAAGGTTTGGAAACCTTAACAAAATCACATTTGGAGGTGTATGAAAACATTGCATTTATCTCAGACAACAGTGAATCTATTGTTTTGTAGGTTAAATAAGAAAAACTGTTCAACTAATGAGGGAAGACTCGTGTACAAATACATACAGAACAACAACAAACATTTACACGAACATGAAGTGATACATAAAACGAGATTACACTAATTTAGTTGGTTTGCTTTTCGGTAATGTCACGTTCGTCGTCTGGGCTGCAGTGAGTAAAGTTGCGATCCCGCTTCGCAGCGGACAAAGGCAAGGCAGGCAAGACTTCGGAGCAAAAATATTTAATAAAGAAAAGGTGAATATACAAGCTGAACGAAAACGCAGGGATCTATGCGAACAAATACAAAAGTGCAGGGCAGACGGACATGCTAACATCAACAACGACAGATGAAATTAACTGAAAAAGACACGGTTAAATACACAACTAATTACATGAAAACTCACAGCACCTGGGGAAACAATTACACACTAAGGACTGGGTGAGCTTACAAATGACAGGAGCACATGAGGGAGACTGAAAATAAACACAGAGCACATGGACTAGACATGAAAACAAAAACACAATATGACCGAAAGCCTGACGGCGTTACAGGTAACATATAGAGGCACCGGCAGTTTTCTAAAATAGTGTTTTACTCCCACAAAAATAATTAAATATAGAAAGAAAGAAAAAAAGCATGCTTACTGGTTAAAAAAACAGTAATTTCAAGCCAATCAATCGATAAATAAACAAATAAATATAAACTGAAAACATATTATTTCTGATTAATAATAAGCACAAGCTGAAACAACAAAATGCATCCTGCATTAAAAAAAACACTATGTACTGTAACAGGTAAATTAAAATAACAGTAAAATACCGGTAAAAATCAACACAGAGTATTCTTTAAAATTAACTGTCACGATACAAGGTTGCTAAGGGACAAACTCAATGACTGAAGAAGATAAAGCGGAGTCCAAACAGGATGCATAATTTACTTTACAAGTTAAATGTGTGTTGGAAGTGTATGTATGCATCGGCACATCCTGATTTTGCTGAGTTAGGCGTGTTCCTGGGTTAACATATTTTGTTGACCCTGGAACAACATTTTATTTCAAAATTTTAGTTTTGACCATATCTCTAACCCTACCCATGAGTAATGCCTAAAATCAGAGGAAATGATAGATGACTGGCACTGATGTACAAGCACCAAACGCTGATTGTAAGCCTAAACTTGACAAAAACTATAAACTGGTTCTTCAAATCTGATTGGCTAATCACAATGTTGTTCCAGGGTCAACAAAGATGTTGACCCAGGGACAAATCCTATAATGATAAAGATCCACCCAGTGTTTGTTTTCTATTTTAAACCCAGGCTGTTCTGAGCGTCCTGTCAGAATGAGGTGGTTCTGCACAGGCCCCTCCCACGAGAGCTGATTAGCATTTAAAGCAACATGGACATTTTACACTACCATAGAGAAATTCAGCTTGAGGCATCTGGTGATCCCTTTAATTAACCCACAAAAAAGCAAGCTTTTAGGCGTGATAACTTACAAACAATCCTGAATGAAAAGAAAAAACTGATAAAGAGCAACAGATGAATAGAACTGAGACTGAATCAAACGTACAGGGAAAACAGAGCATACATGTTACATTAACACAGTACACTGAGCAGTGTTTTAATTCATTTTGTATAAAGTGCATAGAGGAGAGAATCCTTAAATGGATCTACTGTATAGTACTGTGTAAAGGTCTCAGGCCACTGGTATTTTCAGCAACAAAAATGGCTTTAAGTGGGTTATTTCTAGCGTCTCAGTTGGAAATATGAGTTTACATCTCCAAACATTATTTTTGTGATTAATTGTAATTATTGTCTGACAACAGCCAGTGCTCCACACAGAGATCTGATCTGATCATCATCAGTCTGTCTGGAGTCACATGAAGATACAGAACAAACTGAGACAGACTCAATCCAGAAGAACTGAGCCAACGTCTCCAAGATCAAGGAAAAACCTACCTGGAAAGCTACAGTACTGTTCAAAGTCTTAGACACTTGTGTAAAAATGCTGTAAAATGAGGATGTTTTTAAAAATAATGCCATAAATAGATTTAATTTATCAATGAACAACTTTTGCACAGTACTGAATATGTTTTATGAAAAATTTGTAACTGCTGGAACATTTACTTAAATCCTGATTCATCCACATTAGGGTACAAATAATTGTATGTTTACTGTGTGCATGAAAACTTGTATGCAAATATGCAAACTGAATGAAATTATTAGTGAATGAGGCCGGAAAAAACACCGATTTTTACATGCTTTACTGAGGAGACAAATGTTCAGCAACAATGCTTCTAGGAAAAATGAATTCTTTTTCTGTGCACTGTAATTGGACTTATTTTCTAGGCGTGAAAAAAAGGAGGCTTGGGAGTGGAAGCCAAAGCATCGAGAGTAAAGTTAAAGAAATATTATGAGGATGTAAAGAAAGAAAAGATGTCAGCACACCGAGAGACAGACGTGGATGCGATCTGAAATCCACCCACTGCATGGGAATGACGAACGCTGAGTTTTGGGTGATTGCGTAAGAGAGGAAATAATGAGATTGCTATGGGTCACTGAACCGAGTCCATGCTGAAGACCTTCAGGCCTGCAGAAAGTGAGAGGATTTCCTGCAGAGCTCTCCGATTGACACCAAGCCTCGGTTTACAAACTTCTTCTCCCTTTTAGCCAGAGAAGGGCTCTCGTATTTGTCAGAGGGCACGTGTTAATGTGAGTGTCATGAAAACACTCTCTAATGTGTTCATAATTTGCTCAGCGCTCGGTCACATGCTTCACAAACACATTGTGTTTCTCGGTGTCTCTCAGCGTACACCCACACACACAGATGATGATTCACGCTGCTATGGTACAGTGAATACTGACTTCACTCCTTCTACTAATTAATATCCTTTCATATATTTTCCTGAGGTGCACAGCTATTACTGTTGTTGTTTGCATAAAAAATAAGTCAGGATATAGTTTTCATGACCACATTCCATCTTCCAGTTTTAATAATTCATTTATTTTTGCTGCTGTGCATTAAAAACGTGGCACTTAAATCCTTATGTGATTTTTTTTTACTACTTTTTATTTATGAAAAAACATTTTTATTTATTTATTTATTTATAGACTTAGGTTTATAGCAAGGTTTTGTTTATAAAGGACAGAAAACTGAAATGAGATCACAATGTTTCTTCAAATCCCAAATCAAATCCAATTCCAAATCTCCCTTTTTACACCCCTAAAATGAGTCCAATTTCCTAGAAATAGATTTATAAATAAATAAATAAATAAATACCAGATTTGAACTTGCATTCCTCAAAAAAACCATTGCTCAACATTTTATAGTGCTTCTGTTAAAGTTAAGTCTACAGTGATTTTTGCTCATTCATATTCATACATGATTATTTATTTATTTATTTTCATTTTCATGCTCTAAACCTCTCATACAGTTCAGTCTTTTTTTTTGGCTGTTGTACTTGGCTTTGATTTCAGTCATAACTCAGTTTTGACTAGGCATGTTTTGCGATGAGAAATGACTGTATATTGATTGTATCCCTTATGTAATGGACTGCACTTTAGCCACAAGTGTTTAGTTTTGAAGATTATATTCAAAAATTCATATTTTTAGTCTTTCTCTCTCCCCTTGCTACAGTATTTCTCTCTTTACAGAAATTTACCATGGTAAAAATAATTTCCATGCCTCTACCTATACATACAATTCACCTTGGTTTCCAGCTGAAACACCAACAACTTGTATTCCTTTTCACACAAATTATGATAATTGTTCAGATTAATGATTAATGACTAAGGCTGTTTTGCATAGTTCCTTGCATAATACATTTATGAGCTCACAACACTTTTATTATAGTGAATGATTTATTAATATTTGCATCACATAAGCAACTCTAATGAGCTGTGCTGACCCCGCCCCTCTCTGCCAGGGAGTGACCAGCAGACTATAGACTTCAGCTGTGAAACTGGATAACTAGCATATACTAAGAAACGCGATTTGCCAAGTCTCATTTATGTTAAAACACATTTATGTTAAAACAACTTGCATCCCATGACCTGTTTGAATGGAAAAGTGAAATTGTTTCCTGAGATCAATGTCTGATCAGTGTGTCTGCATGTGACACATATAGGAAGCTGCTTTTCTTATTTACAGGAGTCAGTAGCTTAATACAATCACTGGAGAGCGTCTGAGCTGTTCAACAATCAAACCCTCAGAGAGACCCAGATATCATCAGTCTGTTGTGTGATGACGACTGTTCAGTCAAATCACTGTTATAGAGGCAGTTTTAGGCCAATTTTACAGAACTGATATTTGGGTCATGCTACAGCAGGGCTGCTGGATTTCACAGTCTAAGACAATTCTTCACAGTCCACATCACAGTTTTGGATAAAATGCTGGAAAAATTGTACTAAAGAAGGTAGGTGGACTAAACACGAAGCATCATTTAAAAAAGATAGCATCCATCACTGCAAGCACATTCAGAATACAATAGCAAGTAATGCAACACGTATTTAAGCCTATGCACTCAAAAAAAATAAATAAATAATTGGCATGTATTTTTAGATGTAGAATCGTATTGCATATACAATCTCCATCCATTCGTTTTAGCATAAAGAAAATGCATAATTTCCAGCCATTCAAAAATAAAACAGATTTCTGTAATAGTACTTATAAACAAAATGTGTTTTCATACACAACAACCAGGTTTATACATTTATCATCAAAAAATCCTAATCTAAAGCTAAATATTGTTTGTTCCACAGATAATTATATTGTAATAAATGTAATCGCCATTACATTGTAATGTAAACAGATGCAATTTTAATACATGCATTTTAGAAATTATTTAATTAAAACCCTATGGATGCAAATAGTTATAAACTATGGCATGATTTATTTATTTTTTATATTTTGAGTGTCAAAATCTTGCTTCCTACCATATTCATGGTCAATATGCATCACTTTAAGTTTAATTAACATCAATCTTAAATTGAAATCCTAAATAAATGCACACTAGAGAACATCCAGTCCCGAGATTCCCATTCTGTGGAAATAGATACAATTATCAAAATCATCGTTTGTATTTCTCACAGCACTAAATCGATGACTGAAGCCAAGTGACCAGTGCACGACCCCTGACCCCACGATCTCTGACCTCACAGGGTTTTAATTATAAGAGAAAGAAATTAAGATTATTCATTCCCAAAAATGGAAATCCAGTCATTTTGTCTACCTTTCTTACAAATAAAGATGTTGCTTTTACCTCTACGTTAAAATCAAACCGGATGCCTCTGATTTCCAGACCGAAAACTCAAATATCTTCTTGTGTTGCACAGAAGAAAGCAAGCATGTGGAGATGCATCTCATTACTCACCACACATTGTACCAGTGGGACGGCAGAAACTTCCCGTCCTGTTTTTTATTCTGGTGTTGCATCCATGCCTGCAGGACCTGAAAGAACGGCTGGAAGCCCCTCGCGGCCCGGACCCTCTCCCCCTGCACCTTTCCGTCGGCCCGGTCCAGTTCTGTCCCTCTCACTAAACAATGCTGAGCTCTGGAGCCTGGAGAAGCCAGTTAGTGTGAGCAGGCTGGCTGTGCTGAGTGAAGGAGCTGCTGGACGCTGCTGTGAAGAGAGACCACCAGAAGCATGCTGAGCTTCATCAATCTTTCACTGCAACAGAAGCGAGTGAGTTCGAGGGTCCCGCTGTCCTCGTCCTGCATGGTGTCACATCCAGAATAACACCATCTGAGTTCCTTCCGCGAGTCAAGATGATGTCTGTGTCAAGGAGTTACGAAGATGTCTTCTGTGCTAACCGAGACTGGGAAACAGGTCCTCTTTCAGCTGGATCAAGAGACAGATGGAGAAGTTTAAAGGTCAGAAGCCAAGACACCTTGTAGATAGTTCCAGAAGAGAGCAGGAAGGACGCTGGGAGCTTGGTTTTAAATATTGAAATCCCATCTGACAAAACGTCCGAGGGAATCACAGCATCTACCATCAACGTCCGGAAGACTTGAAGACTTTAAAAATCCCTTCAATGTTTTAGAATCGCTGTTCGGTTTTTCTTTTCAGTCTCATTTTTAACTGCATTTGGGTCTTTCTTCATATTTTGTCTGGTATCTTCCCTCCCGAGCTCTCAGTGCTGCTCAGAGCGGCTCACTCCATCTCTCTCTCTCTCTCTCTCTCTCTCAGTTAGTTTCCCTCCTCCTGCTCTCCTTGTCTCCTCTGTTGCTGTCTGTATCCTCCGTCTCCTCCTCCTCTCTCGGTCCACATGGAAGCTCCCAGAGCAAAAGGCAGTAACAGACTGAGTTCATTCATCAGTGGATACAAAATCACTCATGCATATAGAATATAGAAATTAACAACATTTGAATATGATTTCAGGGTGCCAGACTCAACTTCAAACAATATATATATATATATATATATCTACACACACAAATACTTATTATTATTATTATTATTAATTTAAATAAGTTATTTTCATTTATCATTCGAATGCATGTATAATGATTAAATATTTACACATTTGTATTAAAAATAATAACTAAAAATAATAAATAATAAATCTTTTAAAAGCAATGACCCATTTTAACCACATTATAGAAAGAGCTGTAAAAAGCAGGGAGATGAGTACAATAACAATTATTTATAAATTCTGATATCTTTTATTATTTTATATATATTAATTAATGTATTTGTTATTTTAATGTCATTTTATTTTATATAAAATAACATGCTTTGTTTAAGGTTTGCATTTAATGCATTTATTTCTAAATTATTTATTATATCAAATTAATAATTGATATTTAATTTAATGTGTGTGTGTGTGTGTGTGTATATATACACACACACACACTTAAAATAAAAGTTTAAATAGTAAATTATTATAAAAATATTTTATAATATTTCATTAAAATGTAATTATTAATGTTGTATAGTAAATTATAATTCACATGAAACTATTTTATTTAGATAAAATTTATTTAGATAAAATTAGTTATTTTCTATGATTTTTATAAAGTTAAATAAAATATAGAATTATAGAAGACATTTGTCTATAATTTTTTATAAAATAAATGTTTGATGTTTATATATATATATATATATATATATAAACTAATCAAAAATAAAAAGCAAAGGTGAGGGCGAAACCTATTTTAAATGCCCACATTATAGAGACAGTGTCAGAAGAGCAAAGTGAACAGAGCATGTCAGAGTATGTGATCGTAGAGACAACTTCTGATGGCCTGACTCAGCTGTACACACATTCACACACATGCACACCATCTCCCATGCTTGGGTTTTCTCTGACTTAACCCATAATCCAACAGTAGCCAGTTGCTTAGCAACTGCCTCCAGGGAGACTTTTTCCGCATCAAAAGCAGCCTGCCCAAGACATGTGAGTCAGAAACTAAGGATGTAGTGAGAGGAAATGTGGGAGGATGGAGAGGGAGGGATAGATAAAGCTGACAGAGTCAGAACAAATGTCAAAATAAGAGAACTGCAGGAGGCGGAGTCCTGCCCAATTCCATTCAATTTTATTTATTTTTTTTATTCACCCTCCTTTATTTTTAGAGGAGAGGCTGATGAAATATTCACAGGCTGCAACGCAAGACTCACATTGCAATGGCAAACCCAACGCAAGCATCTCTTTCCCAAAGCTTACCCGGCTGATCACCACACAAACTGCTCAACCTGCTCTTTATCTTCATACAGCTTGTATTTTCAGTGGTTTTGGTTTTGCTTTTACAGATATGTTCATACATGTAATTAAGATCTTGGGAAGTGACATTATACCATACAGCCTAACCAAACAACCTTGTCTTGCCATAAAAAGGTCAAATTGTCTAATATTTGAAGAAACTTGTTGATCTTGACGTACAGACATGCGACATAAGGGGCTTTACTGCGATTTATTTTTCTGCATGCAGTACCCATCACCCCGTGGTGTACGAGTCTTTCCCTTTCATGATATGATACATTTTTCAACCATATTAAACCAGTACATACATATATACAGCTTTGTTAAAAGTGACACGTTAATGTGCAGTGACATTATTTATGACTCATTTTTAATCCGGTAGGTCTGACAGAATCAGGATGATGCTTACATGCACATGTCAGAAAGTTAAAGTCATTCATTATTCGCTCATTGCTTTTGTTATGGGATAAAAAGTTTAAAAAATGAATTTAAAAAAAGTCATAATTATGAAATAAGTCACTATTTTGATATTTGACAAGTCATAATTATAATTAGAGAAAAGTCAAAACTGACAAAAAAATAAATTATGAGATAGTCTTGATTCGGTAATAACTATATATTATAATTGACATAAGTCGAAATTGACGAGTCATAATCACGAAACAAATTGAAATTATAAGATAAAACGTCAACATTGTCAACGTATGACCATCGTAATTATGAAAAAAATGACAACAAAAAAACATTATAAGGGTTATGGCAAAGTTGAAATTCTGAAAAGTCATCGATATAAAATAAGTTAAGATACAAGCCACATTATGAGATAAAAAGTTTATATTCTGACATACCAAGTCGTGATTTGTCAGTTATAAGACAACAATGGACAGGAGTTTTTATCTCATACTTTCTCCTTATAGTATAGTATCTCATAGTTTTGACTTTTTATCTCATTATCTCTTTATGATATATCAAAGTGTTTTGTCTTTGTTTCTTGTTTATATATATATATATATATATAACTGTGTGTGTGTGTGTGTGTGTGTGTGTGCAGCTCAGCACATGGTGTTTTCAAGTTCTAGTTGTGATTTGAGCACTGATTGTCAAGAGAAGATTATTAACTTTAAAGCACTTGTTCTGCTGGTGTGTGTGAGCACATGCTGTGTAATAAATGAGATCTTTGATGTCAACTTATGAAAATGTGAATAGAGGTGAGGAAACATGACTGAGTGTGTTGAACTCCTCACAGAGAGCCAGTGCTTGTGTGTATCCGGCGCAGAGAGATCCACAAACCATGATGTAGGCCACAGAAAATGTCTGTCACTTCATTCTAGCGCTCGCTGTTCCCGAGGCTCTCCAAACAAACTCAAGCAAACGGAGTTAACCGCTGGTGCTCCGAGGCCGTCTGAGTCACCTTTGAGGGTCGGGAACTGTTATATTTGACTGACATGATGAGTGGAAGTGGATTATCCTGTAGAATCCACTATAATTAGTAACAATTAAAAGAAGCTTTACAATCTCATGCACTGATTTACAGACCACATCAATCAATGGAAGAGCGACAAGCTCATGATCCACAAAATCACCATTAACCCCTTACAACATTGATTATATTGGCTCGTTCAATTGACTGTAAACTGCAGTGTAGGTACTGTATGGACATCCCACTTATACATACAGCACACACACACACACACACACACACACACATGTTTGTAAATGCTTGCTGGAGGAATACATTATTCACAAGCTGTTTTCTGTCATGACTCATGTTCAATCACTTTCAATAACTTGTTCTGTGTGGAGAGACAGAAATATGACGTGTGAATATCAACAGTGCTCTCTTGCCTTCTGCTGGCTTTGTTATGAACTGCATGTGTGTGATGGAAAATTTGCAGCATTTCGGATTTGCAGAAAAAAAAAAGTGTTGTATTTTTGCAATCAAACACTGTTTGTACATATGATCAGAGGGCAAACAGCACTAAAAAAACATTTTAGTATCAATCAAATACTTTTTTGTATTAGCTTTAGATTTCTATACATTTATATGCTTTCCAAACACATGAACAAATATTAGTGATATATATATACACAGTGATACACACACACACACACACACACACACACACGTGTTTAACCATATTTGTGAGGAATTTGATGGACTTCTATTATTTTATACTGACCGAGAATTTTTTTATGGCCCTACACAAACACAAACATAAAACCACACCTTCACAGAAGATCACTGAAACCTTTTTGCATTTTTACATTTAAGATAAACTTAATTTTTAATAACTTACTTCCCTTGAGGACCGACCAAATGTACTCACAAAGTCAAAAATGTCAGGTTTTACTATCCTTGTGGAGACATTTGGCAAAACAAACACACACACACACTAGTCAACATTTATCTAAGTTGTACTAAAACCAAACCAGAACCTTGATGAACTTGTTTGATTCATTTCAAATGTTGACTACTGTATTATTTGCTTGGGTGAAATATCGTGAAAATCCATTTGTCATTTTTTCAGGCAAACTGGTGATCCTGCAGCACATTTTTCTGTAATAAAATCCCTCTCAAAGCCTCACCATATCCATACATTTATGAAAGGAGAAACTGAGCTCTCTAGTGGTGAATCAAGAGCACTGCACTCATTTAATTTAATTACACAATATATCAAGCATGATTTCTGTCAAACTTGACTTCTCGACACACTGCAACATTACGTTTCTCCATTAAACCACATGCACTTGTTGTTGTTCTGCGGGGTCTCAGAAGCACCTATTTATTTTTTGTTGGGTTGTAAAATACCTCTGCTCCTTTGACTCATACAAGGACAGATAAGTGGGCTTTTAGGTCAGAAAACAGTGACGGTCCCTTTGTCCTACACCTGGATCAGAAATACAAAAGATCTAGGTTTGTAGGTTTTACAGTGGACGAAGAGATTTGTGAGGGGTTGTCTACATTGTGAAGGACCTAATGTCCTCAAATAAATAAATAATGATGCTCTGTGACAGACCTGAGGGTAAAGATGCTCTTGCTCCAGATTAGTGTATCTCTTTACATGCATTCATTTTCATAAATCAGAATGAATCCAATCTGATTTCAGATTCTCAGAGTTCTGTTCATTTGAACCATAAAGTTTGTTAATTTATTATTATATTTAATTACATACACATTACAAGTAATCCATATGAATTAAGATAAAGATATTTAATCTTGAAATTCAATGGCAAACCGTTATTAAACTTATTACATATTTAAAACTACAGGAATAAATAATCCAAACGCAGGAAATAAGTATACAAATTTAAACTATTTCAGTATTTATTATGCCAGAATTATTTATAAACATTTTTACACAAATTACAACTTTACCTAAGTTGTGTAGTAAATTTTTAATAAAGTCATTGCTCCCTCCACAAGGATACAACCGTGTCTGTGAAGAGCTTCAGATGAAATATGAATATTTTGTGAGAAGACAAAAAAAGAACATTGTATTCCCAAATGATTTTATCAAACGATGCAATAAATCATACATAAATAAAAGTGCTGGAAGTAGCACTGGGGTGGACATTCTGTTGGACATTGTTAGTGGACATGATATAAAATAGTGAAAGATACCATATTAAAATGTGTTTTTAAAGGTTTGAGTGAGTTCATATGCTTCTAGTGGATTCGAAAGAATCTGAACTGGATCAAATGTGTTTGATGGATCCTCGTGCAGTATTACAGACAGCTGACAGCGTGATGACCTCCGCACCGTAACCTGGGGCAGCTGGACTGCTCTGGAAGCTGTGTACTTCATTCACGCTGTGATAAAGGCACAAAGTTTGATTTTTCTTTTGGGCGGTTACCCAAGTAACAGGGAACATTCTCAGAACGTTCTGTCAACGTTCTCTCAAAGTTAGGAAACAAACATCAATTCAGTAACATCAACAGAACATTCATTCAGTGTTTTCTGGGAACTTGTTAATTGCTAAATGAACTGATGTTATCATTGTGTCTTAAGTAAGGGATAGTAGACGTGTAGCCGGTAGTTATCGCAAAATAAGCTCCGACAGTGTGATCAGGACCCGACGCGAAGCGGAGGGTCTTGTATCACGCTGAAGGGGCTTATTATACGGCTACTTGCCACATAAGAAAAAAAA
>JAUCMS010000034.1:11302385-11312615 GCA_032357445.1 Enteromius radiatus
CCTTACCTAAGCTACATACCTTCTATGTACATATCAGACAACAATTTCAAATATTCTCTCAATGCTTTCTAGGGCACCTTTAATGCGAGTTATATTCATTTAAACGTTTTAACAAGACACAGACAGTGTAATACCTCAAAGATGTAGGATTCAGTTTACAGAAAACATATTTTCAATTTTTTTTGTGAACATGACATAACATGAAAATTCAGTAACATATATTTACACTTTTGTTGACTGTCGTTTACTGAGATTTAATTCTTTCCTAAAGACTCGTTTTGAGTAGCAGGTCATGTTTGGCTTCTCCAGCATCACTCACAGCTGTTGAGTCATCAGGACCTCTCAAAACCCTTTTATCTCACTTCTCTGTTTATTCACTCTGCTCAAGGACCATCTGAGCTCCTCGTCATAACAGAGACAATGACTCAAAATGCTTTTAAAAGCTTTTGCCTAGCAAGGTCTTCCTGACATCATGCTACAGCGACACTTAATCTCTACGATAACGAGGTTCATTCCATTCTCACTGAAATAAAAACACTGCATTTAAAGGCTCACACAAAAAAAATTTAATTTGTTGTTAACATAATCGCCTTCTGGCTGTCCAAGATACAGGTGAGTATTATTTGTTTAGTAGAAAAAAGAAATGATAATATATATATATATATATAGCTGAAACTGAAATCTTAGTGATTCTGATTTATATAATGCAAATCTGTGACTACCATCACAAAAATTATACCAAATACAAGCAACACAAAATTAATACCTGTATCTCCTGATGATATATTGAGGTTTTCTGAAGCAAAATGATGAGCCTCAGGCAAACGTTTCGGAGTGATGTCTGATTCACAAACGAATCACTCTTTTTGAATCATTTTAGTGAATCAGTTGAATCATTTGACAGAATCGGACTGAAGCATCTGAAACAGATTGAGGCTCGATCAGAACAGATCTGCGGGTTACTCACTCAAAACAGATGGCTGGAAATGATTCAAAATACCGCTGTATCTGATTCAGTGACGAATGAATCATTCAGATCTCCAGGAGACTTCATCAAACAGTCACTGATCTGAAGAAACAATTCTGACCGAAGACCAATGCACCACTGATATCTATAAACTCTTGAAAGTGTGTTTTCTCATGGTGAGCTAAATAATACTAGTTTATTCACTTTATATGTTTTAGACATATAAAACATCCATTTCAGTGTTTTCATAATATGATTGCTTATATGTGAAGTCATTGTGTGATTGGTAGTCTCATTTTCTCAAACGGTGTGCATTGTTGCTTATTCAGTGTAAATGTCATTGTTTCCATAAATACAGACAGTGAATGCTGGCATAAAATCACAGGCTTGCCTTCAAAGAGAAAACCAGTTTGAGACGGATTCAAAAAAGCTTTTTATGAACATCCCCCAGAGTTAAGGACGAGAAGGCGAAGCTCCCAAACGTCTTCTTATTATTCAGGATGTTCTTCGGCTGCTCTTTAATTGTCGGCCAAAACACACTAGCACTGCCACGCTCATCTTCTCTATCTGCTGCGTTTAGGAGTGTCGGTCACGTTGACAGCAGTCGTTAAGTTACCCATAAGACGTAGTTTCCCAGAAGGTCTCCACATGGTGTGGCGCTGAATCACCAGGTTCAGTTTACTGGACTTCCTTCCACGAATCGCTCGCCATATACAAAAAGAAGTCCTCTTTTGCTTTTCTCAGACACAGTGAGATGTGGATCTTTTTTAATGCTCTTTTAGCCAGAGTCCAAGTTTATTAAGCCTTTGGAAGACATTCAAAGCCACCCGAAGCTCTTGTTTTATCAGTTACATGCAAGGATTTAAGATTATATTCAGAGCGAATAGAGCTAATAAGAAAAGTGAACCTTGGTTTACAAAAGCTACGAACATCAACAAGGCATCATATCTGAACTCAATCAAAAACATTGAGTGCAATCAGGTTTTTCACTTGTTTTCCACCTTGGTTAAGTCAAAGTAAGAGTCATTCAAAACCCTCAATACAATTAAAGCAAATAAACAGCCCTCAGCAGCTTTTGCTCTTCTTGTCTTTGTGATTTATGAAACCACGGCTGATGCAGTGAAGCTCAAGCTTACGTGAGAGAGCCGATGCTCCTCATGGCTGTCTGACATCAGAATCAAAAACAGATGAGACACACATTCAGATTTCATCTGAGCAATGTATAGAAAGAGAGAGCAGCTGACAAACATGCTCTCTAGCTCCTGCATGGACAGGGTTTTAAGGTATCATATGCTCTTGATTGTTTCAAAAGACAGCATAATTAGAGATAAGACTTGGCCGAAACCAAAAGAACTGAAAGAAAGAAAGAAGACAGCAGACAAAGCTCTAAAATATTTATTAGTAATGCACTTCCATTTCATTCATTAATGAAAAAAAAAGTGCTATATACATTACAATTTATTTATTATTATTATTATTATTATTATTATTATAAATATTTTCAGTCATATATGTGGTAAAATGTACTCGTTTTTACACTTTCATTTGTAAATATTTTTGGGACAATATAAATCTATTCAAACAAACAAATAAATAAGTATATAAATAAATGTAAAAAATAAAATAAAATAAAAAAATAAAACAATAGGCCAAATAAGGGATTAAAGTAAAAAAAAAAAATAAAAAATAAAAAAAATAATAATATATATATATAAAAAAAAAAAAATTTTTCATTGTACTAGGCAATTTCACTAATATCTCCACTACTTAATATAACACTTTAATGGCATTTCTAATGAACTGAAACTTTTAATTTGAAATGATCAAAGTGCACTTTTTACAGGTGTTAAGAACCAGTCAAGAAAGTGTCTTTTCATGAAAGTGAATCTTTTACATTTACTTACTATTAATACTATTATCTGCAGTAACATTTCTTTTAATTCTTTCATTTCTGTAAGCTGTTTGAAATAGGTCATTAGGTCACTGAGTTCCAGTTTGTGTTAGGACGCAACATCAGATCAGTCCGTAAAACCATTCTCTAGCGTTTGAAAAAGAGCCATAAAATCAGTCGACAAACCCCAGAGAGAGAGAGAGAGAGCAATGTTGCATCATACTGAAAATGTCATTTAACCGACGCATGGGAGGTTGAGCAGTTTTGTTGAAAGCTCACTTTATATGACAAATGCATAAACAAAAGCTGGTGAAATGAAAGGACTAGCAGGAGAGAAATAGGCTCGGGTTCAGTCGGGGGAGGGAGGCCGTGAGTGTTTGATGCAGGCCAGCCGCAAGAAGAAGGAATGTGTGTCTGCCGGAGAATGAGAGAAAGCGAAGGGAACGCAGAGGAGGAGACCGGCTGGAAAGTGGGAGGGAGTAGAGAAGCGTGTGTGTAAAGCATGCAAGTGTGTGTGGCATGGCTGTTGAATGAGTGGGCCTTGTGTAGCCTCATGTCAGAACGGTGTGTGTCTGAGAGTGCATTTGCACGTGTTTGCAGGAGACCAGTGGTATTTCTCAAACTCAGCACAGGCCACCTTTGTACCGAGCTTTCTCCTGAGCAATGAGAGGAATATCAGTGTGGAGGGCTCTTTGCTTTTTCTCTCTGAATTTGATCCTGGTGGTCCCTCAGCAGGGAAATGCCCACCCACAGTGCCTGGACTACAAGCCTCCGTTCCAGCCTCCAGAGCCCTTGCTCTTCTGCAAGGAGTACGCCAAATTTGGATGCTGTGACTTGGACAGGGATGATCAAATATCCCAGCGCTTCTATCAGATCATGGACTACTTTGATCACTCTGGATTCATGGCCTGTGGGAAGTTCATCCGCAGCATTCTTTGCCAGGTGAGTCTCAGTCAGGATGATTGTTTACAAGGTTCCTGTCATCATTTACACACTATTTATTTTGAAGAATGTCGGTAACCAAAGAGTTACCGGTAGCCATTGACTTCTATAGTATTAAAATGAAAAATATTATGGAAGTTAATATAGCTACTGTCAACTCTTTGGTTTGCAGCAGTCTTCAAAATATCATCGTTTGTGCTTGACAGAGAGAGATAAACTAATATGGGTTTGAGGTACCACGAGTAAATGATGACAGATGTCACTTTAATTTTTAATTCAATAATATTGTCTTAAATATATACATGCATGTGCTTGTATTTATTTATACACAATACATTTACACACCAATATATATATAATAATATAGTAAATGATGACAAATTTCATTTCTGGGTAAGCTAAAAAATTATCTAGGAAATATTAATTATATATATATATATATATATATATATAAACAGCTAGATAGGGTTATTTGATTATATTTATTTATTACACAATTATATTAATATTGTCATTAGACAAATTGCACAATATATTAGTAATTAAATATTCATAAATATTTTATATTATTATTAATTCAATTATTTATTCAGACAGTGTCCCATTCATTCATCACTGTTTATAGTGTCATGGAGATTACATCATTGCATGAGTTACATCATTTTTGTTTTGGCTATAGGTTTTTTTGCAGGCTGGATGACTTCTGAATTTGTAAAGAGCTATTTTTAGATAACTTTGGTCTAAATGTAAGATATTACTAGTTATAGTAATTTTGTGTGAATTTTACTCACATGTCCAATTTAAGTCAACATAAACAAGAAATTATATCATTTTTGATGCATTGGATTGAACTGTTATGTAAACCATAATTCCTTTTTGGTGCCAACTAAAACTAACACCCAAATTATAGTCATCTACTTACATCATTGCAACTTCAAGGCTGCCGGGATTAAATGATAATAATTCAGCATATGGTTTTGAGATTGCACTGGGATTGCGGTTGGCGAAGGGAACACCTGATTTATTTGACTACTTAGTGGTGAAGCTGAGCTCAATGATCATCTTTGTTGGGACATCTATCCCAGATACAGGGAGCTGCTTGTGTTCTCCAACCTGCAGAGAAGCCAAATATATGATTCCCCTCTAAGTGCGCATATCATATTCCCGTGGAAAGGTCAGGGCAGCAAAGATACTGAAGAAAGAGAGAAAGAAAGAGCAAGAGCAGAGCATAGCATTATAAGACTTCATAATGCATCAGTTTTGAATCTGTTTGGTTGAACTGCATTGCCCCTGATATTATTTCAACAGCAGTGGAACTTTTTGTGCTTTTTAGACACTAGTGATGGGAAGTTCGGATCATTTTACCGACTCGGACCTTTGAGTCTCGTTCAGCAAAATGAACGAACCTTTTTTCGAGTCATCTCGTTCAATTCATTCATTTTAGCAAAAATATCATTAAAATGTTACCTGTTATCTACTGCTTACACAAACGTTGATCAATTCATGATTAATTCATTGTTACCTGGGTCTTTAATCTATGATTCGCTCACCTCGCCTGTTATCTCACAAGTTTTCGGGTTCGAGTCGTTCGTTCATCACATGACAGCCCCGTAACTTTAACCTATATAGCTTCAGCCGGAAACAGAATTGATTAGTTCGTCTCTCGAGTCTTCGGGTTTGAGTCGTTCGTTCTTTTGTCACGTGACCACTTGGCACTAACCGGCCCAGTACCCGAAACAGCTGAATCAATAACTCCAATACAGAAACTATAGGATGTTGCGCAAATGCGCATGCGTGACTGAACGAATCACTCCCACGAGACGACTCATTCTTCCCGAGTCACATTAAAGATTCATTCAAAATGAACGAATCGTTCAAGAACGACCCATCACTATTAGACACTTGAATTATTGAATTATTCAGTCAACCACTCGAGACAGGTGACCTAGTGCTGGGTAAAATAGAGACAAACCCACTGATTGGGTTATTTTGACCCAGCGGTTGGGTTAATTGTTTTACCTGACCTTCTGGGTAGTAAACCAAATGCTGCGTCAAAACAACAAAACAACCAGTACTCGGTTGTATTTAACCCAGCATTAAATTATTCACTCATCCAATTATTTAAACAATTGTTTAAACTGCAAAACTGTTTGTTGGTTGGAGAACTTGACAGCGAGCTTGATTTTGAGTTCTTTATTCTCATATAATTCAAATGAACATGCAAATGTTATGGTTATTGTTATAGTTATCACCCTTGTATGATCATACATGATGAAAACAGCTGTCACTGAATCATTCGCTCTACCAATTCTTTCAAAACCACTGATTTGTTCTGGACTCGATTATGAATGTAATGTGAGAAGCTGGCAGACCAAAGAAGGAAATAGTGTAAATATTTTGAAAATAGTTTCCCTAAAATGTAAGATGTGTAACATTAATATTATTCTGAGAATGGTTGTGATTCAGATGTTGCAGAGCACTCTTGCTCATGTCACTGAATTAGTAAATCTGGCAATAATTAGTAATCATATTGTCAGGTATGATGACACAATTTATTTTCCTGTAGTTCTTGAGAACTAAAACCAAATGTTTCATGATGCATTTCCTATAAAAGGGGTTAAAATAATGACTCTTTCGTCAGGGAAAAGCTGTAAACTCATAATTGCCTAACGAATGACAGGCACAGCCATATAAGCTAATGGGCTTTCAGGACCAGTAGAGTGGAGCAAATGTGTTGATGAATGAAACCCTGCAGACCATCTGTTGAACAAAACCCACGAGAGATCGGGAGCTCCTACAGTCTCTCAGAATTACATATAAATTAAATTATACGAGCGGCAAAAAGAGAAGATCACGATGACTGAGCAAGAACTTGCAATAGGATCAGAAGGTATACAGAGGACAAAAATATACTGTGCATCTGAAGAAAAGAAAGCATGGAGCTTTTCCCAGCATTGTTCAAAACAAGCTGACACTTGGCATTGCACTTAGAAGTGCTTACTATAATCGTGCACTTTCGAAACAACTCCACAACTCATCTTATTTGAAGTATAAGTCTCATATTGGACATTTGAATTGGATATTTCAAGCCTGAAAACTACAGCTGAATTATGTAGATTCAGAACTTTCCTTTCTGCCCATTCTGCAAAGTTTTTCCTCAAAGCTAACAGGATATTACATAACCTTGTGTGTTGTTTAGGAAATGCTGGACTCAATAGGTCTATATTTTGCTTGAATTGCAATCAAACATCATTAGAAAGCCTTGAAACATTATTCATCCACCTTTTGGCCACATTACAGCGCCTGTGATGTGTTACGAGCGCGTTAGCCCATCAGTCCAAGCCACTTACAGGTCCATTATTTGTTTAATGCTATTATAGTAATCTCGGATATCTTCCAGTCTCGAGCTGGCAGTATCGTTGCCAAGGTTGGCTCGGTCCTCTGATGGGTGTGGTGTTGTGGTTAAGGCATAATGAGGGCTTAGTTAGTCCAAAATGTCCAAGAGTTACTGTATTTATAGCTCAAACGATCATCACCAGCTGCTGGATTGAATCCTGGGATCCCGGCTGTAGAGAAGACGTGCAGAACGCCACGTTTGCCAGACTATGAGGAGGAGAGACGCAGAAAGCTTACACAGCAAATACATTTCAGATGGATTAACTGAAAGTTTATTGATGATAGGATCAAGTCATTGTTCATGGGTCAATGAAATTACACTTGTTTATGGATCTATAAATTTATAAACAAACGCATTACATTAAAAATAAAGTTTCTTTATGCACAATTTTTTGTTGTTGTTCTTCACACAAAGCAAAAATGTTTCTGAGATCCCAAAGTGGTTATTCTAGTCACAGCGCAATATATATATATCTTAAAAATAAAACCTTGTAAGCCTTGAAAACCTCCAACTAATATAACACACCTGAAGCAACTAATTAAGGTTTTCAGGATCGCTTGAAAATTAAAAGCAGGTGTGTTTGATTAGAGCAGGGTTGGACACCTTCTATAAAGTGTAGACATGTTTACTACAGTTTGGTGAATTTTCGCAGAATAAACGCCCCATTTCAACAGGAATTCATGCATTTGCTAAATTTTCCCCACACAGATCTTTCAGCAGGAAATTGCTGATGTAGATTTGCCACGTTTTAGAACGGGATAACGCATGGCTAGTGTGCATTGATGCTCATCGTGGATGCCAAGAACCATCCATTATCCCACTTACCTTGGTCATTTGCCAGCATTTACCAGTTTAAGCTGTTAATGATATTTGCAAAACCATATTTAACCAAAAATATTCAAATCACTAAGATAAAATAATGCGGTAAGATCACATTTTGAATGAATTAGCCCAGTCTCATAGCAACTCATACATATTTTAAGAGATGGCTAATTTGTACAAATGTGTACAACCTCACTTCTATGAATTAATTAGATTTTTGATCAATCGTAAGTATTTTTCAAGTTGCCAATTTGTATGAATGAGTGAGGTTGTACAGATTTGTATGAATTAGGACAAATTCACATATGTGATGCACTTTTAATGTGGTCAACATAAAACTGACTCAGTGTTTTGAAGCAGAGAAACAGGCTTTAGAATTAATTAAAAGGGGTCATATAATGGCAGATGCACTTTTACTAGCTGTTTGAAATGCCGTGGAGGCCCCGTCTACAATAGTTGATTGACAGCAGCGTTTCACACAGACTGAACTGGTGTCTTACCTCAGACCTGCCCTGAGTGAGCCGTCATCAGACCGAGATGCAGATACAAGAAAGAGATGTTTTGTTGTTGAATGTAATAATGAAGCTAGCAGTAGTCATTTACTCCCGACATCTGAGTGGCTGAAGATGCAGAGGATTAACATTAAGTTATGTTTGGTTCTGAAGAGAAACACACCCTTGATCAACCTAAATGGGTTTATGTTTGCACGAATCATTCATGATCCAGCCTCTACAGAAGCAGTCAGTATAATGTCTTTTAATGAATCTTTGCAAATCGCCTTTCCTAATAATGTGCTAATTATGTATGTCTAGGTAATGTCTAGGACTATGAATATGGATAAATAAACATCCTCTGAGAGCACCTTGGAAAAGAGGGGCGGGGTCAGCAGAGCTCGTGAAGATTTAAAGGGGAAGTGTTTTAAAAACAGCTGTTTTTGACAGGGTAAAATTGGTGTTACACAACCATTGAGCAATTTTAAACAAACTATATTACAGACTTTTCATTAAGACCCTAAAACAGGGGTAAGGAACGTCGGTCCTGGAGAGCTGCAGAGTTTAGCTCCTACCCTAATTAAAACTCACCTGTCTGTAGCTTCAGAGTAACCGTTCAGACCTTGATTAGCTCGTTCAGGTGTGTTTGATTAGGGTTGAAGCAAAACTCTGTAGGGCTGCGGCTCTCCAGGACCGACGTTCCCTACCCCTGGCTTAAAGAATCATATCAACTTGTGGTAAATTGGCGTTATGTGATCCCTTTTAACACATTTGGGTAAATGTGCATGCTCTGATCTGTTTGCTTCAGGAGTGCTCTCCTTATGCAGCGCATCTGTACGATGCAGAAGATGCAAACACCCCAATGCGGCAGCTTCCCGGCCTCTGCAGGAACTACTGTGAAGATTTCTGGCTCCACTGCCGCTACACACTCAGCCTTCTCATCAATAACAACGAGACGTATGCTATCGAAGAAGACCGGAGCAAGTTCTGTAAATATTTGGAGCTGAAAGACCCTGAGTACTGCTACCCAAGCGTCCTCTCTAACGCTGAGCTCAACGCTAACCTGGGAGACGTGAAGGCAGATGTGCAGGGATGCATTCAGCTGTGTCTGGAGGAAGTGGCCAATGGGCTTCGCAATCCGGTGGCGATGGTGCACGCTAACGACGGCACGCACCGCTTCTTCGTTGCGGAGCAGCTGGGATACGTGTGGACTTACCTGGCCAATGGTTCTCGGATTGACAGGCCCTTCCTGAACCTGACCAAGGCGGTTCTGACCTCACCCTGGGCCGGAGATGAGCGAGGGTTTCTCTGCATCGCCCTGCACCCTCGATTCACGAAGGTGAAAAAGGCCTACGTTTACTACTCGGTGTCTGTGAAGAAGCAGGAGAAGATTCGCATCAGTGAGTTTCTCTTGTCTGATTCAGATATGAATATGCTGGATCACTCCTCAGAAAGGTGAGAGACAGATATCAGATATGTTTCATGAATATTTGCCAATTTTATGGTTAAAAACAGCTGCACAAACACAAATAAAAACGGTTTCATATACTTTGATATACCAATTTCTGATAGTATTTTTATTTCTTTGTCATTGTTTTAGAAACTAAATATCTATCTATCTATCTATCTATCTATCTATCTATCTATATATATATATATATTAGTGCTGGGCAATGATTAATCGCGATTAATCGCATCCAAAATAAAAGTTTTTCTTTAC
>JAUCMS010000034.1:11319206-11330342 GCA_032357445.1 Enteromius radiatus
GACATTAAAACTGGGGTAATGTGATCTTGTTTACGCACACCAGTGAGGAGCCTAGCGGCAGCATTTTGTACCATTTGCAGTCAATTAAGGGCCACTTGGTTAATACCCACATACAGGGAGTTGCAGTAGTCAAGCCTCGTAGATATAAAAGCATGGATGACCCTTTCAAAGTCCTTAAAAGACAAAAACGGTTTCACTTTAGCTAAGAGTCTAAGATGAAAGAAACTGGTTTTGACTACTGAACTGATCTGTTTGTCAAATTTTAGAGCACTATCAAAATAAACCGAAAACAGAAACTGTACCCTTGCACTTACTTATCTCGGAAACTGACTTCAGCCGAAAGAAATTAGGATGTTGGAGATTGAGAACTGCTCGCCTTGAAGGCTGCCTTAGAGGAGTGGAGGCAATGGCTAGAGGGAGCTAAAGATCCCTTCTTGGTATTAACTGACCACTGAAACCTTGAATACCCCCGGGCAGCCAAGCGATTGAATGCACGACAGGCCAGGTGGTCACTCTTCCTTACCCGTTTCCAATTCTGAATCACTTACCACCCTGGATCTAAGAATGGAAAGGCAGACACGCTATCACGTCTCCACAAAACTCTACCACAAACCTGTATCCCAGAACCCATTCTACCTGCTTCCCTCATCGTCACCCCTGTGCGCTGGGACATCATAACAGAGATAGAGGAAGCCCATACTACTCACCCACTTCCTCCCAACTGCCCGGCAGAGCGCATCTATGTTCCAGAGGGTTTCCGATCACGCATTCTCCATTTAGTACATGACACTCTGAGTTCTGGCCACCCGGGCATTACAGCCATCATTGAACTCCTAAACAACCGGTTCTGGTAGGCATCAGTGAACAATGACATTATCCAATTCGTTAAGACCAATCCGTAACATAACCAAAGCCTCTCGCCAACTGCCTGCTGGACTGCTACATCCCCTTCCCATTCCACAACGACCATGGTCCCACATCGTGATGGATTTTGTTACGGATCTACCCTCCTCCAACCGTTTCACCACCATTATCACAATCATTGACCGTTTCTCCAAAGCATGCAAAGGGTTACCACCCCCAGTCAAAAGGACAGGCTGAACAACTGAACCAAGAGCTCTACCGCTTCCTCATGGCCTACTGCAATCAGAATCAACAAGACTGGAGTCAGTATCTGATCTGGGCAGAGTATGCCTAAAACTCTCTGCGGAAGCCTGCTACAGGACTCACTTCCTTCCAAGTGGTCTTGGGGTATCAACCACCACTGTTCCCCCGGTCAGGAGAACCATCCAATCTGCCCACAGTAGATCATTGGCTATGTCGCAGCGAGGAGACCTGGGATGCTGCATATGTGGACCACCAAAGAGGCATTAGAAGAATGAGGGAACAGGCCAATCGTCGCCGACGCCAGGGTCCCGCCTATGAACCTGGACAATGGGTCTGGTTGTCCTCCAGAGACCTGCTGCTGTGACTACCCTGCAAGAAGTTAAGTCAAAGGTACATGGGTCCCTTCAAAGTTATAAAACAAATTACCCCAGTACATTAACATCTGGAACTGCCCGCTAATCACTGTATTTCTCCTAACTTTCATATGTCCCTGCTTAAACCCGCTGGTGGACTGGGAGGAGAGGTTGCGGCTGCCAACATCCCTCCCCTGACTATTGACGGTAAAGAAGCATAACAGGTCCGGGAGATCCTGGACTCCAGGCGGCGGGGTCGCTTCCTCTGATGCCTCCGGAGGACAGATCTTTTGTAAATATACTGGACATCCTCGATCCATCTCTCACGACTAACTTTCACCATGACCACCCAGACAAACCCGTTCCTCGACCTCGTGGACGACGTCGGCGCTGCACCAATACTCGCTTCAGTAGCCGCTGTACTTGTGATGTACTTGTTGGTACATATTTCGTGGCTTGCTAAAAAGTGAACCCAGATACATTAAACTAGCAATTTCTGAAATAAAACTGTTTCCACACCACCTTTTTTAGGTGTATCAGCACAAAACTACTGAATGTTCACTTTCCTGTAATTACTATTATATTTCCCTATTCATAGTTTTACTATGTACTGATTAAATCACACTCTGCCTATTCTATGCATCACAGGCGACTGATGTCCCTAAAGGAGAACCCTGAGACTGGAAAGTGGAGCTATAAGGAGATTTGTATGGGTGCTGACAAAACATGCAGTTTCCCTAAACTAATAAACAGCTACTACAAGTACATCATATCATTCGGTGAAGATGAGGCAGGTAACATGAGAGCAACTCTGTGTTCAACGGCTTCATGTTAAGGTCTTCATGATCTTTAGTCTGATATCTCTGTCATCTGTGTTTCAGGTGAGCTTTATTTTCTTGCCACTGGAGCAGCCAGCGCCACGGCCAGAGCAGGAGTCGTGTATAAGATAGTGGATCCCTCCAGGTACACATACAGCATTATATTAGGAATGAACACTGTTATTCAGCAAGGATGCATTAAATTAATCAAAATTGACAGTTAAGACATTTGTAGCTATCTAGTTCAAATAAATATTGTTATTTTGAATTCATCTGTGAATCTTGAAAAATAAAATGACAAAAATAGTTTTGACAAAAATATGAAGCAATATTTTCTATTTTCTGAATGTTTCCTGAGCTGTTTTCTGAAGGATCATGTGACTCTGAGACTGGAGTAATGATTCAGAAAATCTAGCTTTCGTCATATGAATAAATTACATTTGGAAACGTATTCATGTAGAAATAGATATTTAATTTTTTTTTTAAATCATGTTTTCTACTGTATTTTTCTGTATTTAAAATCGGACTGAACACAAACTTTTAAATCCTTGCGTGGTATACCATATTACTTCTCACAATTTCCAAAATAAAGTCAGACTGCTTTTCTGAAGCAAAATTTGAGGAATAGGAATTTTTACAAAAAATATCAATCCTGTCATATATTTACTCCTAATAGTTATGTTTACCCTGTTGTGTACAGTAAAGGTATGGTTTTGAACTTTAGATTTTGTAACAGCTGTAAAATAAAATTTGTTTTTTTTTTTTTTTGTTTTTTTTTTCCTTTTTAGGAGGGCTCCTCCAGGAAAATGCAACTTTAAGCCCACTCCAGTAAATATAAAGGGGAAACTGGTTCATTTTAGTCCTAAGGAAGGTAAGAGTACATATAGTACATATACCTTTATCCCACTAGAGGTGTGAGTCTTGAGCAGGGCTGTACAATTAATACAAATAAAACCTCTGTGCCGTGTCACATGATCTCCTTCCCTGCATCTGATCTGAGTTTAGGTTGCTTTAACGTGCATTTTGGAACACAACTTGCCAAATGTATTCACAAATTTGTAAATGAGACAAATAAGAAATTAGAAGCTTAAAACTCACAAATGAGAAGCTTTAAAGGGATAGTTCACCCAAAAGTGAAAATATTATATTTTTCTGCTGACCTCCAGGGCATCCAAGATGTAGGTGACTTTGTTTCTTCAGTAGAACACAAACCACGGTTTTTAACTCAAACCGCTGCAGTCTGCCAGTCTTATAATGGAAGTCAATGGGCTTGGAGAGTAAAACAAAAACAAAAACAAACACAGACCAATACCTCTATATATTATATCTGTACTGATACAGAATCAGAATTTTTGTTCCAAATTGTGCAGCCCTTCAAACAAGCAAATGTTTTATTAATGCCATTTTGAATTAAAATAACTATTTTAGCCAAAAATTCAGAAAAAAGTCCGCCCCAATAGTTAGTGCCTATATGTTTTTGAACACAGAAGGACCACTATTTAAGTGGATATATATAATATTCCACAGAGGGATATATAAAACATTTAAAAATAAACATTTTGGGTGTTATTTGGAAGCGAGGGTTTACAGATCAGTTGTCTTCATTGAGATTGGGACATTTTGATCTGTTTGTTTGGGTTTAGAAAAGGGTTTATAGAATAAAATAAATTCCATGCCCATCCTCTCAGGATACCTGGGATTAAGTACCCCAGGCACATTGTTTTTTATGTTTTAAAGCATAAACTTCATGAAATCGATGCGAGCTTCAGCTCTTCCAAGGTTTCTCTATGGCACTGAAACATAAAGATTTCCAAGTTCTGCTTTTCGTTGACTGCCATTGATTCATTTTCGTTTTTTTTTATCTTTTACAGAATATGTAATAAACAAAAAACCCTCAACAACTGCCATTCCCAAACCAAAACCGACCAAACCCAGCACGACCCCTCGACCGCGAGTACCACAGACAACAAGCCGCCGGGTTCCTCCAGTGACCACCGTCCGGCCGTCTACAGCAAAGCCTCGCGCTTTCCTCACGACCCCACGATCCAAACCTTCATTCCTGACCACCCCCAGAACCCCCTACTGGACACCACCACCCAAAACCACCACAAACACCGGCCGACCAGGCAAACGAGGCCGAGGCAAGCCAAGAAGGAGAGGAGACCGGAGGGGTCGGCCTCGAGCTGGGACGGTGAGGCTGGTCAGCGCAGATGGACACAAGGACCGCGGCCGAGTGGAGATCTTCGCGCGGGGCGAATGGGGCACGGTGTGCGATGACCAGTTTAACATACAGGCCGCAGCGGTGGTCTGCAGGCAGATGGGGTTTCCCGTGGCTCTGCGGGTGGCGAAGAGAGCCGAGCTCGGGGCGGGAGGAGTCAGCGTCCGAATCCTGCTGGACGATGTGGAGTGCGAAGGAACCGAACGAACTCTGCTGCACTGCAAACACCCCAAACTGGGCAAAAACAACTGCTCTCATGACGAAGATGTAGGGGTGGTTTGTGGCCATTATGAGCATGCAGTGGAGTGAAAGACACGTGTATACATAGTGCTGTCCAACGATTAATCACATCCAAAAGAAAAGTTTTTGTTTACACAGTATATGTATATTTGATGTATTTATATAAATGCACACACATGTGTATATATATATGTATTTCAGGAAAATGTGTTATGCTTATATATTACAAATATATAATGTATGTGTGTGTATTTATGCATGCATAATAAATATACACAGAACACACAAGTGTTTTACAGACAAAACCTTTTATTTTGGATGTGATTAATTGCAATTAATCATTTGACGGCACCAAAAATACATCTCACAGACAGACAGAAGAAATAAAAAAATAAAATATCAGAAAAACAGAATCAGTTCTCTGTTCTCATGATTGGATGTCAATGATTTCATTATTTGTCAGCTGGAAAAAAAATACAAATAATAATAATCGTTCTGAAATTGATTCAAAGCAGGAGTTCTGACCTTTGCCTCAATTCTTCACTTCATCCTGTGAAAATCATTGTAAAATCATGTAACAAATGTTTTCGCTCACAAGAATTCTAGCATTTGAAGTCTGTGTTTAAACACGGCAGTGAAAGGGTCATTTTCACACTGAATGGTGCACTAGTTACACTGCGCTGTGAGCTGTTGATCATCTCACACGACTAACACAACTGTTTTTCCTCATAAAACTGGTGGAACGAAAACGATGATTAAAGTATATCCATGTTGCAATCGTGATGATATCAAGAATTTTCCAGACTTTCTTTTTCAATGTAATTCAGGTTATTGCTATGTAAATATTGCTTTTTTGTTGCACATATAAATTTCTTGTTTAATTCCAAATGATGATTGTTTTAAATACAAATGCTGGACATTCTTTGTTATATGTAATAATTCACAATGTAAATAAAATTGTTTGCATAATCATGAGATCACAAGTTTGTTTTCAGATAAATCTTTAGTTTTATGTATCAGTTAGACACGTGTCTTGTTGTTTTTTTGGATGTTAATGGTTTTATTTTGGACATTTTGGGGGAAGTTAGCAGCAATTCAACTTGGTCTTATAGAAATACGCAACTTTGTGCAGCTTTTAAATCTGATTATTCATATGTTTCATGAGAAAGTGCAGTGCTGTGTCAGCTTGTTCTCTTATATATTAACTTGTACAGACACCAGGCGGTTTGTGAACAGTTAACCGATCAGTGATGCAGAAGGTCACGCGTCTGCAGCTTTACACAAAGTGTCTTATTCAGTTCTGTCTGTCACTGAAACTTATACTGTTTATATGCATTAGTATATCCTTCGTCAGGCAATAATGTCAGATGTACAATTTTAAAGTCATTTAGGCCTATTTAGTACAACATAGTAAAATTATATTAAAATTATAATTATATTTAATACTAGTTTATGTCTGGTTGTGGAGAGGTATAGCAAACTTCTGGTAGAAATGCTAAGAACACATGACACTAATGAAATCATGATTGAAGGAGCTTTAAATAAGCCAGTGTGAGGTCAGTAATACATCCTGTTTTCCTTTTGATATTGTGGTAGAGTTAATGTTCAACAAAATAACTCTTGGTGTACGTTTTTAGATTAAAATATGTTCTCAGAGAGAGCACAGATACCTTTCAGTGCTTCAGATCTCATCAGTGAGTGAAAGTGACATCATTTTTCTAAGAATTTATTTGTTAAAAAAAAATAATAATAATAATGTTGTAGAATTAAGTAAGTAACCGTTTAGGACTTTTATAAAGAAAATGAATAAAATGTTGCCAAAATTAAAGTACTATAAACTATATATAAAATATATATATATATATATATATATATATATATATTTTTTTTTTTTGTGTGTGTGTGCTTGTTTTTTAAAAATTAAATAAATTCTGAATATTATCTGAAAACTATTGCTTTATTTAGTACTGCATTTTGGGTCGTAAATATTTATTTCATCGACCAAAAGAAGATTCTGCTCACTTTTTACAATCTTTTCTAAGACATGTTTGCAGAAAAAGAAAAAAAGAAAAACTTCCACGAGAGTCCAATCCCGAGCCGCGCCGCATACGTGACCCGGAAGTGATGTCTGTTAGAAGAGCGCTGACGCTGTTCCTCTCTAGTTTTCCTGCTATTTCAGCGGTGCTAATTTTAGTTTCACTACCGGCAGCTTCTCGGTTAGACGTCTAAATGTGTTGATAAATATTTATACATGTTTTTCGTAACCTCACTATTTAAATAAAGATACATATCAAGGAGAGATGGAGTATGCAAACCAGAGCGGGTTCAGACAGCGTAAGTTACGTACGTGATTACTCCCATTGTGATTTAGCAGCTTTAACAGAGAGTGGATAAACCATCTTATTTGCTGTACAAAACACTTATTAAATGATCAGTTGAAACTGAAGTGTGCTTGTTTGGTTATTAAATAACTCGTGTTTGTGTCTACAACAAAAGCAAAGGCGTGTTTCCTTTCAGTGTATTCATTCTTGCTTCTCTTTCTAACGTTACCTCATCATTTGTTTGTTTGTTTACATACATCCGACAGAACAAACATCAGAATTTGATCGTCTACATGTCAGATGATTTGAAATAACCCTTCAGATTAGTAGAGAAATCAAACTGAGTTGCATAATATTACATGCCTTGACGTGTTGTGACTGACTTTTGCCAGTTATTTGTGATATGGCTTGTGGCTGATTTGGATATGATTTCTTGTATTGTAGAGCCGAACGTAAGGATGCGTGGGGCCCCGGCGGATCCTAGTGACCCCAGTATGTTATTTGATGACACAAGCTCCGGAGGGAACAAACATGAGCAGAGTGGTGTGGGAAAAGGCCCCGATGTGTATCCTGGACAGGCTTTGCTCTCGGACCCCATGTCTAACCTTGCCATGGCTTACGGCAGCAGCCTGGCCTCCCACGGCAAAGAGATGATGGACAAGAACGTACGTCCAGCTGATTGAGTGATGTGTGGACGTCTGTGAGTGTGTTGTGCTATAGAAGAGCATGTGAGCTGTCTTGTTTTTCCTCGCAGAGGCGTGGGATATGAATCTGTGTTTTGATTAACTGTTACTGTTTTTGAGTGGGTTATTAAATGACTTCCACGTTTTGTTTCACAGCTGGATCGGTTCATCCCCATCTCTAAGCTGAAGTACTATTTTGCAGTAGACACAGTATATGTGGGCAAGAAGCTTGGACTGCTGGTGTTTCCCTACATGCATGATGTAAGATCACACTTACAGACCTACGTAGCAATCGTAATAAGAGTTGCTACTTTGTAAATAATATGCTTGAAGGGAATATACTTCAATGCAACCTTTTAGGACACTCAACTGCTTGCAATTAAATGAAAATATGTTATAGTTTATTTTTATGCATTAGTATGCAACTAAACTTTTTTTTTTTTTACCTTCTTAATCAGTACATATTTATATGTAACTTCTTAATTACTAAAAAAAAAAATGGTTAAAGTTACTGCTGAGTTTACTGTTGAGAATTTATTATAAAATAAAATATGTAGATTCTATTAAACCGTGATGCATTTCTATATATTTGTAGTTATATTAGTACATTTAAAATATATCAACTTTGAATGTAATATGGAATAACACACTGTACTTAAAATTATAATCAAGTACTTTATTTATGTTAGTCAACACATCAAAATAAATGTACTTCTTTCAAGCATGATATTTTAAGAAGATTATGAAAATTACAAATTTTAATTATAAAAGTGCACATTTTAAAGTGTGTTAGGAAACAGGTACACTTCAGTGGCAGTTTATCCGCAAGTACAGTTTGTTTTTTTAATTTACTTTGAAGTACACTGCAAGAGTACATTTAGTACAATTACTGTACTTTTTCACAAGGGTCAAGCCACTGTATTTCCTGGATAGTTGAGGATATGATTTAGGCATGTAAAGGGATGGTACATGTAAAAATCACTGATGCTTTCTGCAACGCAACTCAAAAAGGTTAAGACTAGGGTCAGAAGTGTTATATATGGCACACAGAGGTGCCTTTGTTTCATTGATTTGTGTCTGGATGAATGTTTGTGTTATGTCCTGTTATCTGCAGAACTGGGAGGTGAGCTATCAGCAGGACACTCCAGTCGCCCCGAGGTTTGATATCAACGCCCCTGACCTCTACATTCCTGGTATGACTCCAAACCATACGCTTCAGTTCATGAGTTCTGATGAGTGCTGTGCAGTTTAATAATGCAGACACTGCTATATTCATGGAAAAGTGTACAGTCATACATGCATGTGTTTGTGTTCGTGTTGTTCTGTGCAGTGATGGGGTTCATTACGTATATTCTGGTAGCAGGACTGGCTCTGGGCACACAGAACCGGTAAGAGCTCTGGACCGTTCTCCGCTGCTGATACTGTGAGCGTGTGTGACGTCTGACATTGCCTTGCTTTTAGAGGACAAATTCATCTCCCATCACATAACACTAAACTCATGAAGCTTGGTTTATCGGATGCGTTGCAATGTTTTTTAATGGTGCATGAGTTTCACAGGAAAAGGAGGAAATGCTGACGCTTCCTGCAATTGTCCTGACTTCTCTTGACTCAATTTTCCAACAGATTGTAGAATAGGTCAATTCAGGACAACGGGCTTTTAATGCTAGTAGCAGAGTTAAACCGAATACAGTTTTGCCAAAACTAAGTAATGTTTCTTACCATTAAAATAGCCACAGAAGCTGGCATGGCATTAACTTACAATACTTAACTTTTAGTCTTTTCTGTATTCTTGTTTTCAGGTTTTCTCCAGAGATCTTGGGCATTCAGGCCAGCTCGGCCCTGGTGTGGCTCATTATTGAGGTTTTGGCTGTCCTTCTCAGTCTGTATCTGGTAACGGTTAACACTGACCTCACCACCATCGACCTGGTGGCCTTTTCTGGATACAAATATGTTGGGTAAGGCCATAGTTATTCAGTTTTTCTCTAGATTTACAACGGTTTCTTTAAAATTTTACCACTGATATCAATGTTTAAACTGATCCTGACAGTGTTTTTGACTCTGGGCAGTCTTTTAAATCTTATTTTGTGCATTTTACCTTAAAATGAAGTAAAATGATGAGGTTCTTTTGGGGAAAAAAAACCCCGAACATGCTTTGAATGCGTGTTTAAACGAATTTCTTCAACACAAACCCCATTGTGTGTGTTCTTGCCTTATGTGTTTGCTCAGGATGATCGTGGGTGTGATAGCAGGACTTCTGTTTGGTCGGATGGGATATTACCTCTCGCTGCTCTGGTGCTGCATCTCTATTTTTGTTTTTACGGTGAGTATTCAGTGCCGTCTTTTCAAAGCGAAGCGTTACGTGCTTCAAGCTGCTGTTCGTATTTAGAGTCTGTGATCTGACCACGCATTACAGCCAGCCTTGGGATTTCTCTGTTGACGCATACAATATAGTCAGCACTGTATTTTAGTTTCAGTCTTTCTGAAAATCCAGCATTGAATTGTATACTGTTTGTAAAATGAAGTGAACAAAGGACAGAGTTCTCACTGAGACAGTCATCCATTCTTTCCTAATCCTGGGATCAGAAGGAAGCGAACACAGAGTCGGGTTTTGTTGGCACTGCACAGCATCTTGTTGTCGTTTGGTTTCTGCATAGACCTGCATTTGCCTCTAATCTAATTATTTGATTATCTTCTGTGGAGGTGGAGTTCAGCCACGTGATTGAATCATAGAGTAGAATATAATAATGAATATCTAATAAACTGCCTTGAATGCTCAAGGATTAGTATTAAATATATATTATTATTTTTATTATTATTTAGACTTTTATCAGGTATGCATTGCATTTATTTATGACAGTTAAGGCATTTATAATGAGACAATTATTTTTTATTTTTTTCAAATACAATTTTTTTTTTTTTTTTTCAAATTTCAAATTTTTTTTTGCTTTGTTTATCAAAGAATCCTGAAAAATAAAATGTATCACAGTTCCCACAAAAATACTGATTCATGTGACACTAAAGACTGGAGTAATTATGCTGAAAATTAGCTTTGATCACAGGAATAAATTGCATTTTACAATATATTCACATAGAAAAGCTATTTTATATTGTATGGAAGCCCGTTTCTACCACTGAATAAAAAAATAAAAAAAGGTTATTGCGACTTTTTAAACTTGCGTTTGTGGGATATAACGAATTGGGAGATATAAAGTCGAAAAACAGGCTTACAGTGTACTATACCCAAGAAAGTACTGATAATGTAAGGGTATGGTGTGGTTTAGTTAAGGGTTTGTACCCAGTTATTACCTAGTTATAAGTACATAGTATGTCCACAAGGAACGGGACTGTAAAATAAAGTGCTATTATTAATTGTATAGTATCTAGTTCAGGTTGAAT
>JAUCMS010000034.1:11355209-11369566 GCA_032357445.1 Enteromius radiatus
AGAAAAACTTTTATTTTGGATGCGATTAATCGCGATTAATCGTTTGACAGCACTAATATATATATATATATATATTTATTTTTTTTTTTTAATTATTAAAATATAATCAAGTTAGTGTGAAGGGTAGTGGCAAGATTGGTTAAGATTTAAAATGAATAAAATAAATAACATTTAAAATAATCATACTCTTAAAAGTTATAATCACAAATATGTAAATTATTTTATAATTGTTTTTATTGACTATTCATGAGGTGTTATAACACATTATAAGGTTTTTATAATGCATTATGAATTCGTTATAATGCTTTAAGAATACGCTTAATGGAAAGTGTTACCAAAACATCAGTATTAACCTTTAGTTTCGATGATTGAAAACTGAACACTGTTCTGTACTAGAAGTTTAAAACTAACATAAGAAACACTGATAGACAAATCAAACATTTGTATAGTACAATTCTTGGGACAACTAGCCCCAATCTCTCCCTAGATAGAAGTACATGTAACATGGCATATACTGCTATATCAAGCTCAATCAGATGAGTTATATGTGTATTCTCACATCTGCTTTATATGCTGTTTACAATATGCTGTTGTGCAGGTGGGGAAGATATGATATGGCTTGAACATTTGCTCTCACATGGGATGTGTTATCTGAAGCATGTCTTCACAGGAAGTCATGAGGAAATGGGTGTGTTGTACGACGAAGTGCTATAATCTGTGTGTTAACTGCTGTTAACATTTCTTCGTTGATCCTGGATGAACATTACTGTCCAAAAATATAGACTTATCCCAAATGTATTCTTAAAATCAGTGGGAAATGATAGCTTATTAACTTTATTAAGGGTATAGATGCACCTAACCCTCATCATAAGCCTAAAACAGATACAAGGATGCTGATCCAGGAACAGCTTATACTTGATGAAACCACACTCACCTATCAGTCCCACTCTTGCAGTAATCAGCAGACAGATGGCGCTGTCTCTCTCCGTGAATCATTTGAAGCATTTTATTGAACCACTAGTGGGTAAAAAAAAAAAGAAAGAACACCAACAACAACATAATAATAAAAAAACACAGTAGTGCAATAGTAATGTAATATTTTTTAAAGAGTTTTATAGTCTTGCAAACATGTTTAAAGTTACTGCTGGGGGCTCTGACAAACATTTATGTTCAACTAAAATATGATTTAATGTAATTTCAACTGAAACATGATTGTAATGTATTTAGATATGTTTACCTTTAGATACAGAGTTGCAGTGTAGGACAATTTAAATATGAAAATATTAACTTTGACAATAATAAAAAAAATATATATATATATATGTTTAATGTTTCTCAGTATAATATACTTAAATGGATAGGTCGCCTAAAATACAATTCAGCTTTGCAGTGAATAAACAACAACATCTTCAGGCTGGGTTACACTTGTGAGAAAAACCAGTAGCTGTTTCCGGTGTATATATATAAAAAAGTGCTTACTCACTCTATTTTTATGCAGCGTTTTAAGGATGTTTGTCTTAATGTTTTACACTCACTTGTGTTCTTCTGACCACTGTATTTTTAAGATAGATATGGATGGAGAATTACATATTTGTGTCATTATCCATCCATAATAATTATTATTATGGATTAAACATTGTCTTAATGTATCAAATAATGTGATGTTTGTTCAGTCATGCTTCGGTGCCGGGGCTGGAAATGCTCCCCCTGCTGCAGGGTTTTCCCCAGAACAGTTGACTTTGGCAGAAACACTTGAGCGGTCAAGGCATTTTCTGGAAAAAGCTGCTTTGAAAATGTTTTACAAATGAAATCCGCAATATCCATATCATATGCACTAAGTAAAATATGTATGCTAATGCATGTTAAATTGTGAATAATGTGAATATTTAATAACTCCCAGGGGAATATTAGTGAAACGAACCAGGAACTGCTCCGAATGAAATGGATCTATTCGTTTGAAACTTTTAGCGACAGCACTGAAATCTTAATAGCTGACTGAGCCTCCAGAAGAGGACAGATTTTGTCTGGAAGGAAACGGTCATTAGCCGGCTTGTTAAACCAGTGAAGAACTGTGAGATATTTGTCTCTGAAATTCTGCTGACCTCGTGCGGTCGGAAAAGAGACTGCAAGTCAGTACTGCGGTAATATATGTATTGAAAATATATTGTCTGCTGTTACTCATTTTGATATGAAACATTATTTGTTTATACTCATTTGTTAATTCAGTTCAGTTATTTATTTATTTATTTTTTACATCAATTACTTTTAGAATTAAGGCAAAACACATCTGCTTAAACATAACAACGACAGGGTAAACATTTTAACAAATATAAATTAGCATATTTATACCAGTTGATTAATTACAGTATATTCTAAAACGTTATGTTTAAATATTAATAATATAATAAATATGCACTAATTGTCAAACATTTTCAGAAAAAAAGTTCTTTTGTTGACACATAAAAAAAAAAAATATATATATATATATATTATAATAATAAAATGCAAAATGTTAATAAAATTTAATAAAATAATAAAATAAAATGGTTTTCACAGAGATGATTTTGGCTCTGTATTTTTATAAATATTTCCAAAACATTATTAAAATCAATCACCATCCAATAAATAAATACATGAATGAATGAATGAATGAATACATAAATAAATAAACCATGTGCTTTTAGAAATACAATGTTGCAAATTTGAACACACCCCTCTGTAAAACTCTTTGAGAAAATCACCTATAAAAATATGTCTTGTCATTGAAATTTACAGGCACAGACAGATAATAGTGCAATAAACACACTTAAACGATTCCAAAGACACATTTATTTGTTTTTAAGACAAATTATGGAAGCTAAATAGCCTTAAAGTGACCAATGCATGGGTGAAAAAAATACTTTTCTTCTGTATATTAACCACAAGGTGGCAGTAGCTACAAATTAAGTCTGTGGCATGAGTTGCCCTTGAAAGCCCTTTTACTGAGACAGAGTAGATATTACAGCCTGAAAGCACAAGAAGAACTAAAAGTGTTTTTGGGTGTTAAAATGGAGGGATTGCTGTAGTGGTTGTCAGACTGCGGTAAACAGTGAAATCATGTCGTGGTTTCTCAGGTTCCGGCTGTGTTTTAGCAGCGTGATTCAAGTGTCCAGATGAATACCCCCACCTTCCCAGGCTTCTCAGCTGCATGTGTGGAGCCAGCAGTGTCTGGTAAGCTGCTCGAAGACCTACCGCTCTGCAATAGACTTGCAAATCACTCCTCCCTTCTGCCACTCCATTAGCATACAGATGTTGTTAAGAAAAGGAGAGTGGCCTCACAAAGGAGCCCTGATGTGAGAAATGCCCCTGCATTTCATTTACTGCCCAGCCTTGTCTCAATAAAAGGCAGCGAGACCTTTGGCTATTGTCCATGACCATGTGTGACAGTGGGATGTTTCTTAGTCTTCCATGCACAAATGCTGGAACAATGAGCGAAGCAACACACAAAAGCCTTCATCTGTTCCCTTGTCCTTTGTGTGTGTGTTTTCAGCTTGAATAATTAAAAGAGCTGTCAAGTATGCATTTTTCTTTCTTTCTAGAAGGCAGATGGAAGGAGTAGCCGCATTCAAGCATGTTTGTGTTGTGTTGTGTTGTGTTTAAAATTAAATGCGAGCGTACTCGTAACGAACAGAGTTTCACCAGAAGTGAATAAATAGCCACACACCAGCATCCACGTTAGAAGAGAAGCAAAGGAATGAGGCAGATGATCTTTTTTTTCCCCTTCAAACTTTATTTTAAAACAATATATTATAATGAAAATGGGCATTGCCATCCCACGGAATGTAAACAGTTCATTTAAATTATATATAAACAAACACCAAACGAAAGCACAACACAATATACAGTTTTCCCACTTCGAAAAAACGAAATAAATAAGTTTTAAGTTAACAAAAGGCAAAAGCGTGTCTTGTCAAAAGGCAAAAAGATGAGAAACGACAATAAAATACAACCCACGAACATCGGAACTCACAGTTCGTGTTATTACTTGCAAATGACAAGTTTCGCCTCTTAGAGTGCAAAAGACGAAGGCCGTGGCATAACTTGACTTCTTTCTGGTACATTGTCACTTTCACATTCACGTTGGCTTGCATATGGACATCTTTGTGGAGATCTCTGACTGCTATTACTTACAAAGAGCGTGGCGTGTGTCGATAGCACTTCAAAAGGATCCTGAGATTCCAACTTTGAGACTCTGTGCAGCTGGTTTCCATTAATTAAAGCTAAGAGATATAGCTCGTGCAAAGCAAACAAACAAAAAGCCTTATCTACGTTGTTCCTTCTTCCAAATGCATGTAAAACGAAAACAACCGATGCATATTACAACAAAAGCAATAAATAGGTTCTTAGAAAGGACTATGGTTAAAACTACTCGGTAATACTGTCCATTTCTTTAAAAAACGCCTTAACTAAAGGCTACAGTATGTTCAGGGAGCGGGTTAGACGTTACACTAGAAGTATATACTCTAAGTTGCTCGGCTTTGGTTAGACTACAGATGGGTGGCTTGGGAAGGTTGCTCCTGCAGACAAAACACAGCAGAGAACAAGTAAACCTAAAGTGAAGTTCCCACTGCAGCTTCAGACTCTGGTATACAACAGTATACATCGCGTTCATCACATTTGCAGAGAAACGTCTGCTTGGGCGAGCATGCAATATGCACAGGTAAAGGCTTCTAGTCGTCTGAGACAGACAGGCGGCTGAAGATGGGCAGTCGTCGGCCCTCGAGGCCGGGAGAGTCGCACCCGCTCAGGCTGCTGGAGCTGGTGTAGCCGTCCTGATCGGAGAGAGAGTCCGCCGAGGCGCTCCGCTGCAGCGCATACGCCAGGTTCTGCACACTCTCCGAGTCGCTGATGGCATAGAAGCTCCCGCCGGCACCCAGATCTGCAAAGGGGTGGCCGTGCTTCAAAGTCCCCGGTTCAGGGAAAAGAGGGGACAGCAGGTCGGGGCTCCCGGTGGACGGCGGTGGAGACACGGACGAAGATCTGGAGAAGGCCAGGGCATCCGGAACGGCGTGGAAACCACCGAGGCTTTGGGTTTGCGAGGAGAAGCCGCTGAAGCTGACGCTCTGGCGGAGCTGCGGTCGCTCTCGGATGCTCTTTGCGTTCTCTGGAAGGGCGTTCTGCTCGTCTGCGTTGTGTATGAAGTGACACCGAGCGCCGTAGGGACAGAAGCCGATGGTGTGGAAGGTGCGGCATGGCTCGGTCTTGTACTTGGGGTGTCTGTTGAGGCCTCTGAGCTCCTCCATCCCGTGAGCGAACTGGCATTTGGCACCGTATTTGCAGGTGCCACTTTCCTCGTAGGTGCGGCAGAGCTCCGTCTTGTAGCGGGTGGAAATCGGTGCTGTAGAGCTCAGTGCAAGTGCCTTCGGGCAGGTCAAGGAGCTGTTGCTGATGCTGAGACCCGGCGGAGGCGGAAGAGGGCTGGGCATCGAGGTCTCGCAGGTCACATGGCCCTCGATCATGCTCACGGACCGGTCTACTCTGAAGGGGATCTGGTTCAGGGAGGAACGCGGCAGCTGCTGCTTCTTCTCATGGCTCCAGTGCTGGTTGATGGCCGGCAGGGGCCAGGGGCTGCTGTCGTTACTGTTGAATTTAGAGTTGGGAAGAGTCACGGGGCACAGGGAATGTCTGCGCTGGAATCCTACCACACGCTGCTTCTGTGTGGCTTCTGTCAGATCAATACCGCGGAAACTCTGGAAACGAAGAAAGAGAGAGACCTCAGTATACTGTGTGCTGCGAGAGTTTCAATGAAACAAGAAAGCAACTACAGAAATGCATAACTTTTCTTTATAGTCAAAAAAAGCTTTAGATTTTCAGAATGTTCTTCAAAACGGTTCTTTTAGGAACTGTTTGAAAGGTTCGTTTGGGAACCAAAAGTGGCTCTTCTATGGCATCTCTGCAAAAACTCCCTTTTGAAGCCTTTGTTTTTAGGAGTAAGAGTTAGAGTTAGTGGGATCCAAAGCAGCAACAGTTTATTTAGACTGCAATGCATGTACAAAAAGGTCAAAGTGAAAAAGTATGGGTTCCCATATTTGATTCCTGTTTAAACGCATGAGCAGAGTGCTCGAGCAAGTTCCAGAATGTTTCAAAAAAACAAAACTTAGGTTCTTACCTTGCAGAATTCATCATCCAACTCAAGGAAGGGCGTGAGGAAGTTTGATGGCATTTTCAAGATGCCTGGCTGTGATTCTTTATGTGCAGTTAAGGATGTGTTGAACTGCTCAACAACTGATGTCAAGCTCTGCTTCTGTTACAACCCCACTGTTGGAATCTCATTTTATAAGCAGAAACTTCTAATCCCGCCCACCTTTCGAAGAGGCGTGTTTTAGTGCCGGGTTAACACCCTCTCAAGAGTGAGGAAAGTTTGCTTGTGTCCTGTGTAGGGTTTCACAGAGAGCAAGCACAAACTTTATTACAACTTGGATCATTTCAGCTGAACTCTAAATCCTTGTAAAATAACTAAATTAAGAAATTAAAATAAAATAGCTCTAAACAGAGCGTGTGTGTGTGCATGTTTTACAGGTTGACATATTTTTCTTTGTAGCATTTCCTATTTTCATTTAAAGTTAATAAAATAAAATAAATACATCTGAAAATAAACTGTATCAATAATAAAAATGACAAAATTACTAATATATATATATATATATATATATAAACAAAAGTAACTATAGTAATATTTTACTCGTACAAAATAACACATTTTCTGACCTCAGAGCTATAAAGCACAATTTATCAGTATTAAATGAACTCAAACTAACCATTGATTTAAGCCCTGCCCAAAAAATATAAAGCTATTTTAATATTTTGCATTACATCACAACTTTAACATTTATGAAAACAGTTTAACTCATATAACGGTCTGTGTGTGACACACTAAAATCAATATTAGTGAACACAGTTAGCTCTCCTCTATTTGTGGTATTCAGCTGTAAATGACCCCTTACCTGAGGCCGTTTTTACTACCGTAATTATGCAATTGTGAGAAACCTCACCATACTTGATGGAGCAAATCAAGTGGGCAACCGTAGCCCAAAATCCCCCTCACAGGCTCTGGGAAACCCCTGAGAGGAGTAGAAACAAGAAAGTGCAGCAATTACTTCCAGATATCCAAGAGAGTTCAGCTGCATTAAACGGATTAGTCATCTGTGCACAATAGTCCATTATCACCGATTTTGAGTCAGTGATTTACAGTAGCAAGGTTTAGTTATACAGCACACTCAAATCAGTTTGAGCAGATTCTGCCATCACAAGGTGGAAGTAATTTACTCAAACCTGGACGTTTTTTTCTTTATCTTTGAAAGTCATTGGTGTCCAGTGTTGTTTTGCGCCCCATTAACTTTCATTGCAAAGCAAATACAGCGGACAACTTTTTTTTTCATCTGAAATGCATGAATATTTCTATATTTTAATTAGTTATCAAGATTACTGTTGTGTTCTTAGTTGGAAGTTTCAGGTGGCTGACCTCATCATTCTTACATTTCCATTGAATCATGCAAAGAAACCAACAGCAGTTCTCACCACATCAACATCTCCTGTGAAACAAGACACTTCAAATATTAGCAAAGCTGAGGTCTGGTCAAAAGACACCGCTGTCCCTTTAACACACAATGAAGTCTTATCACAGAGTGGAGCGTCAACACCTCATACAATCCAGCTATGAGAACGATAGTGCAATGCAAACAGGCCGCTATCCCTGAGAGCACTTGTTCTTTTGTGACTGATAAAGACCAGAGAAGTTAAATTTGGGCAGGGAGAAGCACAACCGAAAGCAAAAGGTTTTATTTGTTTGCGACAAAGTGCAAGTAAGCCAGATTAAAGGCCGTGCATGAATGCAGGAGAGGCCTATTGTCTTTGTACATAAAAGTGGTGTGAAAACACTACTAGATGTGGGATGGACTTTGAAGCACTGTTTTAGACACCAGACACTAATGCAACACATTCGCTTGTGGTTTTTATTCTAAACTCTAACTCTAATTGCAGGTATTGTGCTCAGCAGGCCTGAATAACTTCTTTTGAGACTCGTGTCAAAAGGCAAAAGAGAAGATGGGCTTCTCGGTAGAAAGGGAGCTTAAAAAGGACAATCGCACCAAATAAAGGCCTTGTGGAGACCTGGCTGGCTTGGTCAGTATGGACATATATAAGTACACTAGCATTCAAAAGTTTTGTTTTGTTCATCAAGCCTGCATTTATTTGATTAAAATGCAATGTAATCAGTAAAAATGTGAAATATTATTACAATTTAAAATAAGTGTACTTATTTGAGGTCAAATGTAATTTAGTCATGTGATCAAACCAGGATTTTCAGCATCATTACTCCAGTCTCCAGTGTCACATGATTCTTCAGAAATCATTTTAATATGCTGATTCATTGCTCATTGTGCATCAAAATATATATATTTTTTTGTGGAAACAATGTTGCAAATATTTACATGTCATTTGCATGTTATATACTAAATATATTTGTAATAAACATAACATCTTTTTCTGATATATATACATGCGTGGGTGTATTTATAAGTGCAAAATACTTACACATACTAACAAATTGATTTTGAAGGCACTGTATATATCTATATAACATAGAATGATTTCTGATAGATCATGTGACCCTGAAGACTGAAATCTTATATTTACACAAGGCAGCAACTCGTGTTTTATTTCTTTTGAATTAGTTGTTATCTTATAGCTATTAACGACTGTCTGTGAAGTACTGAACCCTTGCCAGACACAAGAGTGAAATCTGCTCAGTTTTTTTTTTTCCTCCTCAGACAGGAAGGAATGTGCAAGTTGCTGGGTTGCTTATAGACGCCTTACATAAGGCAGAAAAAACAAGTGGGTTATCACCACCCACCCTCCAGCCGTTTAGGAGGTTAAACTGTAGCTGTGAGGTTTTGACCAGCTCTCTGCTGGCTCTCAGCGCAGCCGCGTTAACGAACTGTTTGATATGGAATGCTGCTTCTCTGGGCCTCATTAACGCTAAATGATTCTGAGAACAGATGCACAGAGTCATCGTGATAATTGTCTGTGGATGAGAACAGATAATGGCCCTCTCAGAAATGTGGTTTTGAAATAACATGTTTTAAGAGCCCCGTCTTGTAAACATGTCCATTGAGCTCCTCAGAGACCATTAAATGATCATTTAGTAATTCAGAAACTATATGCAACAGGGAGACAGGGCTATTTATCACACGTTTTACTCCAGTGAATATTTATCAAGGTGGGGTTGTTGTTGTTGTCTTTTAAAGTCCTTATAGACACTTTAAAGTCTGAGAAAAAACAGCAGGGCAAGTTGTCACAGTGCAAAAGTCTGAAACAAATATAGGCTACTTTGCAAAAAAGAAGTGTGCTTAAAAGGATGCATTTCATATCTTAAAAAGTATGCTTTTTAAACTGTACTAGCAGATAGTAAAAGGACACTTAAGTGATTTGAAGAGACAGTTTTAATAATCTTTTGTTGTGCTTTAAAGACGTTATACCGTTTCCAGGGATTTTGCATGGTTAAAGTTTCATCATTATGCTTCAATATGTTTTTGCATGCTTTAAGTACACTTATTTTGATGTGTAGACTGACACACGTAAAGTAGCTGATTATTTTATTTATTTTTTACATATAAGATGATGAACTACTTACTGTAAGTGGCCTTTTATTTCCTCAAAATTACATTACATCTGTGAGTATAGCTTTTAATAAATAAAGATTTGAAGTGCAGTACCAGTGTTATAGTGTTATATAGTATACATTTTGACTAACATACTAACATACATGTAAAATACTTAATTATAATTTTGCTATGTATGTACACTTTAATTTAATTTGAAATAAATCACAATTCAGTTCACACTTAAGAATAATATACGTGCAGTTCTTGTTCACAAGGGATGTTGGGACTTCTGCATCTTGTGACAACTTGCCCCGATCTTCCAGGTAGCAACCCGCTATTTAAAATTCACATGCATCCTTTCATAATGCTAAATACGCATTCGTTCTCAAGCGTCAGCATCTCGATGTTTCTCTCATGCATGAAAACACGTGTCTGTGAACATCCAGGCACGAGCAGCAGATCTCTTTGATCGATATATATTCAGATGTACGGATAGCTAGTTTCAGTACGTTATCCTGTCAGTCAGCACGCGTTCCCATCAGAAGAGAGGTTTCCTTCCCCCTCAAACCATCATTTGGGCTTAACCGCCACTCTGACTTCACCCCCTCTGGAAATGGACCGGCCTGCTTTGTGTTTTCTCCACAAGGGCCCTTTTGTTGCAGGGCTCCATATGCCAGACAAGGGGCTCAAAGAGTGGTAGCCCCAGCTCTGGCCGTAAACACGTCTGGCCTGGAGCGGGGGGAAGGAAGGTTATAGAGGGAGTGGACACTTTCTTCCGAGCAGCGCTGGTGTGAATGGGGTGTGGGTCAGTTGTAGGTCCAAACATTGCTAAATCAATACGAGAAGCAGAGGGCCTATAGAAGAGCCCTGTGTGAGTGTGTACGTCCTCTGTCCTGAACACGGTCCACGGAGCAGTTCCCACACACACACGCTGACCACAGGGACATACAACACCCTTTGTTAAGTGGAAAGACTAGAAACAGATTGAATGAACAGTTCCCGACCTAGAAAGACAGAGCAGGAGAGTATTGCTGCACATAGAGATGCAGTGTGCTTCATTTTTAGGGATGCATCGATATAAAAAATTGGTCTGATAGTAATAAGCCAATAGTAATGTATTGCATATTATTGTATGTGTGTGTGTGTGTTTATAAATGGGTATGTATAATTACTATGAAAAACATAACATTCTCATAGCAATAAATATAAAAAAATAATTTTTAAAGATTTGTTGAATATTAAAGATTTATTCTTTAATAATTTATTGGCACAATATTACAAATTGTAAACTATTTAAAATTAATTGAATGTTATTGACGATTATTAATATACCATCATATTGCATAATATATTATTATATTTTTTCATGTAATGTTTGTAATCAAATTTAATAACATTAATATTTGTTGTTTATTTAATTATATGTCTTTGTGTCATTAAATAATTATTTTGTGTAAATAATAATAATAATAATAATAATAATAAAGTACTGTATATACAAACATATTCTTTAAATTGTTGCATTAAAATTCTAAACTATTTTTGGAAATAAAAACTAAATCTGAAACCTGCATTTTTCACAACAGTGTAATTTAGATTTACTAAAAGTTGCATTTAATAGTTTTATTTAAGTGTTGGTGTTTTAATTGGAAGAGGTGATGGCCATCTAAATAATAAAATATAGGCAAAATTAACATGTAGAGTTAATTTGCACATTTAGTGTCCGTTTACAGTTATACTGTATGATGCAATTAAAAAAAAAACATTAATTCTGGCTCTTAATTGACATTAAATATTGATGTCATTATATATTACATTTTGACAGTAATTATTGTGTTATACTGTGAAGCTGTTTTGAAATGATGTCCACTAAAGCACTATAAAAATAATGGTAACCTGACTTGAAAAAACAGCAGCTCTTCTTGAAAAAAAAGCACTGTTGTAAAATATTTCAGAGGTTTACTGTGTTTCAAAATCAGTTTGAGAAGTCCTGCAGTACACTCAGTATTCATCACCTGAATAATAAAGAGGGTTTCCTGCTCGTCCCATTAGAAAGTGACTGTAATCCCGCCGAATAAAAGGCATCTCAAGCCATCTGGGTCCACACATATGTAAATGTGTGTGTGTGGTTGCCAGCACTGATGGCTATTCTTAACACACATTTCCTTGGCTTCCTCTTACCTGCCCATTCACACCCTCTTTATTTCTAGTAGCACGTGCATTTCCATGTGTGAAGTGACTTGAATGGCTGTGAATGCTTTAGTGTTTACTGAGATGCTGCTCATTGTGCCGCTGCTTTAGGAGTCACCATGTCCTCGCTAACTTGCCTAAACTGTAACTTTTAGCAGCATCGGTGAGGGGATTGAACTAATGTTAATGTTAGAAATGAATAGTAGCTTGGCTCTAAATCTTTAAGTTTATGATTAATGGTGTCATATAAGATGCAATTTTTGACTTACTGTATAGGGAACTCATAGGGAAGCCCTTCTGCCACTCAACTTAAAACACTTTTTAATCTCAAAATTTATATATATATATATATATATATATATATATATATTTCTTATTCAATTGTCTGAAACATTAACAATTATTTTGTTTACTTAAAAAAGCAAAAATATTTTATGTGTGTGTACATATATAAATATATTATACATACATATTCTTTAAATTGTTGCAACATTAAAATTCTAAACTATTTTTATAAATGTGTTTATTTATTTATGCTTTACATGCAAGTTTAGCATGCAAAAGTTGACTTAACTTACAATTTCAAGCCAACTTGTTGCACAGCTTTTTTGAGTTTACTCAACTTTGGACCAAGTTGTTCACTCAACCCAAATCACTGAGTACAGTCTCTTTTTTTGATCAGGTAACACTTTATCATCTCCAATGTAGATCAAATGGATTTTTTTCTGTTATTTGGAAGATTTATTATTATTATTATTATTTCTACAAGTGATTAATTGGTAAACTAGTCTAATAAGTAAACAACATTCTATTTGTTTGTAAGACAACTTACAAGACTAAGATATTCAGGAAAAAAGAAAACAAACACACAAAAGTGGTTGAATATAGTCTAAGTCTTAAGAGTAGACACACTAACCTCAAGAACGGTGACAACCAACAAATGTGCATCACTGTGCAACAAATAACTAACAATAAGGAATAAAGCAAAAAAACAACAAAAGTTTAAATTAAGTCAGCAAACAGCAATATGCCTATATTATAGTAACTGCATAATTTAGTTATGCTGCAATGCATGCTGGGAACTCACTAAGTCTTAACACTTCAACAACATGAAATTCTTTGTTCAGACAACTGTGTTTGACTAGTTGGGACAACATTTGGGGTACTTTGTTGTTTTTACTCTGGGGTTTTTATGTCGTTTAAAGAAAATAGCATTTTTTTAGTATTTGAGACTCAAAAGGTTTTGTGCAGTTCCATTTTTTACAGTGTGTATATATATATATATTTTTTTTTTTTTTTACGTGAAGTCTGTCACTGAACAACACAAGTGCTCGATGCAGCGGTTGCTACGGGAGAAAGCTGCAGCTGGTCAGAATGGTCATGTTGACCAGTGAAAAGGTGGACTTATTACGCTGGACAGAGTCCAAACAAAAGCTCCAGCAAACCCCCTTCATCCTTCCTCTGCTCTCAGCGAATTATCCTCTCTTCTCCTTTGTTTTCAGCCGCCTGTAACCCACTGATGCCCAAAATCCCTGCATGGATGTTGAGCTAGATGCTGGGAAGCACACAGGAGTCTCTTGGGATTTCCTACATGTTTAGTGTTTCCTCACAGACATACACAAACAGACTTCATGGGCCTGCCGTTGAAAGGATGGCTGGCGGTTCAATGGAATGTCTAAAACTAACTCTGCAAATACCAGCAGTGATCTCCAATTAATCCACTTAGTTTTAATCTAATTCCTTGAAATTGTCACTACTAAAATAATCATGCAGTTTTAATTAAACATTACTTAAATGTCACACTATATAGCTCAGCTTCAGCTTCTTAACTGTTAAAATCTGTTCGTTTTAATAACTCAGAATGAACAATTAAAGATGAGAGCTGTGTGGCATTCCCATTAGCTCTTGCATTTGAGTTTTTAATGATGCTTGGTTTGTCAAAGCATAGCAACTTATGGGGATTAGTGATCCCCGTTTATCTTCATGCATTACACAAAAGGGCACTTTACAAATGTTAAATATTCATTCATTTTTTTGGAAATCATCAAGTGAGTTCAATGGCAGTGTAGGCCAGATCAACAGGTAATACAGGCGGTCGCCTGAGGCCCCATCTTGCTTTGTGGGCCCCGTGATCATCGTGTAATATATATATTTTTAGTTAATACTTTAGAATGTTTTGCACGGCCGTACAAAAGAATGTTAATAATGCTAAGAACCGATTAAACAACGACGGTCCAGTCTGAGGTCCTGAGCGCTCTGGAGAAGGTTTTGTTCCAGCCAGGATATCCCTGTACTTGGCCTCATTCATCTTTCCCTTGATCCCAAGCAGTCGTTCTGTCCCTGCAGCTGAAAAACACCCCCACAGCATAATGCTGCTCCACCATGCTTCACTGCTGGCACTGTATTGGAGGTGATTAGCAGGGCCTGGTTTTCTCCACACATACCGCTTTCTTGGTCTCATCAGACCAGAGAATCTTATTTCTCACCATCTTGGAGTCCTTCAGGTGTTTTTTTAGCAAACTCCAT
>JAUCMS010000034.1:11411475-11423625 GCA_032357445.1 Enteromius radiatus
TCGTTATATGTTTATTAAAGATGTTTCTACGTGAAGTCAACGCTCTCCGTGCCTTCCCTGAGCACTCACGTAACAATGGCTAGTTAGAGTGAATCTTTTTTTTCTTTCTTCTAATGAAGCACAATATGCTTGTTTGAATTATTCTCATTAAAACAAAACAGAAACTAAATATAGCTTCAGGCCTGAAATTCAGAAATACATATAAAATAAGATACAAAACATCTTAATTCAACTTTTCAGTGAAATTAATATTTTTAAAACATGTTGATTTTCACTAGCGGTCTCAGACATTCGGTTTAGTTGATTTTCTGCACTATACAGATCCTTTACGATTCAAACAGCATCAATTTCTCTCTTTTCCACAACAGAAGCAGCAGGACACCCCGATGCCACCTTCACCGCAGACTGACGAGAAGCTGGTAACGAATGGGAGAGGGATCCATGTAAACCTCCTGCTAACGACTTCAAAAACTAGTCCAGCGACCGGGTTTAGCTGGAGCTCAATAATTCAAAGCTGCTGCTGTTTCATCGCTTAATTAAATAAGTTTTTGAGTCACGATGCTCATTATTTGTTGATCTGAAAGCATGAAGCCCGCCGAGCAGCTGTGGATGAGTCCAGAGTCTCAGAGGAACAGATCTGGACCAGCAGCTGAATCAGGTGTCACGCAATGGACTATCTTATTACAAATACTTCATTTCACGTGCATTTTAATTGTGTTTATTAGGCACAATTTAAAGTCATATTAGTAACACTTTAAAATAAGGTTCATCAGTTAACACAAACTAAGAACGAACAGTACTTGTACAGCATTTATTAAGATGCTTTTGGAGCAAGGAAATCCATTTTGAGTGGATTTCGGATCAAAGGAATGATAATCATGTATATTTGGAGTTTGTAAGATTGATTATTGCCTCTTCTGCTCCCCATGGCTACATTTATTTGATTAAACACACACAGGAATACTGTAAAATATTATTACAACTTAAAATAGCTGTTTTTAATCTGAATATGTGATTAAGCTGTAGTTCAGCATCATTCCTCCAGTCTTCAGAGTCCCATGATCTTCAGAAGTCATAATAATATACTGATCTGCTGCTCAACAAACATTTTTGATTATTGTTAGTGTTGAAAACAGTTGTGCTTTAATTCACAGATGAATCAAAAGTCCTTAAAAAAAACAGTATTTACTTTTAATGACATTATGAATGCCTATACATACGTTTTTGTTGTGTTGTGTTAGCTGTTTTATGTATTGTTGTTGTTGTTGTTATTATTATTTTTAATCTATTTTAGTTATCTGTACCTGTATATATAATGCTGGTGGCCACCTGGCATTAAAATAAATAACCTATACTAGTCATAAAAGAAACGGCAGTGATTTTCCTCCCTCTGTTCGTCTGCAGTCTTTTTCTCATTATTCTCACAACAGGGCAGGTCAGAAAATCTGTTCGGATCAAGACGGGTCACGGGAAGGTTTTGTGCCCATTTAATTCATCCTAATGCAATTATGTCCAGGCTTTTTGATTGCATGCTGTGGGGAGGCAATTAGATCCAGAGCACAAATCATTTGTTTAACCTTTTGAAGGCTGTCTGTTGGACTCTGCTTTTTGTCTAAATAAGTCCAAGTGCGAGGACCACTGCCTGCAACCAAGATGAGCTCCGCACGGCCTCACACACTCAATTACGCTACATTACAACACATTAGCATCAGTCAAAGGCGTTCACGCATGCACACGTCCGTATCGCTCATGCATATTGATGCGAGACGCATGCTTTAACTGTTTATGCGTGTGCATTAATGTGTTTTCTCTGGCTTTTTCGCGCATGAGAGATTCAGTGTGGGCGAATCAAGGGAAGGGCAGAGCATAGCATAGCTAACACGTCTATTTATAGACCATATTCAGTATCATGCAGAGTTACAAATTAAATATAAGCCTTTTATCTGATAAGTCTCTGTGGGGCTTAAAGATTGTGTGCTGTCAAAGCAGAGCCGATAATCAGTTAATAGCCGAACAAGCGGGCGAAGTATATCGACACGTTTAAGAGGTTACGCGTGTTAACATGCTTGCTTTTTTGAGTCAGTGTTGTATCCCAGCTTATTGACTGTATACTGTCATCTTTACTCATCCTGCACAGGAGTTAATGACCCAGATAACGATAAAAATCACTGGTGCATAACCACGCGACACACACCAAACGCTCAGGCTCCTGTCAATTCCAAACCTCATTATTTTACGCAGCAGGACATATTTAATAATTAGTCACGCAACCCTTAACCGGCGAAGTTTAATGACCTTGGCATGGAAGGCAAATACAGTATAATAATGACATTTTTAACCCCGCTTGCTACTTAGAAAGTTAATTATACATTAATGCGTAGTCTTTATTTAACGCATACAGTTAGGAAAGAATCCAACATTATGGCGGGATTAAACAGATTGTGTTTTCTTTTATTATGTTTAGTCCTGTTGAAATATGTTGGAATAGCTTGTTACAGCACTTGATTAAATTCCACTGTTATTTTAGAACTATTTAAGTATTTTGAATTACCTTGATATATATTTTTTAATTTGACCTCATAAGGTTTTATTTCAAGGTAATGTTAGTGGCGTTGCTTTGACTGGCGTGAACACACACACGCTCTCAAAGCTGAACAGCAGCAGACATGTTTGATCGGCCGCTCGCTGTGTGCAAGCATGTTTTGCAAAATGGAAATGCTCATAGTACGGCTATAGCTGTAAAGAGTAAGTTAAAAACTCTCAGCTGTGCTGAGCAACGCAATCAAGCTGTCAGAGAAACTGCTGTATACACTCATGACCTTCTCTCAAGCATTTAGTAATGAAGCATTTAGCACGAAGTGCTGCCTGGATTCAGACAGCTAACATCTTTGTTTTGTTTTTTTCCCTGCTGCAGCTCTCTCTAACCATTTATCAAACCTGTTTCCTACTGCTTACTTTTACTAAACCACTCCACAGCAGCATGCGGACTCGAAGGTTTAAAATGAAATTAAATTAGATAATCTGAAATTAAATAATTTAATTTAATTTAATTTAATTTAATTTAATTTAATTTAATTTAATTTAATTTAATTTAATTTAATTTAATTTAAATAGTTTAGGCAATTTTTTATCTCACAAATTTAGATTTTTTTTTTTTTTTTTTTTTTTTTCACAATCCAGAATTGCAAGAAAAAAACTCTGGGTTTCTGGAAGTTTTGTGAACATAAATTTAAGTTATTTAATAAATTAACTTTATGAGCTTTAAAGACCAAGTAAAGAAAATATAATGAATTAAAAAAAAAAAAAATAGGAATATATATATATATATATATATATATATATATATATATAAAACTACAATATATACATATAAAGGAATATATAAATAAATAAAAATAAATATGTATATACAGTACACACACACAAACACACATTATATATATATATATATAATAAAAGATCTACACTGCAGGAGTTTTTATCTAACAATTATGCCATTTTTCTCAGAATTGCAAGAATAACGTTGTAATTAGTAAACTTTTCTTTTACTCCATAATTCCCTGTACAGAGTGTAGAAACCCAGATAAGTGATAATGAAGTGTTGTCAGCTATAGTGCTCTGATTACTGATAATCACAATTAACTAGCTGTCTCAGTCCTGCTCTCTCTCATCAGAAGTGTTTCCTGATTATTCTCATATCTGCTGATTTAACCACATATGAAGCAGAACATTAGAGCTCGAGTCTGTGTCCAGCAGCGGTCATTACCACAGCACTGGACCCGTGTGCGTTTCAAACACAACGTCAATCTGCCACATTCTGATGCTTTCAGAAATCAATTTGTAAAGGCAGTGTTTATGCATATTTGAGCTGAGCGACATGATTTGTGGATTTCCTGTGCTGAATGTTTTTGAGCACATACACAGCATGTGCTTATCACCAGAAGAAAGAACGATTTCGCCCACACGTTTGACTCGCTTCGTGGCTTTGATGCAGTTCCTATTGGTTGCCTTTCACTCGCGGTCCCGTTTTTTTTTGTTCTTCTGAATCATTCACATAATGAATGTGAGCGATTTGTGCCATATGCTGCTTTGTCTATGTTTCTGTTACGTTCCCCACATCTGGTCCATTTTAAACGGCAAAAAACAACAACAAACAAACGAGCAAAATTCCAGCAGACTAACAGTAATTGCTAAAACTAGATCTAGCAGACTTGCAAAGTATGAGCCTGTGGTGTATTCTGAAGATCTGATCATTCTCTCAATCAGCAGGTCAGCTTCAGCGAGACACACTTTATTTACAGGTATATCTCACACTGGATAAATGTACACTGGTGAATAAATGGCAGCTGTGGTTGCCGGAATTCGACCATAAAAAAATAATATAACAACATTTTAGTTTTTACGATTTTTAGTTAAATTTACAGTTAATTACCGTAATTTCATTAACTGATATAATGCAGGGAATTCTGGGAATGTTAGTTTACGGTTTGTCCCTGTAAAATTTTACAGGAATTTACCATTAACCCGGTTTTCACTGCATCGTTTTCACAGTTTTTTTTTTTTTCTGTTTTTTTTTACAGTGTACCCATTGTTTTGAGTATGAATATTGTTTGTGGTGGACTCAGGAAAACACTACCGATCTACTATCACTACTATCTGAATATATTGTTACAATGGAATTTATTCCTGTGATCAAATCTTGAGATTAAAATTAATTTTCATCATCATTACTTCAGTCTTCAGTGTCACATGATCTTTCAGAAATCATTCTAATATACTGATTTACTGCTGAACAAACATTTTTGATTATTATCAATGTTGAAAATGCAAAAAAAAAAAAAAAAAAGAAAATGTATGAAAGTATATCTTATATATATATTATATATATATATATATATATATATATAATTAATTATTATTAATTATAATTTTTTTCTGCAAATATTTAACATTTTATTTTTTAGGATCCAAAAAAAATCAAATATATATATATATATATATATTATTAGCAGCATAGTAAATGCATCTCAAACAAAAGAAAACAGAAATACACTTCCCATAACTCTTTGCAGCTGTAGAGTGGGAATAAAAGGAGTTCGATCTCTGATGTGTAATTTGTGAATGAGAAACACAGAGTAGATTAGAAGTGACTGTGGCAGGACTGAAGACACTATAGTTGCTGAGTTCATGAAAAAGTTGCACAGGAGATAAAGATGATATCCCAGCTCCTCCACCGCTCAGGTGTACAGCAGAAAATGTACCTTATACTTGTTTCTTTGTCTGTGTTTGTGACCTTGTCAGCACGGAGGGTTTTTCTGTTAATTTCTCGTCTGATGAAGAGCAATAAGGAGCTGTCTCAGAGACACAGCCGGCCTAGCGAGGGAATAAACACTTCCTGAAGGCCTCAGCATCTGATAAACGTGTTCGTGGAAAAACCTCAGTATTATTTCTTTCCTCCCACACCTCAAGCGTGCCAACATGTTGTATTGCTTTTATTAGACTGCGTCTTCAAAGTTAATGATTACAAACAGATTGTAAATCTTGAGGTTAATTTCGTACATTTCTCAAGTGGGTCATTTTTTAAAGGTGAAGTGTATAATTTCGGCTCCAGATCATGTTTTCACACAGGTTTCTGGACACTGTGCCATCGCTCAATCTCACACACCGGCCATTTCTGTTCGCACTTCTCAGATAGTCATCACTGCATATTAATCTGAGACAGAAGACAGTATTTGAAGAATAAAATGAAGCGTGATTTATAGTTGGATAGACTTTTTACAATTTTTCATCTGTTCACTGATTGAAGAGTGAATGTGAAACAAGATTTTGTTTGGAAGAAAATAATCACATAAAATGTGAAGTTACTGTTTTTGTTTTGCAAAAATAATTGCATTCAGTTTATTTGTCCTATTTTTCTTTAATATATATATATATATATTACATTTCAATGTAATATATGTCTCAGATTTTGTTTCATTATGGCAAAATAAATATAATGCTTTTTCTTTTACATAATGATTTAAGGATTTAAGTCAACTTGCAAAGTTATAAAAAGTACAAATATGCATCATGATCAGAAATATGTCCCTTAAAAAATAAATTAATTGTTTGCTTATGCATGTACACGATATAAAATTGTATTTAGGAACAAACCTATTTAAGCTTATTTTTTTATAATAAGTGGAAATATGTTTTTTTTTTTTGTTTTTTAAAGGTTAAGTAAACTTTAGAACAAAATTCATTATGGTTAGAAAGACAGAAATAAGATAGAAATGGGCCACAGAAGAAAGGTTTAGAAACAGCATTCACAAACAAACACACACTTTAGATATTTCAATATGATATTCAATATAAGACAGAATAAGCATGCTATTTGAATTTTTGGTAACACTTCAGAATAGGGGGTCAGAATAATGCATTAGTTAAGCATTAATTAATGGTTAATTTGTTCACAATTAAGCATTAGTTGAGCAAAAACACACTAGTAATTAATGATTAACTTAACATTTTAATAATCAATTACTAGTGTGTTTTTGCTCAACTAATGCTTAATATTGTGTTACACTGAATGGCAATGTAACATTACTTCGACATTTTCTTCTCCAGAAACCTTAAAAGTAGATGCTTTACGATGTGCTTTCTATGGACACAATTTATTTTGATGTTAACATCTTCACTTCTTTGACCCAAATACGAAAAGACTTTCTTTCTTTATTTATTTATTCATGTACAGTGTGAAATATTTGCTAGTTACACTAAATCAGTCCGTCTAGTGCTATGTTGAGTCATTTCTGATTTAAACGAGCAGCAGATACATGCCGCCCTGCGAAAGTTGTATTAGCTCACAGATAAAAGTTACATTTCCCCACCTCATCTTTATTCTACGGAACAGAAAACCGACTTTGCGAACCTTGAATGCACCTCTCCAGTGTAGCTTTCTCTGATTATTCATCACAAGGCTTTGATGGTAGTCCGCGGAGCCTGACGCTAGAGCGCTGGGACCGAGGGATCTCGCTGTTCTCCGGCAAACTATAGCGTTCCTTATGCTCACGAGCAGAGAAACGGCTCTTTGAGGAACCGAGGGAAGGAGAAAAGGGGGTCAGATCAAAGCCTAGATACAGAAGCAAGCATATGCTGAATAAAGCAATCATCAAAATGCTCGCAGGATCCTTTAGGGACAATCAACACGAGAGGACAAAACCGCAACGCCAGGCTGCAGTGAACCTCCTCCTTATCATTTTACCTCCTGTCACTGAAAAAACGCCCAGCCTCGGGCTAGAAAGTGCTGTGATTCATTCTTTTCAGGGACGAGAGTATGTTTGCCCGGAGGTTTGTTTGATGCAGTAACGTAATCACAGTACGACAGCAATTTTGTTTGCAACACTTGTACGACAACAAAATTTGAGCAGAGTGCTGCCATGATGAAAGCGTTTAAAGTAGTTTTATTTGGAGGAATTACTCCACAAACTGCTGATTTTGAAGTTTAAACTTGTTTTTTCTCTTTTTTTTTCCCCTCCACAGAGCGGCTGAAGCTGTAGAAAGTGCTGGGGATGATTATATAGGTGAGCTGAATCAGGGGTTTGCTGGTCTTAGGGAAACTCGGCCACCTGAACCCAAAGCTTCCCGTGAAATAATCCTTTTAGGTTTCTCCTGAGAACGGCCTATACTCCGTCAAAGCCTTTGAAGCCGCTCACCCCTCAGAGAACTACAGAACTCATTTCCCGCCCTTTGTCTGCAGGCTGACCCGAGATTAGAAGAGAAAACAACTTCCCACCTCGCTCGACCCTTTCTGCCCGTGCTCCTGATCTAAAGACGAGTATCGGAGATATGCATTGTGCTTTACATTCAAATCATGCATTAACATCCAGAATTGGCAGAATTTAAAAGTGAATTAAGTCTGGAGTTAGTGAAGCGCTCAGGGCGATCTCAAAACGAGCTTCAAATGTTTAAGTGCATTTTCACATTTGTGCATTTCAGCACTTTTTTTTTTTTTTTTTGGGGATATTGAAAGTTGCCATACAAATCTAATTAAAACGGTACACAGAGGAGATGAAAACACTTCTTTGGGATTTGGAAAGAGGAGCATATTAAACAAACTCTCAATGACACACAGAAACTTAAAAGGTCTCCTATTATGCAAAATAAAGACTCAAGGGTTTAACTGGACTGTCTTCAAATGCCACTTGAAAGTGAAGAAATTAGGACAGAAATATATTACCATTACATAATAATTCAACTTTGAAAATGAAATGTTACTTTAATATAATGTTATAGTCAGATAGACTGAACTGTTTGAATGGAAACTTAAAAAAAGGTCTAATATAATAGTCTAAAAAAAGTGTAATACGGCCAGTACAGTCTAATTACATTAGATTAGTTTATTATAGAAAATAAGACCTAAAATAAAGAATATTATATTAAATGTCATTGCACTATAAGCAATATGTGTGTGACAGTAAATATACAGTTGTGTTTATTTATATATGTATTAAAAAAAAGCACTTGAAAGTGAATAAATGAGAATTATTTTACCCTAATGTGTTATTATTATTATTGTTATTATTATTATCACTATAGCAATCAAATGTAATGCAATAATGTATTTAACTTGATTTATTGTGTTAAATAACATGTTTGGTTTTAATAAGATGTTGCCATTTTTCAGTGTAGCACGCACACAATAAACAAACTGCAATCCTATTTATGACATCCTAATAACAGGCCAAATGTAATCACAGTGACAGTCCTAAATATAATAAATGAAAAATCACTTTTAAACAACAAGTTCTAGTCCAATTTTGCTGCACTTTCATAATGGCTGAAAACTGTATCTCATTCATCTTACTGTCAGTCTACAGAAATACTGTATTACATTATTGTATTGAACACCACTTGAGACAAATGTGTCTCACTTATGAGGCATCTTAACCAAACCCTAGGCCTATAGTTTATGAAACACATTTGTTTAAAAATTCATCTCACTCCAAAAAAAAAAAAAAAGAGCAATGCTCGTAACTCTCGTCACATGGTTATGCTGTAGTTTATGGTGTTGTGTATGCACTTGCATCCAGATCTGAAGCTGAATGAGATGCTTAGAGGTTGACCGATAGTGGACTTTACCAATACCGATAATTAGGATACCGATTACCATTATATTAATTATATTATATTCAACAGATGCAAATTAGTCATTTTTAGTGAATCAGCATGCTGTATTCTGGTCAGGTGACAAGCCTGCTAGTCACTTTAAAAAGAAGCGCAAGCTAAGAGGAGTTTCGTTAAAGCTAACAAAAAGTCATCATGAATGGATCATTTCAACGAACTTGATGAACGTGATATCTTCAATGATGTGGATTTGTCAGCTTTAACCTAAACACTACAGTTTGAGTTATCTGCTTTTGCTATAAAACAAACAAACAAAACCTTTAATCATATAAAAACATACATTACTTTGAATGAACTCCTCCTGTGATTGGTCATTTAAAGCAGTGTTTGTGAGCTTTTAAAAGAGTCGACTCTTTCTGTTGAGAGACAATAACTTTATACACTTTAAGATTTAAAACTTTGCAGGGTGTTTTCATTCACTGAGCTGTGTTACACACTGTATGAACGATCATTTTCTAAAATCCATTATAGAAACACTTTAAACAAAATAACCCAACTGAAGTTATATATATTGTTTTGTGTTTTTTTTGTTTTTTTTTTTCTTATTTTTTATATCCGTTAATGAGGAAGTAACTGGTGCTGCATATTTAACAAAAAGTAACACAGACATTTTCTTGTAAACAAAACTTACTAGTTACTTGAAAAAAGTAATCAGATTACATAACTCACATTACTTGTAATGCATAACCCCCAACTCCGACTATTCACATGTATTTTTTTGCCAGTAACCGACTGTTGGTGCTGACTAAATCTGCTAAAACTGGTCAGTTTGTCCACAGGAAGTGACATTAAACAGATCACTTTTGATTGGGACATGTTTGTGTATTTTGAATGTATTTATGCATGAACTGGCCTGTAAGAACAAGTGGTGTGTGTCTTAGTCTGAGCAGAATCTGACGGATGGTCCCTCGCTTGGATTCTGTCAAACGCTGAGGTGAAAAGGCCATCTGTCACACACTGTCAGCTGAAGCCGTGTTTGTCTTCACATAAACACAGCAACAGATCCTTCAGAGAGACCGCAGAGATGCAGGCCGGGAAGAGTTCGAACTATTGCAGATGAAGCATATAAAGTTAGCTCTGGTGAAGGTCCTGAGAGGTGCACCGGCGCAAATAAACATGTTTGATATTGACATAGAAATCAATTTACGCCTCACCGAAGCCAATCTAAAGCTCACAGCATGGGACGCCCATCTTGATAAGGGTTGAGACATCGAATGCAGTGTAATATGTAAATCTTATGACAGATACGCAGATAAAGCTTTCACTCACATGTCTGAGCTTGTCTACGTTTGTGCAATCCTAGTGTTCCCATAAGAATTGAAAAGACATGTCAGTACGTCTCTTAACGACATCTGAAACTCAAGAGCTCCCGAAGTCAAGTCAAGTCAGTGCCTGGTGCTTCTTCAAATGAAATCTTCAGCTGTGTAGTGTATATTATATATATATATATATATAAATATATATGAGGAATTCTTGAGTCATGTGGGCTTTGAGCTTTAGGCTGTGTAGTAAGTGTGATATCACTGGATTATTAATGGCAATATTGTGAGATATTACAACAATTGTGAATATGTGCTAAAATGTAATTGATTTCTGTGATGCACAGCTGAATCTTCAGCACCATTACTCCAGTCTTCATGGATCCTTCTATTCTAGAAATCATTCGAATAACGTTTCTATTTCAAATAAATGCAGTTGAACTTACTATTCATAAAATAATCCTGAAAAATAAAATGTATCGCGATTTCCACAAACATAATAACCGTTTTCAACATTGACAATAATTTGTAATTTTTTTTACTGTATTTTATATATTTTGGTCAGCAAAAGAAACGTTAAAAACACTTAAATTTAATTTAACAGTTCATTTTAAATGAAAAAAAAATATATAATTTAGCAGTTTAATTTACAGTTTTTCTCAATTGCAAACACATTTCTTGAAACTATGCCTCATATTCTCAGAACAGTAAACACAAATACATAACATCTCACCCAATTTCCCAAACATCCTATTTTCAGGTCAAAATGTAGCTCTACGCTCAAAACCATTCACTTTTGCTGAGAAACCAAACTTTGCCCTCAGACATCACACACAAGCCCTCAAAAACACACACACTACAATATAGTCTCACACACTGCTGCAGTACATTCAAAACAATATTTTGAAAACTGGTAAGCTACTGTATATTGTCATTCTTCACAAACAAGATGTCAGTATAACAGCACACTCTGCTAGTATTATTTGATGTAAACTATACGGGATCAGTTTGGCAGTTACGGTACTGAAATGCAGAAGGATGTGTTACACTTTTACTAGTGGTCTGACAAAAAAAGAAATAAAAACTAAACAAAAACACACATTACAATGTCATTGTGAAATAAAAAAAGAAATATGTGCACAAAGTGCAAGTGTAGAAAATATGGTTAACAGTATATGACAGCTAGATCAAGCTATTTGTATTTACCATAATGATTTATACAATGTACTAATGACTAGATGCCATTGTGTGCATAATCAGATCAAAATGTACAGAATCAGAAATGTTCAATAAGAATGAGAAATGTTTTAGTATCTGCACAAGACACTGGATGATGTGGAGGTTGAACAAGTAGTTTTGAGAATTTCGTTTCTGATCTGAGAAATGGACCAAATTTTGACTCCTGGTGTTTGTGTGCTAATTGAGCTCAAGCTGTGCTGACTAAAGTTAGCATTATTGAACGCTAGTGCTTTCTAAAGGCCTGTCAGACACGTTTCGCTGTATACGTATACATTTTCTTATCGTATTGGCGTTTCGTCCACACGGATCCGCCGTTTTAGGAGACCGAAACCACTATTTTTTGAAACCGGGTCTCAAAGTGGATAAATCTGAAAACGACACTCTTGCGGTTTCGTGTGTACAGCCAATCTGTATATTTTGTGAAACGATGATGTCATCACATCACGTGTCGGCTGCGTCACACGTAACAGCAACAACAATAATGGCG
>JAUCMS010000034.1:11456722-11473463 GCA_032357445.1 Enteromius radiatus
TGAAGGCTGTTTAAGGCCTTGTATTGTGGAAGGACAAATTAAGAAGTCTTCAGTCTTGCAGAAATGACAGAAATTCAAGTATAGTTTACTTTGCGGTAATTTTATGATTGTTAACCAGCTCTGGCCTTCATGTTTCCCTTTATTTTACCATCTGTATAATTACAAAAAAAAAAAGAAGAAAAAAAAAAAGTTGTTAATAAAACACATAAAACAAATATTTCTGGAGTGTACTTTGCCAAAAAAAAAAATAAAATAAAATAAGAATAATAAAAATAAAAATAATAATTACACTGTAAAAAAAAATACCCCTTAATTAAATTTGTCACATATTATTTCTTTGTAATTATCTGTGAAATGTACTTACTTAATTTGATTATTTTTTTCTAAAACTCTTGAATTCTCCACCATTTCTTTAATGTATGCTGGTCATCATGATATCAGTCTATAATAAGTCCAGCAGTTCAGATAGGTTAATATACAGTATTAACAGCACATAACGCCTTTGCAATCATTCAGCATATATTCAAACTGTAATTTTAATCTTTACAGTGCACACATGATGGATGACAATCCACAGCATTGCACAGAATTTTAATCTACTTTTACTTTTCCTCAAATGCACTGTTAAAAAACCATCGGTCAACACACTGGACGGCGAAATAAAGTTAATGCATGTAATTGATAAACCGAAGCAAATTTTCTTTGAGTTCATTTGCTCATTTGATACATTTTGTATTGTATACTGCAGCTATCAACGTGTAACCGGATCCTAATTGTCTTTAATCCCACACTATAATGCTCATTTGGCATCTTCTGAAGCAGCTTATATCATACGCTGTGTTGATGGACTCACACTGTCTCTGCAAATAGAGCTGTCTATCACACAGGCACACTTACTGTAGCACGATGCATTTATAAACATCTCTCCATCGCCAGCAATCAGGACAAGTACATCACCATTATTTTTCAAGCATGATGCACGTCAACCGGAGGTGCAGAAATCATGTACATATGCACTGAGCATAACCAGATACAAGCGATGCACCGGGGTAAAATGAGATGTTCGGCAACGAGAACAGATATATTCCATTAGTCCTGTGTCACTTTTGTTTTGCATTGCATGGAAAGTTTGACCTTTCATTTTCTTGTTTACTCCTATCATCCCACAAATGCATTGTTCTGTGTAATAACTCAATGTGATGTATGAATAATACAGACATTATGAAAAATCATCTCCATTATTAAATACATACGGAGCAAACTGAGGCGGTAAGTAAATATTTCTGCGAAAGAACCAGTTGTGTCCAGTCATGCAGTAACGCTCGTGAAGATATTAATGCATTGTTGCTTGCTTCTCCTCTGTATTAAGATTTCAGAACATTAACTTCAAACAAGTCATTATATTTTAATACATGAGCTAAATGAGGATATCTTGTTAGAGCGGGAGCAAATCTTGCATGGCTTTGGTTTATGTTTTCAGATCACAGAGGCCGGCAGACAATGATCAACTCACTGAAAACTGCTAATACTGAGAGGAGAAACACTGTAAAGCAAAGAAATGCTTGCTTTCTCAAACCTGCACTTTAAATGTTTCATATATACTGTATATAAAAACTCTTCGCTTTGCAATTTGAATCAATGAGACAAGCAAATAATCTTGTTTTGCCTTTGAATTAATTTTTTTTAAAAGAACATTTGGATACGTTTTTGTAGAAAACAAGACTTAATATCTTAGATATTTAAAAAGACAAAATACTAATTAACAAAGACCTAGCATGAGTTTTAGCATTGTTTCTCTCATTGTTCACATGTCCTTTACAGTTGAAAAACACAAAATTCACATAAAGGCAGAGGTTTCCAACATAAGCCTGTTTACACACACACACACACACACACTATTTTTACCTCTTTGCCAACACCCATCCTTGTGTACTGTTCACACAACAGTGATTGAGATAATTGGTTGATGTTTAGCTGAACAGACATTCAAAGACAACCAGCCTTCCTTCCCTCTGCCATGCCTCGCCATGCACTGGCATTACACACAGTATGTGTTCCACCCACAGGCATTAGCTATTAGTGCTCACCATTCCCAGAGTGCTGAGTAAGAAAGCACTGTTTACACTGCAGATGCATGAAAAAATGATCAGCGAAAGAAAGAGCGCCAGGACAGGAGGGAAGCCTCCCCAAGGCACAGTAAATGCAAGACGAGAGGTATATTGTGGAATAAGAACAAGACATTAAGGCAGGAGAGGAGAGAATGAATGGATGGCTGGACTGTAAGTAGCACGTTTCCCTGTATGCCCAGAAACCTTTTATGTGATAGCAGGGATGCCAAAAGTATCACTATTACTAAAATATGAAATGTACAGTTCCATTCTTTTCCGCAGAATCATAGCAGACCGACATGCAGCTGCTTGCAGATGCTCACTTTTCATGCATGCTCTGAGAAGTTAATACATAAATAAAGCTAATAAAATCAACTAAAATATTAAATAAAAATATATAAAATAAATAGCTATGGCCACTTATTGAGTAAGACCTAATTGTTAATTCGCAACCATCAGCGAACTGTAGTTTCACAAGATTCTGACTGGAGCACCACACAAGTGTAAAGCTGTAAACCTACCCATACATATAAAGCTGTCTATGTGATTTACGGTTCTGAGGGTTGCAGAAACGTAAGCAGAGGCATCCATTTCCCATTGCAAACGTTCTACTCGTCTAATTTAAGTTGCTTGCATAATTGAATAAATGTACATTTAGTTTAATAATTACGTCATTATAGTAATATAAAACATAGTTTGCATTCTAGTAATAGCATATAACCTTTAATAATGATAATCATAATCATAAAAGAAGAAGAAAAATAAAGAAAATACAAAAACCAACTGCAGCAATCAGCAGCGCTCCAGCTGACATAGATCTGCTATTTGGTGGGAGGGGACAGAAATAACATCCAAACGATGCAAGATTAGCAGAGAACTATGATCAAAGGATCAAATAATGGCAAGTGTGGTCTGAACACCATGATTAACATCCTTGCACTTCAGGAAAACTTAGAGATGATAGAATCGAGAGAGGTTGTTACTGGCTACGAGAGCGGTGTGAATGAACAATAAAGACCAGCTGAGATGAAAGCTGATATGCTATGACATCAGACTGCTGAAACTCTCACGGTGCATTCATTTGGAAGGACGAGGTTTAGACAAAACCTGCGTGCCAAGGAGAGCGATTCATTGTGACTGTTTTTACCGGCTAAGTTGCATCATTGTGTATTATCAACGCACTGTCCATTGACCCACATACAAAGAACGAATCCACGGCCTTCATGAACCTGTAAGTTACCCAGCAACACACACACATGCATACATACACACTCAAGCAGGCCAAGAGTACGGGTGGCTGCGTAAACAGGATTGCAGGACGACACCAGGCAGAACAGAAGCATGAGCGAGGGCTTGCTTTGCCTCAGGGTTGCCAGATTCAGAGTAATAGACTCCGGCCTTCTAATTCCCAGAGAGCTGACAGAGTGGCCATGTCATATTGAGAGAGCTGACTGACTGAAAGAGAGAGAGAGAGAGAGAGAGATTGTGTTCTCCAAACATGTCAACAACTGCATTGAAAATGTGCAGAAAGCACGCATTCATTGGTGACCTTTTTTCAAGCTCCAAATTTAACCAAGCTGCCAGAAGCAAGGCCGTTGATTGTAATATGTGCAAAGCTAGAAATCTGATCAAAAGACTGGCATGTTGGCACAAACTGATCTTGATGAGAATAATGCATATTTTATCCAAAGACTCTTAGTCATAATACAGCACATGCCAGCAAACTTATTTATTTATTTATTTTTCCCAACAAAGTATATAAAGTGGTTCAAAGTAATGAATGTCTGTAGAACAGAATGAGCTGAGCTACTTATCTGCTCTCAAATAACGCTACTAAGATAAACATGTAGGTGGATGATTTGATTGAAACATGTGGGTGGATGACATTAATTCAATTAGTGAATTTTAATTAAAGGCATTATAATTTACCTCTAAAAGGTGAGCATTGCTACATTAGATGCTATTTGTACCTGACCTATAACCCTTAATCATACTTTTGTTGGTGTAACAGGATGGAGTCACGATGGCTCAGAGTGTATAAATACATTAAATATGTTTCAAATAATAAGAATGTTCAAAGGTTTGGGATCAGAGCGATTTTTATTAAAGGAGTTTCTTATACTCATCAAAGCTGCATTTACTTGATTAAAAATTCAGGATGAAAACGTTATAGTATGATGTATATTATGATTATAATGTTAATACAATGTAAAATTATACATTATACTTTATATATCACACATTATATATATATATATATATATATATAAATTATTATTATTATTATATATTTTTTCAGGATTGTTTGACAAATAAAATAAAAAAATATGTAAAATAATTTATATTAATTTACACTACCATTCAAAAGTGCAGTGTCAGTATTTTTTTTTCTTGTATTTTTTTTTTCTTTCTTTTTTCTTTTATTAATTTTTTTTTATTTCAGCAAAGATGTGAAGTGATAATACGTAATAGCATATATATATATATATATATATATATATATATGCTTTTTATTTGCTATTTATTATAGATATATCGGAAATTCCCCCCAAAAATTAAATAAAAAAATAAAAATAAAGTGCAGCACAACTGTTGCCAGCATGGATAATTCTAATCATAAATCAGTATATTAGAATGATTTCTGAAGGGTCATGTGACACTGAAGACTGGAATAATGGCTGATGTGGAAATTCATCTTTGCAGCAAATAATTACATTGTTTTAAAGTATATTACTTTATATTGTAAAAACAGCAAGATTACTGTTTTGATTCTGTTTTTTTTATCAAAGAAATGCAGCCTTGATGAATATGAGAATTCTAGATAGATAGATAGATAGATAGATTAAATAATATAAATAATATAAATAATAGTTTTCAGTGGAATTAAGTAGTATGGATGGCCCCTCTAAGACACACACACACACACACACACACACACACACATATATATATATATATATATATATATATATATATATATATATTCTACAACTAATATTGTATGTAGTTTGTTATTTTAAACATAATTTGATATTTTTAAATTGAAAAATATATTTTTGCCATGATAACACAGAGAGCGGTTTGGCTTTAGTTGCTGCTGTTGTTTTATTCTCTAACAGAGATTAAAGGGAAAGCTCTCAGAGTCTCACAATCTCACACAAACACACACTAAAAGGGCAGTAATTACAAACATTTCCACAAGATATCAGACATCCACTAGGTGTGGCACACAGTGGCATACCAATTACTGGACACAGAGAGACCGGTCTGCCAATAATAGAGTCTAATCATTTCATTTTTGGAAATCGCATTGTGATTCACATCTAATAACGGCAGTCACCACTGGTGATTCTCCACTTGCCAGGCAATCTATTTTTGGCTGTGAGGAATAGCAGTATTGGGATGCACAGCAGCAGCACTGCTGTCTGTCACATGGCAACAGAGCAAAGCAGTGCTAGTTCAGGGTCATAGTTCCTCAGAATGTTAGATATCTGTCAAATATGACCTTCAGAATAATTTTACCCGCCTTTCTCTCTTTTTCTCACTCGCTGTTTGTGTTTCAGTGTAGGTGTGTGAGGCAGGGAAAGAAAAGTACAGTGTGACAGACCGATTAATTAAACATTTCACAGCACCTCTTCATGCACAACGCAAGTCGACCCAAGCGTTGACAAATGCCTGATTGGCATTCACACCTTAATTTGACTTCAAATCTTGATCACACTCTCATGCACACTCTCAAAATATCTCAATTAAACTAAAAAGGCATATGCATTTCAGAGGCACGGGCTCGGGAAGACTTTCCCTCGCGTCTCTAACAGCTTCGGGTGCTGTCCGTGGTCCTGAAACCCGCCCGATGCCTTCAAACTCTTATCTTTTTCATCACGCAACGGAAACCGAAGCAAAAGCACTTTCCAAACTAATCATCTGAGCAACAATCGCAATTTTTTAAAAGCATTACAGCGCAAATGTTAATACCATCACATAATTTTCCTCGCACGCACCAGATCGATGCTATCCATCGAACAGCATCTATTTTTTTCTCGCATGCCACCAGAAAAGACAGATCAAGCACATATCTCATCCATTACCCGCTGGAAAAGGTCACGGATACACTGAGCCACTGAAGTCTCGCGTGTGACAATATGCCCCATTTAAACCGCGCACCCACATGCAGCGCCCTTTATACGGTGGGTTTGGAAAGCCTACCTTGTTTTTTGATCTCGGGCTTAACTTTGCTCTTCAGACGGGTCCGACGGATCCTATAGCCGGCGGAACTCTCAGACGAGTTGGCAGCCGAAGATCATCGTCCACCGGGCGCAATCACAATAGCGCTACGAGAGCTCTGATGCATCGCCGTCTTTCTCTGGAACGGCTCATTTATTACGCACGATGTCCTTGACAAGTATCCACATCACACTGAACCACTGAAACGGCACTGGAAAGCGAGCCACACGCACGCAAACATGCTTGTTCTGCACAAAAGAATCAAAGTCACCTAATCCACGCGATCACTGGAAGTCCTCGCCCGTGCTCCAGTATATCCAAACATCATCCCAAGTCACACGCAACCGCCCTCCGATGAATTATTCCCGTCCGCCGGGCGCTGAGGGACTCTCTGATGAGAGAAGCGTTTCTTTCCTGTCCTCCAGACGTCTGTTGAGCTGCGTGCGTTATAAATGAGGAGCGCTGTTTCTGCAGTTCAGCCGCCGGTAAATGGGAGTGGTGAGGAGAAACGCGCTGCAGACACGCCTCGCGCTGCCCACAGACTGACGCGCGGGAGAGGCGCTATCTGGACATGCTGTACTAACTCAAATGTTCTTCAGATGCTTCTTTAGCTTTGTAGCGGGCATGGGATGACTTTCAGATACGCCAAATGCGAAATACGAGAGAGAGAGAGAGAGAGAGAGAGAGAGAGAGAGAGAAAGAGAAAGAGAGAGAGAGCACTCTGAATACTGAATTGTTCATAGAATTCTAAAATGTCGATTTGTTCTACTTCTATATGCATATACATGCATGCTTTTTTCTGTTCTAGATTAAATGTAAACACTATGCTTTGTAACAATTGTTATGTCAATGAATCCCATATTGAATTGAAAGGGAGAGAGAGAGAGAGAGAGAGAGTGTCAAATGTCCCTAGGAGGACAGTAAAACCTGAAATCAGTGCAGTACACTGTGAGAGCAGGCACTGTCCTTAAGGTAATTGCTTAATAAACATACTAAATTATGTTTCCTCAAAAGTTTGGGGTTGCTGTGAGGGTTAGATTTAGCAGCTATCATTAGATGTGTGTGGAAGAGCAGAAGTCAGTGGAAAGTCCCTGTATGATGATGGTGTGTGTGTGTGTGTGTGTGCAGGGGAGGGTCTGTGAGCTCTGGAGGTGATCATGCATTTAAATTACAGCAAATACTGTACGTGAACTGAATGGGTGTTTCATTTGCAAAACATGCTGGGAATTCTCATTCCTGGCTTTTGGTGCTCAGGTACTAAATACCAATACATTCTCTATACACATCCCTGCTAGCATTTTACTGGGATTGGTCCAATTGTATTTTTGATAGATTTTTTTACTGTTGCAATTGTATTTTTGCTGAGGTTAAATTGATCCCCAGAAAGCATTGCAATATAACAAGATGTTCAAGATGGTGCAACATTCAGATTCTAAAATAAATAAAAATTCTAAAAATTACAATAGCGTTTTAGTGATTGAATGCCTAAATACCAAACCCACATTCATCTAGTATTAGGTACAACAGACAAGGTAAACAAGTAAATAGACAGATAAACAGACAGAAGAACGTATATGAAATATAAGGATAATAATATTACAATTATTTTTATTGTGTTACATCACAGAGTACAAATTGCAAGATCCACTAGGCCACGACTGCCCCAGCAATTATCTATTGACAAAGTACCTGAGACAAAAAAAAAGATGTGGGAAAAAAGCATATTTACTTTCTTGCTTATTCTTTTCAATTGTATGCTTCAAAACATAGACTACACTCAAAAAATTGCATGTTGATCTAACTTAATAAAATGGTAATTTCCACGCATTTGGACCGATTTATTTGAACTTAATTGTAAAAGTAAGTTAATTGTACTAATAAGTAAAATTCATGCTAATTTAATGAGATGTTCTGTGAATGTTTCCTGAATATAATTCACTCGTGTTGATCCAACCAATGCTGCTGCTGTACAGACTGGGGTTTCATTACATTTTCTGAATTCTGCATTTCCATGTTTATGGCCTGGTAGGGTTTAAGCTTTAATGTTTAGCTATTTTGAACATTTAAAAGAGTTCATGCAGTATAAAATAATGTTTGTTTGGATTGTGGTGAAGAGTGGAGCTTGTGCTTAGGTTGTCAGTAGCTGTCACACACACAAGCCAACGATTGTTTGACTGTGAAGGGTAGAAATATTGACCTGACTGTGAGTCATTTATTCGTTTTGTTTTTTTTTTAATCTTATGGAAACATAACAGACATCATAACACTTGATTACATGCTAAACACTACCTCGGCAATGCACATATAATGATCAATCACTGGCATCAGCACACTCACAGCTCATGTAGCAGCCTAACAACAAGGCCTACACTTCACCATAATGGCAACTTCAAAAATCAACATCAGCATAAACTCTTTTAAATGTCAACTGAACAACAAACTTTAATATGTATTTCCTTGTACTAAAAACCAGTGATGGGCAGTAGCATCGCTACAAGTAGTGACGCTACTAGTTTAACTACATTTCTCAGTAGCGTGTTGGTAGCGTCGCTGTTTTCCGAATCAAATAGCTTTTCAGTAGCGAAGCTCTTTTATTGACCAAGTAGTGCGGTAGCGTCCACCCAAGCTAACGTTACATTTTCCCAAGCATTTCTGACGCTTAAGCACAAATTCGGTGCGTGCGTGCATGTGAACTGTGTGTGTTCTCTCTAGACAGAGAGCATCCTGATTGGTTTATTAAGCAAAATAAGCCAATCAGCTTTCAGTGTGGGCGGGCTTTTATTACAGAAGTTATCAGTTCAGTGCAGCCTACGAGATCTTCAGGGCCGAGAAAGAGTGACTCGACTGTAAACAACATAACAAACATTGCAATAGTTCTGAAGAAAAAAAATCGACCTTTTCATTAAACCTGTAACGTTTGTATGTTTTGCCTCGTGCCCTTGTTTGTGTTCGATGTTTTCCTGTGTCTCCCCACGTGCTCTTTGTGACCTAGTTTTGTTTGATTATGGATTCCTTTCAGGTGTGTTTAGTTCGTTATCTGTGATTGTCTTCCCTTTATAAGTTGCCCTCTGTGATTCAGTCCTGGTCCGTCATCGTAACTGTTAACGTGTCTTTGTACCTTTTGTTTGAATGCCTCTATTTTGATAAAGAATGATTGTTTGCGAAACGAACTACGTGACTCTCCGTGTCATTCCTACCAGCTCCCGTTACAAAACCAGAAAAAAACTTAATAATTAAACCATATAACCATAATGACCCAATCTCCATGCTACAATAATGATAGAAACACAGATTTGACATACCCTTGTAAGAACAATTTGACTGTATTATTTGTGTCCCCTTTAAAAATTGTTTGCGCTAAATTTTATGTTTATTCATTAAAAAAATAAAATTGAGTGCAAATGACAACTGATTAAAAAACTAATGATGTATGTTGTTTTAGCTGATTTTATTTAAGTAAACTGAGCAAAAAAACTGAAATATATATATATATATATATATATTATAAAAATATATAGCTATATAATAATAACAATAATAATAATTAATATTGATTCTTGGTTATTTTAATATCTTGTTTTCTGAAGTCTCTGAACTGAAAGGGAAAAATCAGAGCACAAAACAAACGAACAAATAAAACAATAATGAACTCCTTGACTGATGATGTCAAAAGAGGTGCAAATATTACGCTCATGCCTCGATTTCCTCAGAAATGAAAAGCATGCAGCTCACCTAATGTTACACGAAATGTCATTTCAGAGTACAGGCAAAGTGCAGGAGAGATAAAGAAAATATGATGATGACGGTTAATTGCTCAGTCTATCAGGTAATCTGCTCATCTTTCCTGTTGCTGCCAGGGAGCGGAGCATTATCGGAGATTACAGAAGATCTGGTTATGGCTTCGCAGATAGTCCAGGTTCCTGAAATCCAATACGCCGAAGAGAGAGAGGAAGACAGAGAATCCCAATCCTGAACTGCTGACACCGACTGAGCTAGTCAACTCCAAAAAAGCATGCATATCAGGTTGTCTGAAGCCATCTGCTGACTTCCTTCCTGCGCTTTCCAGTTCTGCTTTGTTGTTCTTTTTAAAAAAAACAAATGGTAATGGCAGGGCAATTCATCACTGCATGAGTCGCTTGAGAGGAATAAATCTCCATCGAAAACATCTTGGAGTTTTGGAAGGTTACAGAGCATTGAGAGAAACAGACAAAAGCTGCAAGAAATGCAGACCTTGAGGCCTGCTTTACAGAGATGAGGCTTTCTGCAGGTTAAATGGAGGTTAGCAGAAAGATGAACCTGGGCTGGCTGAGCGCGCCTGTCGCTAAGGTTTCTAATATTTGTGCCAAGTGACTTTGTGTGGTTTGACAGATGGGAGAAAAAGACTGGAGTTAATGGGGTCGCCAGGCTCACGCTCCCTCTAAATGAGATGGTCAGAGACTAGGCAATGCCACGGCAGCAGCTGATGTACATTCGGCCCTCAAGTACAGTTTTTCCTGAAAGTTTATCTCCACCGGGAGAGACCCTCTGTCATGTTTTTCTTCCCCTCTGTCAGGGATTCTGCTGCACAGCATTGCCCTGAGGCAAAACAACACATCCGGCCACGGCAATGACATGCGAACACGGACTATCACTTTCTCTAGCCTCCTGAATTGCCAAAAGTCTTTTTATCACTTGTAAGTACTTGTGCAGAAGGCAAAAAAAATAAAAATCTACAAACTGGAGATTGAAAAAAAGAGAAACAATTGTGGGGAAGAAGTATTGGCTATTGAAATGCATTCATAAACATTTACAACAGCGAATTCTGGAAATAATGTAACTTTTTAAAATTTGAATACAATGAAAACTGTAAGACTTTCACATGAGCCAATATTTTGTTCACAATAGAACATAGATGTGATTACACTTAAATTTGATGCCTGCTCCAGGTCTCCAAAAATGTTGGCTCATGATTAGATACAAAAGGGATGTCTAAGAGAGGCAGAGTCTCTTAGAAGTATTGACAGAGGCTCTCCAATCTCTGAAAGATACTTTAAATTGTTTAAAAACAACCTTCCTCAACGTTGAATTTCAAAGTCTTTGCAAATCTCATCGTCTACAGTGCATAACATCATCTGCAGATTGAGAGAAACGTGAGGAATCTCTGTGTGTTAGGAACAAGGCTGAAGATGTTTGTTGGGTTCTTCAGGTCCTCAGACGACACTCATCGCTCATCACATTATTCTGTCATTGACATTACTAAATGGGCTCAGGAATACTTCCAGAAACCACTGTCGGTAAACACAGTCCTCCGAGACGTCTGCAGATGACAACTAAAGCTCTATCATGATAAAAGAAGCCATATGTGAAGATGGTCCAGAAGCTCTGTCATGTCCTGAGGGCCAAGACTCATTTCAAATGGACTGTTTCAAAGTGGAAAAGTGTTCTGTGTTCAGACGAGTCCGAGTGGAAATCACGGAGTCCGTGTCGTCTGGGTTAAAGAGGAGGAGATCTTCAGCGTGTTATTAGCAGCATCTCTGATGGTAAGGAGGTGTATAAGTGTATACGGTATGGGCAGCTTCATGTCTTGGAAGACACTAAGGTTTGAGAGCAACATATGCTCTCCTCCAGATGAGGTGTATTTCAGGGAAGGTCTTGTGTATTTCAGCAGGACAATACTAAACCACACACTGCAGCGATTACTACAGCAGGACTTCTAGTAGTGTAATAACTGTTACATTAAAACTAGGGGTGCACCGATCCGATATTAGGGTCGGATATCGGCCTCGATATTGAAAAAATAGCTGGATTGGGGATCTGAAAAATTAACCGATCCATGGGCCGATCCAGTTTTTTCCGCTTTTTTTAGGTAGCAGTGTCGCAGCAGATCCTACGTCATTCGTTAGCGGCACATGTGTCGCATGCTGGAACATGGAGCGAGCCAATGGTACTTTCACACCAGACGCTGTTCACGCATAGTTAGACGCGTGAACATTTTGAGTTTACTCGCTTCATTCACAGACGTGAATTCGCGTCATGAGAGGGGCTTCTGTCAGGGTACTTAAGTCTCTGAATTGGTGGAGGGGAAAACCGCAAAAACTTCTAAATATTGCTGTTATTGTGCCATGAAATGCAGTTTTAAGAGTGTTTCAGGCGAAAATGTAGTTGTTTAAAACACAAATCTATGGTTTATTAAAAAAGAGAGCGCCTATTTAAAAGTTTGCTTCACTGATTTCGGAGCCGTGAGCTCCACGCGAACACCGGGTGTTCAGTGCTCATGTATCCGCCGAGGACAGCCTCACCGCGGCTAGTAATTCAGACACTTGCCGCGGCCTCCTGATGTCTCTGTAGTGGTTAAACAGGAGGTAAAATTTGTTTTGGGTTTATCTCAAAGACAAACTCTGGTTTAATGAATCTATTATGTATTTCCTTTTTATTCCTGTTTCTATGAAAGTACGAAGATGTATCATACAAAGTTCCGATTTTTCAATCACGTGTCAGGTGCGTCAAACACGCTAAACGCGCCATTCGCGCCGCTTAATTCTTGCGAATCTCACCACAAGATGTCTAATCGCGTCTTTGCATTGACATAACGTGTAAATCACTCGCGCTCAACGCTTCATTCGCGTCTGACTCTGGTGTGAACGCAGCAAAGAGTCGGCTGTGTGGAGATACTTCATGGTATCGGGTATCGACAGATACACAAAGCCCAGGCATCGGTATCGGGACTGAAAAAGTCTGATTTTTTGTTTGTTTGTTTTTTTCTTTTGATAAAATGTTTAAGCACGCTTTAATAAATCAAAGACTGTACATTTTTGAAAGAAAATATTACAGATTGTCTATTTACACTAACTACCAAAGACCAGCGACTAACAACAGCTCCAGAGATGTAGATCAGGGTTTTTGCATCAGTGTATTTCTGTTTTTTTCTGTATTTTTGATCAAATAAATGCAGCCTTGGTGAGCAATAGATAATACAGATCAAACTTTTCGACTTTTAGAGCAGTAGATAGCACTGCTGTAATTTTGGGTCTGCTTTTTCTTTAAATTTATTCTTCTTCTAAGAAAAACCGTTTGGTGAAATTGCTTCCTTTGCCTGCCAAGTCATCGACCATCTCTCTCTCTCTCGTGTGCTCACAGATGGGAAGGAGAAGTCCAATTGCTCTACTCGGTGTAATGTCATTTTGATGATGCTTTAGATCAACATTGTTAATAATATATCTGTTGACAAATGCTGCACTCACAAGGTGTGCTCTTCCACCACAGATTCTGGAAGGGGAAAAAAATCTTTTGCAGTAGTTTGCTTGATTTCATCTCTTGGAAAAAGGCTTCTTGACGGCCCCTTCTCTGTGAATCTCTCTGCCTATGCCCTCCTGCTCAATCTATCGTCAATGCCGGGTCAATTTAAATAAACATCGTTTCACATCAGCGTCAAAAAATGACCTTTTGATGTGTCTTTTTTTTCCACTAAGTGAGGCAGAGACGCTATACAGTATTTGCTCGGTGGAAATTGCCGAGCAGAGCGTGTGCTTTCAGAGGCTCAGAGTAACAAACTCACAGTTCTCTTTCAGAAAGCTAAAAGCCAGACCAGCGTGATTGCTTTCATTTTTAAGAGAAAGTTGTATAAGGCTAAATACGTTTTGTATTGAGGGTCGAGGGTCCTCCGACCCATCAACACTACACAGTCAAGAAAGTTTTTTTTTTTTTTTTCTTCTTCTTCTTAAAAAATGGGTTTCATATATGCTGAAATAAGGTTGAAAGATGGTTTTATTTCTTCAAGGGTGTCTGAGTATCTCAGAAATTACTATGATTAGTGATGCACCAAACATTTCAGCAACTGAAACATTTACATGAACACCATCAAAAATCAGCTTAATGAAATAACCTGTTTATCCAGTTTATGATATAGACCTATTCACACAGAAAAAATTGACTTGTAATGATGTCAAAACCTCAATTTGCGTGTATCTGCCTCTGAATACTTTTTGTATTTGTTATGTGAATTTTGATGTTAAAGCCCGAGTCAGTGGGAAACATGTACAGAATTACTTTCTCCCTGTATGCCGATTGTAAGATTGTACTGATTCTACTTTGGGTGCAAAAAAAACAGTTGAAATGGGTATTAAATTCAATATATATCTCCTGCTCTCTTTCTCAGATTTAACGACAATGGAAGATGACGAGTTTTAATACTGCAAGTTAATGAGCAGATTTATCTGTTATTTTATTTATTAGATTATTGCCAAGGCTTGTAAGGTTGGGTAAAATCTGTGACTCTGGCTGCAGAATGCTGTGTTTTCCACCGACTGGCAACCAAGGCTGTCGAAATACTATTGGTTTAACTGGCAGTGGGCGGAGTCACACAAACATTCCGACACAGCACACACATTTCAAAGCAGAATAACTTACTTTAAGGTTGTTATTTTGGAGAAACAAGTAATTGAATTTAGCATTTTTCCTAAATATTTGCAAATTTATCATGGTATTTTCTTATTTCAGTACAGTCAAAAAATTACGTGCAGCACATAATGTCAGAATGGGCCTGGATTAGCTGGGTCCTATACAGTTTTAGAAAGGCATAGCTAACAATGAGGCCTCAGACTGTCGATGCATACAGTCGAGTATGGAGCTGACCTCACACGCAGTGATTGTTCGGGAGTCCAGGCGGTGACACAGGCCTGAGATCTGTAAAGAAGGCCACTCATGCTGAGGATATGACTGTCTGACGGGACCGCCCGTCTCTCTGACCTCCCGAGATTCAGAGGGATTGGAAAGGCTCGTGAGGGACCCTGGAGCCATTGGAGCGGAGAGAGAGAGATCGCAGAAGGGGATTACAGATGGATGAAGAACGAGAGCTGAAAGTGAAGGATGGTCACTCTTTGACTCCCTCGCTCTGCCCTCTAGTAATATGCTGGTCCTCTGTCATGTTAAGTTGTTAAAAGGTCAAACTTTTCATACTTTCCATCATACTAACCCTTCCAGTGTCCATTTCTCACAGTCACTCGCTCCAGCTTTCTTTTTACACAGATCTACAAACAATAGATAGATGGATAGTTAGTTAGATAGATATAACGATGGAATGATGGATGGATAGATGATGGCAAAATGGAAGAATGGATGGACAAATAGAGAGATGGATGGATGGATGGATCGATAGATGACAGACTAATAGATGGATGAAAAGACAGATAGGTGAGTGGATGAATGGATAGACAGATGATAGAAAAATGGATGGATGGACGGACAGATAGACATATTGTAGAATGATGGGTGAATGGAGAGACAGAAAAATGATAGGATAGAACGATAGAATGATACATAGATGGGCAGATGGACGAACAGATAGATATGGTAGAACAATAGATAGATAGATACCTAGACTGCTAATTCATGCTTTCATACTGTAGAGCTCACAAGACACTTTTTTACATACCCTTAGTTCTTGATTAGAATAATGTACATTGGATAAACACTATTTCACAGACAAATAATAAAATACCACTGCAAGCAGTGACCGCCATAGATTTATTTTATATTAGCATATAACTGTGATGTTTTTGAAACACATTTGCATAAATCTGCACGCACTTCCACCTATTTGTGTATGCATAAACACACTAATTGTTGATTTAACGAATGTGTTTTGTGTAGGTTCTGGAATGATGGTCGCCCCGGGCTAAAGTTTGCATTCTAAGATAACGTCATTAAGCAGGCTTCGTGTTTTTCGACCTCCCTGTTGTTTTATACAGATGACTTAATTAAAGAGCAGCAGCGATGTTGTTTCTGCTTTAAACCTTCATCCGTCACAGAGAGCCGAAATAAACCGTTATGCTCCAGTCACATTTCTCATAAAACCGGCGTTCTCCGAACATTAGCGGTCATAGGAGGGTCACAGTCCACAACTGATGGCTTCTCCTTTGGCTCGATTTCGAGGAGTTTGCATTGAGTAATTAACCTCAGTGGTATTTGAATTAGGAGTAGAATCAAAAGCCTCCATACCAAGTTCTACTTCTGCTTTTATAACAGCAGATCTGATTTAATTGCCGTTCTTTTAATAAATGCTTCTCTGCAGAACGCAGCAGATGTCTCTGAAGCATCTGTGCGGCACTGTGTGGCAAATGGTGTCCGGTGGGACGTTGCCATCAAAGGTAGTCCCATCCTCCACGCTGAGGGACAACTGAAATTAGGCTTCTCATTGCCTCAGTTTATTTGAAACTTTTCCACCTAACTTCTATGACAGGATTCACTGAGATCCTGAGTTTTTTCTTCGTTTTTTTGTACAGAATCTTGTGACAGCTGGAGCTCAGGATGATTTTCAGATTTATTAAAGGTGCCATAGAAAGCATTGAGAGAATGTTTTAAATTGTTGTCTGATATGTACATAGAAGGTATGTAGCTTAGGTAAGGGGGAAAAAATGCCCAGAAACGGTTTT
>JAUCMS010000034.1:11492297-11503547 GCA_032357445.1 Enteromius radiatus
AGGGGAGTCTGGGCGTCCCTGCTTAGACTGCTGCCCCCGCGACCCGGCCCCGGATGAAGCGGAAGAAGAAGAAGAAGCAGCATTCTATGGCACCTTTAAATAGAGAAAACATGGACGTGTTTGTTGGCTTCTAAATTCATCCCTGTTTGGATTCTACAAAAGGAATGGAGCTAAGATAAACGTGGACATAGTGGCACCACGCACTAGAGCGATTAAGTTCATGCACTGAGATTGAAGAGATATGTATCAGCTTGTCTCAGCTCTGAGGGAAGAACATAATAAAAATATATATATTTTTACAGTAATATACCGGCAGCTGGGGTTGCCGAAATTCTACCGTTAAATAATAGTAAAAGTTTTATTTCTTTTACGGCAAAAAATTTTACTCTGTACAAAGAAATCCGTAAAATTTACAGTAAAGAAACTGTAATATCTGATGTAATGTTAATATACCAACCTATTAAAGTAGTGAAGTCTATTTTGAACCTTTGAAACACATTGATAACTACTAAACGCAGATGAGAAAGTCACATGATGAACCAAAGCTCATCTCAAATAGCTTTTAAATAGTAAAACATACAGAAGGAGCTCAGTGTCATTCACACAAGCACTAAACACCATCATGGTAAGAATTATTCAACTAAAATGGGAAATAAACATTCATTTAACAACATTACATGTAACATACAAGCCTAATAAACATAACTGATACAAAAAAACAAAAATGAAATTCAAACAAAATTTAAAATGCAATGCAGGGAATTCTGGGAATTTGAGTTTACAGTGTTTCCCTGTACATTTAACATGAATTTACGGGTTTTTACCGTAGCATTTTCACTGGTTTTTTACCGTTAGATTCACGGCCATTTTTTATGAAAACATCAAAATCTATTAGTTTACAAATCAGGCACTATGGTAAAAATTATTTGAGCTCATAACATAGTACTGTGTGAGGAACGGCACAAAATAAGTGTGCAATCATATTTCAAAGTTATTGATGTTCATTTCAGCTGGAAACCGCAGTGAATTATGTATTTATAGGTACGCTTTTTCACAGAACCTAGGTTGTCTTTTTTATGTAACGTCTCATTGCAATCTGTAGGGTCATATCAATAACAAAATATCTGACAAAATCCTGACAATCAGCCAGCATTAAGATGTCTAAATGAGCTCTAACCATCATATTTTAAAGCTGCTTAATATCAATCAGAGTTTGTTAGAATTTATGACATGCTCAATTGAGCTTTTCAAACTTTCCCAAAATGCTTTCCAGGTGGTTGATTTTTTGAGCTATCGGGTGCCGTCCACATCACCAAGGACTGTCTATTGACTCAACACTTCAGCGTTCTGACAGGCATGAAGGCCGCGGCTAAGTGATAGATGACGCTAACAGATTACCAGAGCTCCCAAAACAAGCTATCAGAGACAGCCAGGAGACAGCGCACCCAAATCTATCCCACGGTTTTGATCCAAAATTTCAGTCCAGCTTAAAATCCCATCAATGTCTGTGACTACAGAGGTTGCAGAAGTTAAATGGATTTGTTAAAGGGCGAGAAAGAGAGAAACACACAAGAGAAGCAATTCCGAAAGATACTTCCAGATATAGATCCTTTCTCAACTCGCGAGGAGCAATCAATTAAGTTAGCGTAAAAGCCTGAGATGGTACAGTATGTGTCTTGTTTGGAGTCCGGATATTGAACGAGGTGAGGCTGTATGGCTTTTAAGATATGCCATCTTTGATCAGAGAGTGAAGCGGTGATGCAGGACAGATTCATTTGTTAAGACAAGAAGATTTCTGTTGAATTTTCGTCCCTTAGCTTTCCACTCAAGCACAGAGAGTCTACGGGATTCCTTTTGTAAGCCGTCGCCAATACGTTTTTCAAAGTATTTTGATGGATTTAAACCTGTCAGCATGTTATTTGCACCCTTATAATACAGTCACCTTATTCAATTACAGCCGTGGATATCTGACAAGTTGACATATTGCATCTATTTTCCACAATTTGATTGAGACTAAAATACTTCAGTAGTGGATAATGAAAACACACCATTACGACTTTAACCAAGAAGCTAATCCATTTCATTTAATATGAAAAAGGAAGTCAAAAGAGCTTTTCACACTACACTTAACCTGGGTTAAAAGCCTGTTTTAAACACCTGGGTTATGAAAGCCTGCAGCAAATTAAAGTTGAACCACTGCGTTGCAGTGTTAAAAATATACAATGTTAAATTGTGTGATGCTAGAACCTCATAGCCAGTTGTTTAGCAACAGACAACCAATCAAAAACTTAATAGGCATCATACATTGAAAAACACTTTCACGCTATAAGATTAGTTTCACCATCTGAGCAAAATGATTAAAAATGTCAAGCAGTGATGATAGGAGGAGGTTCAGGAGACCCTGTTATTATTATTGCGGTACATTTCAGAAGACTTAAGACCACCAGAGTGGATTTACGTGGCGCCAGATGGACAAGCACTCAAACAGGTTGCATGATTGTTGCATGTTCATGAATATGCAAATACGAATGAAAATCCAGGTTTTACAATGTGCAATCTTGAAAATGAAATATGAACAGTGTGAAATGTTAGATAAGATAACCCACACTCCAGGGTTAGGAGCGGTTAAGGTTTAATTTGCCAGTATTTTCAAATATCTTTACAATTCTTTAATAACACACTGAATATTTTGTTGTACAAATACTAATAAATATATTAAACAAAAGAACAATACATTTCAGCTATACTGTATACAGTGGGTATGGAAAGTATTCAGACCCCTTCAATTTGTCACTCTTTGTTATATTGCAGCCATTTGCTAAAAAAGTTCATTTTTCCTCATTGATGTACACACAGCACCCCAAAAAACACAGAATTGTAGACATTTTTGCAGATTTATTAAAAAAGAAAAACTGAAATATCACATGGTCATAAGTATCCAGACCTTTTGCTGCGACACTCATATATTTAACTCAGGTGCTGTCCATTTCTTCTGATCCTCCTTGAGATGGTTCTACACCTTCATTTGAGTCCAGCTGTGTTTGATTATACTGATTGGACTTGATTAGGAAAGCCACACATCTGTCTCTATAAGACCTTACAGCTCACAATGCATGTCAGAGCAGATGAGAATCATTCAGTTTTTCTGTCAATATGGGCTGCTGTGTGTACATTAATGAGGGGAAAAAAAGAACTTAAATGGTTTTAGCAAATGACTGCAATATAACAAAGAGTGAAAAATTTAAGGGGGTCTGAATACTTTCGTTCCCACAGTATATTTGTACGAATTAGCATAATTTTACCACCTCATACTAATATGTACAAATTTCTTGTGAGACTGTGTTGTTTTTTCTCAACATTATGAAAATGTTCCATAAACATTATTTTAACATTTATACAAAGTTGTGAGTACGTTTCAAGGAATGCTAGTTGCATGTATAAAGTGGACAATCAAAACAAAACATTAACACTTTTTATTTCTTGGTATGAAAAGCTATCATCTGCAGAACCTTTTCCCCTACAGTATAAAGAATCTTTTGTTCAAGGGGAAGATTCTATGGATTTTAAAGGTTTCTCAAGGAACCATCAACGGCAAATTTATTTTGTGACCTATATCGAGAGAGCCACTAGTGCTTATGATCATTCAGTCAAAGGACAAAGCGCTTGAATTCAAGGCAAAAAAATATTTCCCTCTCCTAAAATTAGCATCTCTCTGTTCCTGTCCGCCTCTCTACTCCAACTGTTCTGCAGTGCTGTACGAGACGCTCTGAAATCTGGTGCAATCAAATGAATTTTCCCATTAATCCATCTCCTGACGGCCCTAAGTCGTCGTATATTCACCACTTTCAGAGGATGTTTTTTTTTTTTTTTTTTTTTTTTACGCAGTTCAGAAGCTATTGTTCCATGGCAAGCTCACAGAAAGTAGGGCAGCACTCACAAACCAGAGGTTCCCATGGGGAGAACGAAACTTTGTAGAACTAAAAGACAGACATTTTCCAACCAAACAATCTCAATAATGCAAATGAAATGCATCCAGACACCACTCTGTGGGAACGGCATCTGTCACGTCCGTACGCCAGACGCTGGCCTCGGCGCACCTTCGATAAGCCTTAAAGTAAATGAGAGATTAATTTTAAATGATCGCTACGCATAAAAATAGTACAAAAGGCTTAAGCGTGTTCCTGATATGCCCAGTAGAAGTGGTTATGTTTGATGTGCCTATCGACTGCCGCAGTGTCTGGTTATTCGGTTTTAGTTTTACAAAGCCTTCGCTAAGTGCCCCTTTCAGTCAGAAAAATCAGGTCACATTTACATAGAACACTGTGTGAATGGCAAAACAGAAAACAGTTCCAGCAGACAGAGCTCATGCCATAGGAAACCATTGTTTATTCGTAGCAGCGACACGGGAGGAGCTGGTTGGGGGTCTCCGTTAATTTAAAATAGTCCCAGGGCAGCCAATTCAATAAAACAACTTTATTGACAAGTACATACCAACTTGCAACCAATAAATACTGTAGCAAGTATTCATTGACTAGTTCGACACAACAGATTGAAGGTCAGCATGCTCTTTTAAAAATAATGATTTTTATTGTGATTGATGGTTTAACACCCATGGAACCTTTCTATTGCATAAAAGGTTCTTTATGGAAAAATAAAGGTTTAAAAAGCGGCTTTTCGCTGCTGTGCCATAGAATAAGCACTTTCAGTCCACTAATAAGCCTTTTAGTGAACATTTTTTGTGTGAAGAACATTTTAATAATCTAAAGACCATTTTTTTTTCACAGTAAAGCACTTTCTTTGTATTGAAAAGGTTTCACGCTTATAAATAAAGGTAATTGACAATAATAGTTCTATGAAGAGTCTTTAAAGAGAAAAAAAAGAAAATAAGATCTGTTCATTTACTCGCCCTCTGTCATATTTTTGTCTTCAGTAAAGCAGTAAAGAGGATTTTTAGCTGAAATCATGCTCCGTGGTGATTCATTAAATGCATGTCAACACTTGAAGGTCAAAAAAGCATATCAGGCAATACAAAATAAATACCTGTTGATATCTTGAAGTCTTATGAAGCGAAACGATTGGTCTGTGCAAGAAACTGAACATTATGTACAACATTATAGAGGATGACTCCAGAGTTATGTTTGCTCGAGGCTCTTGGGCCTCATTTAGAAAGCGTGCACATGCACAGATTTGATCGTAGACACCAGCGCTCATATTTATTAAAATGGTTGCTGATGTGGAAAAGTGTTTAGTGTCACGTCAGGGTCTGAGCATACATGCACACATTTTATTGTGAGATTATTGTAGGTTTTTGCAAATGTAAGCAGTTCTTGATGATTGGGAATGTTTAATATGTTAATGACATTAATTAGGAGTCATTTACAAGACAGAGAGCATTTGCGTGCAAGTTCAAGATCATTTGCGATTTAGAGATCACATTCACATCTGAAAAAAAAAAAAATGCATATCTGAGAAATGATCATAAGATTGAATTTAGGATGGTTTCTGCACAACATTTGAGGCCCCAGGATTACAGGTAATAATGTTGTAAATTTTGTTTGTTTTTTTTGCACAGGTCGATCACTTTGCTTCTTGAGACCTCAATATATGATCAGGATTCTTAATTATGCAGTCCTGTTTTGATTCTCAAAATTTGTCAGCCACTGACTCGCATTTAATAAATCGCCAAGGACAACATTTTCCGGTAAAAAAAAAAAGTCCATTCCACATCTTGGTAGCCCCGAGGGTGAGAAAATTCACAGCAAATGTAAATTCTTGGGTGAGCTATCCCTTTAATAACCATTTATTTTTGTTTCAAAGTTAAATGGATGTTAAATGTGTTGTTCATGGAACCATCAATGCCAATAAAGAAGCTTTATTTATAGTTGCATGCATCTGAACACAGAAAGCTTACTTTAAAGCAACTTGAGCCTATAAGTACCATGAAAAGCCACTGAAAGAAAGGAGGTGCATTCATATATGTGCATGTAATGTACTGGAAATGATTGTGGCTGTGTGCAATTCAATAACCTAATTTGGAGAGTTCCTTCTGAAAAGATAAATAATTTTTTAATGGATTTTTCATCCTGCCCATTTAAACTCTAATTTTAGAATATATATCATTTTCATTCCAAAGTGCCTTTGCAAGTCACTTACGGGGACTAAATGACAGCGTGACATTTTGCACATCTCAGTTTTGCGGTGAACGGCTGCAATTATGAGTGGCAGTGTAATGGGTTTTAGCTGGATTCAGAGCTGTGTACCTTGAGATATTGAAATTCTCTCTGAGACTGAAAAATGAAAGAGACAAAGACAATGTGTAGGAGTTATGAATTAGATTAAAATGTAACTTTAGGGGAAAAGTAAAGAGAGGTTCTAATTTTGTCTTTCATGTGGTTATATAAAACCTGCGGATCATGAAGAATGTGCTGTGCTGCATAGACTTGATGCCTTGATTTGTTTTTGGAGGCGAATGAGTCTGTATCAGGCAAATGTGTAATAGCTGGAGAAAGCTGCAAGTTAGCGTTACCATTCATCTCAATAAAAATCATCACGGTGATGCCGATTAGCTGACGGCAACAACACACAGTCAAAATCTATCTATCTATCTATCTATATATATGTGTGTGTGTGTGTGTGTGTATATATATATATATATATATATATAATGTCACATATTTATGTATTTTTGAATTTACTACATTCATACAGTAAATTTATAGACAGACTAAAACAATAATAAAATAAAAATAAAAGTTAATTATATATACACACATATATATATATATATATATATATATATTTTTTATTACTGTTTTAGTGTGTAGTTAACAATATATATATATATATATATATATATATAGTCATGAATTGGCTTGCTCGTAGAATGTGGTGCGTGCAGCCATGCTTCTCAGCAAAGCAGAGAGAGAGCAAAGGACGCTAGGAACTTCAATAAGCAAACTTTAATTAACCCCCCCTTTAAAGGTGTGGCTTCCAGACACGCCACAATAACATCACAGGGGAGGGAGGGAGGGAGGGAAGGAGGGAGGGAGGGCTGGGCGCTCTGGAGGCAGGACCTGGACCCCGCCGTGGTGGATCAAGAGCCCTGGGAGGCGGATCAGGCGCCGGCTGTGGCCGTGGTGGATCACTTTGCCCACCCGCCCTCCCCATGGCCCTGGTACTACTGCCCCCTCCCCCCCCCAAAAAAAAATCACACAGGGGTCGCAGAATCTGGAGACTCAGGAGGGCGCACGGGACGCGCGGCAGACTATATTACTATATGTAATATTAAATTGAGAAAGCAAAAAACATTTAAACTAAAATAAAGTGACAAGCGAAAAATATACAAATAAAATTCAATTCAAATTAATGGAAAAAAAAAAACTATAATACATCACTGATACTAAAATAAAATATTGTATTACTTGAAGAAAAAAAAAATGAGAGAGAGAAATTAGACTTAACATTATCACAACTAAAAACACAGTAAAAAATATGTACGTGTAAAAATAAAATTATTTCTAATATTAACAAAACCTAAAAATAACAGCCATTTGCCAATGCCTATTCCAGCAAATCAGGACATTATAATATTGATTAAAATAATAAATATGATTCTAGCCCTTGGTTTCTGTGTTTTGGCTTTGTTTATTTCATCTTGGGTGGTCCAAGTGCTCAGGCAAGACATATTATCACTTTGACTTGGCATTAGGGTGTCTCCACATACGGTTATATGGTCACTGAACCTGTGTCCTCTTCATTAATCTTTGTTTTTGTGCCAGAAGAGCAAACTGAGCTCACACTAGTTATCCAGCCGCTCTCCAGGGCTTTGAGACATGCAGTCGGAGCTGAAGCTGATAGTCCCTCCAGGGATTATGGAGATGAATGCAGGGACTGAAAATAAAGCTGGTCTCAGATCAGTGGCTCTTGCACCACAGCCATTTCTAGAAACCTTCTCAGGTAATTAACAACGGGCAATAAAGACAGACTGTACACATCAGTGCTGGGCTCTTGACAAAAATAATTTTGGACCAAATCACCGAGTCAGGAGGAATTCATTACACTACTCGTTATATTACATTCCATACCAATTCCAATTGGTACCATGTGCGCCTATTTGTGAATGCTAATTTACACATTTATTTCATATTTCTTTTAGACAGAATCATCATTTATTTATCATATATTTGTTTTCCACTGAATGATGTGATCTGATGAGCTTTAGATGTTTCCAGCTCTGTGCCTGTGTTTATCTCCCCGTTTTGATGCTTATTTGCTGCTAATATGTCAATCATATTGTGTATTCATAACCCACAACATTACAGCTTCTGCTGCGCTTCAGCATTCATTTCTGTATATAACCAGAGAGAAAGGTTCCTACACATGACACATGAAGCTAATAAACTCAAGATTACAACAGCATATGGTTTGCATGTAATAGTTATGCCATTTGGGTTAGAATGCGTGCAAATGATGTTTACATGAGAAATACCAAATTGGGCATCACTTATTGAGTATATAGACCGGAAAGAACTAAAGATCTAAAGAATTATCATCTTCCAGATTCCAGATCCTGGCAGTTGTGAGATATAATCTGTTACTACAAGTAAAGTCAATAATGAAGTGCATGTTTGGAGCATGTTTTATTCATAAGCAAAAATAATCTAATTCACAGCCTAACTCTAACATTTCATTTTCATTTTACAAGGTGTTATTTGTTAACTTTAGCTAATGGGCTAACTAACATCAATGGACAATGAATGCTACAGTACATTTAATTTGTATTAATCTGTGTTAAATGTTAGTTAATAAAATAATATGGTTATTTTTAGTTTGTTCATGTTAGCTCACCATGCAATCAAGTTGTGATTTTAATAATGCATTAGTATTAATACACACTGTATGAATATTGTTCCTTCCAGCTGTTAACTAATGATCCTTAAGTGTTTTCCACATTTCTTAAGTGAAGTCAATGTATTTCCTACATTTTTAAATCTATTAGAAAATAAGAAAAGTGGCAGACTCTTGAAATATACCAAATATAAGGTTTTTGTTCAATATAAAACGATTTGCTGTAATTATGCAGTAACTTACTGTAAATTTATATTTATCAAATTTATTGTCAACAGTTTGTTCAAATATAAATGAACATTAAACATCAAAAAGTACTTATCTTTGAACAAACTGTTGCCAAAAAAAAAAAAAAAAAATCAATTTAAATCTACAGCAAATTACTGGCATCCATTTGCCTGTAATACTGTAATTTCTGCAGGAATTTTTTACAGTGTATGTGTGTGCACTGTGTGCATATACTGTATGTGTGTTAAATAAGGTTCAACTACAATATAAGCACAATAATAGCCTACGCTCTCAGAAATAAAGGTAGAAAAGCTGTCACTGGGGCAGTACCTTTTTTAAAAGGGACGTTTTTGTACCTAAAGGGTCCATTTTGGTTCCTTAAAGGAACATGTTAGTAATTAAAGGGTATATATTTGAACCGAATAGGTACAAAAGTGTACCTTTTGAAAAGGTACCGGACCAATTATGATGTTAAATGATAATGTTATACAAAATCCTCCTTACTGAGGAAAGTATTTGTAACACCATAACGCATGACTTCCCAAGCAGTGCTTTAGACTAACGCTGGCTGTGTAAGGCAGATCTGTATATTCTGGCTCCACGGCTGGAGGAAGTCAGATGTTAAACAGGAGCCTCCAGTCAGCAGTGATGTGCTCATTGGCTCAGAAGTGTCATTTGTTCCCGTGGTGAGGCTGTCGTCTGTGTATGCTTCTGAGAAAACAACAGCATAAATAAAATGACATTTACTTGCCTTGATTGGTACAGCATGCTATTATTGCTCTGGTTTCACACAGCAGCAGCTGTACAAAGAACAGAAAGTTCAAGGCAACATGTGTATGGCATGATCCTATTGCTTTATTTATAGCTTAGACTGTATTTATACATCTGATAGATAGTCAATATTACAACAATGCCATAACAGTATTCTTTTTTTTTTTCTTTGCCAGAGGAGGCTCTTTGTTGGTGAGAGCCTGGTTGCACATGGGACGGATTTTTCTGATGCAACGAGCAGTAGTGGTGTGAAATGGAAAAGCATGGGAGGCACACTACATCACTGCGCGCCTAGGGCACTTCACCGAGCTGTCAAAATCTGTCATGATTTGTGGAAAGTCAGTGAATTTGGATGGATGGATTTGTTAAATTTCATGACTTCATTGATGTTTCTGTTGAAAATGTACTGTTAGTGGGCAACAACAAGATGGATTAAAAGGTCAATGATCATATGTTTGCAATGTTTTGTTAACTGTGGTGTAAAAAAAGAAACCTAACAACAACAACAAAAAACAATCTACCTATTATGAGATGGGATGTTTATATAATACAATAAATTATATCTATGTATTACTCTGTAAAAGTTTGGGGTGAGTAAGAATTATGAAATCGTACTTTTATCAATTAAATTCATCAAAAGTGACATTAAATATATGCATAATGTTATATAAATAAATATTCCAAATAAGTTCTGCTCTGTTGGACATTCATAAAGCAATTCAAAAATATCCACAAAAATATTAAGCAGCACGATTGTTTTTAACATTCATAATAATTAGAAATGTTTGTAGAGCAGAAAATCGTCATGTTAGAATGATTTCTGAAGGATCATGTGACACTGAAGACTGATAATTATCACATAAATAAATTACAGTTGACTATATATTCACATACTGTAGAAGGTAGAACATTTTAGTTTTTAATAATACAGTATTTCATAATGTTACAATTTTTACTGATTTTTTTGTTTTTTTTGTTTTTATTGTTTTGCAGCCTCAGTGTACTATTTACTGTAGTTCACCTATGTGAACTATTGTAAATACATATTTTGTTATGAAATGCATTAATAATAACAACTAACAACACATTTGTGATTTACCCAAAAGATTGAAGGCAGAGTATTTATAACATACATTTTGTACATTATACCCTTTTAAGCAATGAGATGTATTGCCTTTTTAACTAAGATGTATTTATTAAAAAAATAAAACTCTGTACAATATTTTATACTGTACACATCAGTATTGTGTACAGTGTTAAATCTGATGTTACTGTATGTATTCAAATTGCAAACTGCTACTTAATCTCAGCCTATTATCTTAGACTCCTTGGGCCGGTTTCCCGTACAGGAATTAGATTAAGCCAGGACTAGACCTTTGCTAATTTAGGACATTTAAGAGTTTT
>JAUCMS010000034.1:11516213-11528119 GCA_032357445.1 Enteromius radiatus
GAGGACACACACACTACTGAGACTCATTCTGACTTGTTTTAAGGACATTACATCAAAGTTGGATCAGCCTGTAGTGTATTTAATTCCTTCAGATCTAGGATGTGTTATTTTAGTGTTCCCTTTTGTGTATATTCATCTAGCTCGAGTTCGTTTTGGTGACATATTGCAAGTGTGCAGAGTGTTGTCAAACTGTAAAGATGCATCCATCATTTCCATGCTGAGATGTTAAGCATTCTGCAGATGTTAAACTGAGAGGAGGAATAAGCGGAAACATCATCTCAAGGAAAAAGCAGTGCATGCAAGAGCATCACTCATCCAGATAATATTCCCTCTACAACCTATAGGCAATATTTTAGAAGCCAGCCTCTGATGCTGAAGGGTTTCTGACAAAACGCATGTTTACTTATTTCTCCTCTGCACTGAGAATTAAATGGGCTAGAAACTATTTTCCATCCGAAATTGTTGGTGAAGAATTGGCAGGTAAGACGCTGAATTAAACATAAAATCAAAAAGACTAAAATAGGTGGATTGTTATTATTCTCCAATAATCTTTGTTTCAAGTAAAAAATAAAATAAATAAACAAAACAAATTCTGAATCAAAGAAAAAATAAAATAAAAGCTCCTCCAGAGGGCACCTCTCATCCACTCACACAGGACTCTTAGATTGCTTCTGGAATCCATTTCCCAGCATCCTTTGCAGTATTCACACAAACATTGCACTCTGACTCACACGGACTCATGCTGCGTCCGAAATCGCTATATAGTACCCGAAAAACAGTATGCGAGGCGAGTAGTATGTCCAACTCATAGTATTCGATATTCAGTAGACGAGAAGTACCCGGATGACCTACTGCTTCCGCCCTTATTCTATAGTAGGCATACCGTGTACGCTTTCCTATCCCATTAATTTGTGATTCAATTACACTTGTTTAACACAGCCTAAATAAACGGATGACTTATTGAAAGTTTAAATTGTCGCGCTGTTGTGACGACACATGACATGTGACAACATCAATATGGCGGATGTTGTACATCTGAATTACATTCATACTACCCACATTCATACTATATAGATTGTACTGTTTTAACGGTCGGGTAGTACGTTCAGTTTTAAATGTAGGACCTACTTAAGCAGTATACGATTTCTTCTCTGCCTGTGTATGACCATGCCTAATAATAAATGCTTGCATTTGGATCCGCCCTCGTCTGCCCCAGTCATTGCATAGGCCATGTTTTGCAAGAAAAGTGTCTGGCTTTCTGATTTTATGTTTAATTCAATGTCATTGTTATATGTTTATGTATCACCTATATTCATAAAAAAAAAAAAGATAAAAAAATGTTGTTTTTCTACTTTAAAATGTCATATTTAATGTTACTTGCTGTTTCTTTGTAATTAATTATGACATTTACTTGCAAATACTGAGTGAAAATATTTTCCATTTTAGTATACACTGTAATAAGTCATATATCAAAATGATAAATAAAACAAGGGGTATTAGAGTGTGCTTTGCAAGAAAATACTATTTTATAATTTCTACTTCAAAATATTAGGTTGAAGTCGATGTTATTTATTTGTTTATTTTTTGTTATTGTTTGCAAAATTTCTCAGCAATTTCTAAATGAAAATATAGCAAATAAGAACTTTAGGACTGACATAAAGCCTCCAAACCACTATTTATTTTGTATGAGATGACCTTCAACAGACTGTGGCATGACAAATTTCCTGTAGAAATCAATATTAAAAAGTCTCTGTATAATTTGCACACGGTCAAGTGGTCACAATGGAAAAAGTTTCCAAGTAAATCCTGCACCATATTTTCAGTGTGATGATGTCTTTCCTGTAAGAGTGCTACTGTATTTACCAAATGCGCCTCTAATCTAATAAAAAACCTCTCTTGTCGTTTCCTCCAAAAGGCCAAGACCACAGAGCACACTTATTCTCCAAAGACTCCCTCAACAGGTCGGGCAGAAGGATCACGCGGTCGAAATGAGACACATGTGCTGTTTTCTCCCAGCAGAGAGCAGCTGCGGCCCTGTCAGTGTACAGTGGCATCCATGATAAATTATAGCAACCCGCCGAAGCCCTCAGTGACAGGCCCACTCATGACTCACTGCGCTTTGTCTTGCCTGGATTCTGAAGCTGATAGCTCGGGATTTAAGAGATGCTTGCCACAAGGAACAGTCTTGTTTCCTTTCCCTCTCACTCTATCTTTCTTCTGAGTGCAGATGAAGCAGATAGAGACGATGAAAGGCTCCTCAAACGCAAACAGAACTTCTTGAAACAAATGGTGGTGGTCTGGAGAAATAGTGCCTGTTAAATCCCAGTGGGTAGTAAAAAAAAAAAAAAAAATATATATATATATATATATATATATAATACACATACATACACACACATATACAGTATGTATATATATAGGTTTTTATTATTTTAAATCATATACGACTGCACTTGTTAAGTACATGTGTTTAGTAGGTTGGACAGCACATCGCAGTAGGTGTGCTTTAAACATGACAAACAGTTAAAACATAACGATTTCAAATGTTTTAAATTTAATTTAATATTACAGCGATAATTCTGATTAAGTACTTTACATGTGTTTTTTTGTATGTTAGACAACACATCAAAATGCATCTGCTTGTTTAAAGTAAAACAAAGGATTATTAAAAAAATTATTTACACATTAATTTAAATAAATAAAGGTTATTTAAAGAGAAATACATCCATTTTTGACTAAGTTAAGTAGCACTTAAATAATATTTACCCATTATATTTACATTTATAATCAAGTACTTTACACATTAAAAACATTTTATTATTATTATTATTATCATTATTATTTTATTTATTTATTTATTTTTCCTTCCTGACTTTAAATAAATATTATTGCGGAATGTTTCACAAGAAAATACTATTTTTTTTTTTTCTACTTTATATCAGATAATATGGTTCATTCAATGCGTTACTTGCAGTTTATTAGTAATTGTGTTATTTGCTAGCAATTTCTAAGTGATACATGTGCTCTATTATGATCAACGCATCAAACCAAGTGTACTTATTTTTATTATAATTGTTTCTTTTTTTGTTTAGTTTTTATTTTATTAATAGTGACAAAAGTTTATTATTAAATTATTTAAAACGTGGAAATGTTGAAAGCTGGTTTTATGCCGCTAGTTTGTTGATTTCTATTTAGTAGGAAACATGTTTTCCTGAATATGTAGTAGCTATAAAGACTAAAAGGTTTAATAATGTAGAAAATTTTAAAATCAGACTGGAGGAAAGAATCAGACCTTAGGTTTAATAAGCGCCCTGCAGCCAGATCTTCAAAGAAAGTGATTTTTTTATTAATTTCCTTACATGGCTCTGAAAGACATTTCCATAACTTTCATCCTTACAGAAACAATAATGAATAAAAAAAATAATAATGTGAACTGTGAACACACTAATTTGTGTAGGTATTTATTTAACATTCTATAAGTCTTCTTAAACTCAGATTATTTGGGAATATAAACTGGTTCACTTGACGCATTCAAAACTCTTGAGATTCAAGGCTGAAAGAAAATCCAGAGTTTCCCACTGCTAGCTACAACATTATGGAGCTGTTCGTGTGCTCTCATCTTGTAAATACGATCATTTCGACATGACTTGAAAGCAGCACAGCGCACTTCTTTTTAGCATCACAGTAAGCCGACTAGCCAGATATAATCCCTGAACAACAGGAGAGAACTCTATAGAGCTCAGATGTTGCCATTCACTATATAGCATAAGCACTAGCATGCCTGGGGAGAAGAAATGTGTTAACCTGCAACTCTTTTACTTCATGTTCACGGGATTCATGTTCAAGACAGTCTATCACTCGTCTTTAATGACTGCATGTGTCATCTGAATGGGATTTCATTCTGTTGTACACAAGTCTTTCCTAAAACCTTGACCTCTGCCTGGAAAACACTTACACACACACACACACAGAAAATTAGCATTTTTAGATTGTCAAAGCACATCATTTCTTATGATTTGTAAGTTTATTTCCTCATGAAACCTAAAAAATGTCCTCACATGGTCAAAATTTACAGTTATTACTGTACTTGAGGTATAGTGGTGTAGTGAATACAAGTACAATCAAACACACACACACACACACACACGCACAATTGAACTCCTTCACACACACACACACACACACTTTTGAATGCACTATTTTTAAAAGCATGCTAAAAATGTCCTTGTTTTTCCACAAGGTTATCCACATTTCAAACGATTCGGTTACTATAGAAAGTAAAATTAGGCTTACAAATTAGTCACAATGCACATTTTCACTGGCTGGTTTATAGGTAACCGTAGCAACAGTGGGGCACTTGACTAAAAATGCATCCATTCATTACACATCTTTTTATTATAGAGTAGATTCGCCATATACAAGAACAACAACAACAAAGAAGTATTTATTTATATATTTTAAAGACTTAATAGCTGACATTTGGCCACCAAAAGATCATTTATTTAGCATGAGATGAACCTCAACAGACTGTGGCAGGAACATTTCCTGTAGAAATTCATTTTTTAAAAGTCATCACCCTTAAAAGTCATTGTATAATTTGCACACGGTCCATTGCTCACACGGGAGCCGTCCGTACACTTGCAGCAAAATAATCACTTCCATAGCCATTAATACTCCTTTGTAAGGTGCTTTGATGTGCATGGCCACTGAAGTATTGATCACTGAGAAATTGCGGTTGTACTAGCTTAAAAGACTTTCTGTAAAGTAGCAAAAGAGAGTAAGCAAAGAAATATTATAGTCTTTCTCTATGTCTCGTCTTGTCTGAGAGTTTTAGGGAAGGCCTATAGTGGCTTTTATGATGATTGGTGTGCGAATATACGAGTCCTCAAGCAAGACATTATACTGTCCGTTACACTCTTTTCTTCTGTCCATTTTATACATCACACTCTCTTTACAAGACTTTACACACGGAGAACGGAGGAGCAATATTCATCCGAGACCAAACAAACAATAAAACACACTAAACGTGAGCTTGAAATAATGCATTTACAGAGAAGTCAAGGCAAGCGGCATATCAAATCTGTGACAAACACAAACCCAACGGTACGGATCCTAATAAGACACTGAATCAAATCGCCACACAGTTGACATTATTCACACCTGGAGAGTAACAGTTCAATTCTGTCATCTTCTGCCCAATCTGAATGAAATAATCCAATTTTCTAGCATGTTGCAAGCTAAAAGCAGCCATGCCGTGTATATCTCATCCAGTCAGGTTTAGGGGATAATTAGAGAACACGGGAACATGTTTCCTAAAGAAAAGAAGGCTAAGATGAAAAAAAGAGAGAGACTGTTAGCTTGCGTGTCAATTAAGAAAGAAATGACAGATAAGGCAAGCATGTAAATGCTAGTTTGGCGTAAAAATAGACAAGGCACGTATTAATGAGATCTAGAATCCAGCTGGAGTCAGCAGCTGAATCACGCAGACATTGATTATTTAAATGAACCCTCGGAGGGCCACAGATTTGTGATCTTGTCAAAGTGTAACGAGGAGAAGAACCGCAGCGGACAAAGTAGATGTCAGAATTACACGGAGGAATCAGACCTACCTGACAAATCCCCCACACTGTTGCTTCATCAAGGGGATGTACGTCCATGTAAGCGGAGAAGATGAGGAGGCTTTTGAATATCTCCAAATGCCGTTCAATCCTTGTTAAGCCTCGCTTTGTGAGCGCACACTAAAGAGCTTCGACAAAATAAACACTCAGAAGTCAAACTCCAGGTTCCTGTTATTAGTCGACGAATCCCTACTTCGCATCGCTAAGGTAAAGTGCTGTAATGGATATCCTGAGAAGTGAAGGCCAAGTGATACCTGACATCTTGGATTTTCTTCCATCAAGCTATGAAACTTTTACTTAAAACAGCTTTAAACCACTTTAAACTTTGCTCTTCAGTAACACGATTCCTTCCAACCATGTGAAAAACTAAATAATTGCTAAACACTAAACATGCTTAAGTAAACTTTTAAACAGTGCAGTTTGTAATAATGTCAGATTAAAAGCGTCGCAATATGTTTTAATATTTTTCCTGTTTTTATAAACAAAGACACTGACATAATGTAATTTAAATGGTTGCACTTTATGGCCCCCTGTATGTGTACTTACAGTGTACTTACCAATAAAGTACCATAATAAAAGGTAACTACATGGGATAGATTCAGGGTTAGTACTCAGTTACTGTAATTACTACAGTAAGTGCATAGTACGTACAGTACATGAGGAACAGGACTGTAAATTAAAGTGCTACCAGTTAAACCGTAGCCTACCATGTTATTGAATATTACATTTGAAAGTTAATACATTTTACAGTAAGATTAACTTCATTGGATATGTGCAAACAGAAAATATACACATTGCACATAGCTAATATAAATATATTTTATGCTTGTCAGTACTTTCAGCAGTAACTTTAACCACAATTCAGACACAATAGAAGTAATTCTGAAATTACACGTAAAGATAAAGTTCAGCTAATTCCACTTCATTTATACTGTAATAAACATGCATTTCAGTATCTGTAAAACAGTACACTCAGTTTGCACTTAAGTATATTATTTTAAAGTTTGTTTACACTTCTTTTTAAAGTGTACATCTTTCTCACAAGGGAATAAACCTGTCATTGTATACTATGACTATTGCTCTCTCTGTGATGAATGCTCCTCAGTAAGTTATATAAAAGTGTGTGCTAAATGCATAAATGTAAATGCAAAACCAATGGCAGTAACACTGTCATCACAAAGACTGCTTGTATATCACTTTCGCAACTGCAAATTGCAATGCAAGAGCGATTGTCTTTTATTGTAAGTCATCAAAATGAGGAACAGAATCTCAATGGGTCATTTTATGACAAATAGGCTCCGTTCCAAAACTTAGTGAGCGTAGGCAGCATTTAAAGGCATGATAGATGTGCTCCATATGTAGAAGTTGTTCCAGCATTCTAACGGCGCGTGTCCACCGGTGCAGAGTGAGGCCCGCTGAGCAAACATTTCTATGGGAATCGTGATATTGACAGCAGATCGGATGAAGATTTGCAGCTTTATGCAGACATCAAAACACCAGGGAGTGATACTAAAGGGCTGTCATGAGTATTTTGAAATCTCCTGAAGTTCTGCAGTATTAAACACGTAAAGTATTTTTTAGATTGTAAGTAACAACTTCCACAAAAAAACAAAAAAAAAAAACATGTAAATTGCATCACGATTTTCTTACTTGTGCCATTTTGCAGTGCAAATACCGTGTGAATAATGTATCTTAGAGTGCATAGTGTAGCATATCATTTGGAGTTATAGTTTACATTACAGTTTTTCTGAATTACTAAAACACTAAAAATTAAACTGTCAACTAGTCACATGCTTGGCATTTCAAAACACTGCCATTCAAATGACACTACATGAGCTAATAGGCCAATTACATGTGCCACCTGGCCAAACACCTCAATGGTTAATTGTTAACACCTCAATCAGGATGTAAGCACTATGAAGAAGACATTGCAGGGAGAGGAAGAGGAAGAAGGAGGTTGAGAATAAGAGGAAGAGGAAGAGTGAGAGGTAGGGGTAGAGCAGGTAGAGGACTTCATGGCCAAAGAAGACAAACAATTTCAAATGAAATTAGAGCAACCTTAGTAGACCATGGGCTGAAAATGCGTGAGGCTGGACAGAGAGTGCAGCCAAACTTGAGCCGTTTTACTGTCCCCTCTGTCATCCAGACCTTTAGACTGGAGAACAGGTATGTAACCGAAATAACATGTAGTATACCCCTATGTCATGTGTTTGGTGACACCTGTTTACTTAGTGTAACTTACTGTGCAAGTTTCCTGTACTCTACTGTGGGGGGAAATATTAAGCCTGCATTGTCCAAGCCCTATATAGATTACTATTTTAGTTTTTCTAAAGAACTGAGAGACGACACCATGGTGGAGGAAGGGGCCAAATGTTCACCGGGGTACAGGAAGCTGCCATTGTAAACTTGGTTTTGGAAAATAATGAAATCAGATTACAAGAAATTCAAAGCCACGTCATCCAAGACAACACCTTATTCGATAACATTCAACGAGTCAGTCTGTCCACATTGGCTCGCATTCTCAAGCGAAACCAAATCAGAATGAAACAACTTTATAAGGTGCCGTTTGAGAGAAACTCTCAAAGAAACAAACGGCTCAGACGAGCATGTGTGGATGCAAGTACTATATTGACTAGGGCTGGGGGATTTAATCGTCGATTAATGCATGTGCATCTCGTCAGTAAAGCCCAGTAAATCTCAATCAGCTGTTTTTAAAATGTGCGGCAGTTGATACACAGAGCCGTAGATCACTGACTATGTAACGGAGGCCAGCGAGTAAGTGCTGTGCAGGTAAACCTCACTCCCCTGACCTCAAAAAGATTCGCTCTAGCAATTGACGCTAGAGGTCATGGCCTTTAGCCTCCTGGTTAGAGCGCCCGCCTCCCATGCCGGAGACCTGGGTTCGAGACCCGGTGAAAGCGGACCCAGGGGGGTTACAACTAGCTATGCAATTTCATCTTCAGAATCGGAAGCGATTCATTTCTGATTTTGAACGGAAAATTGCGTAGCTAAAGAACCGGCTTTACTGACGAGATTTGCATGCATTACTCAACGATTAAATCCCCCAGCCCTAATATTGGCTGCAGTACACTACACGCAACATTGTTTCCCAGTGTACTGGATAACACCATATTGACTGATTTTTGTTCTTTGTTTTCAGGGAGTACTGGAAATGGATGGTCATGCAATCCCACATGAGTTAATCTTTATAGATGAGGCTGGGTTCAACCTAGCAAAGACCAGAAGAAGGGGGAGAAACGTCATTGGCCACAGAGCCATTATACAGTAGATGTTCCTGGCGTGGTGGGAACAATCACAATGTGTGCTGCCATCTCCAGTGTGCATGGTGTCCTCCACTGTCATGCCAACCGTGGACCATACAACACATTCTCACATTTCTGGACAGACTTCACAATATTCTCATACCACCAGAGCATATGAAAGATGCAGACCATCAAAGAAACCGGTATGTTGTAGTATGGGACAACGTGAGCTTTCATTGGGCACCCCCAGTCCAAAACTGGTTTTCTAACCACCCAACATTTCTCGTGCAATACCTCCCACCATACTCACTATTCCTGAACCCCATAGAAGAGATATTTTCGGCATGGCGGTGGAAGGTACACGACTGGCCGCCCTCGTGCGCATGCCTCTTGTGCAGGCCATGGAAGAGGCATGTGATGAGATTGATGTGGGTGCAATTCAGGGATGGATAAGGCCCTCAAGGTGCTTCCCTCGATGTCTGGCAAGGGAAGATATTGCCTGTGATGTTGACGAGGCGTTGTGGCCAGACCCGGCTGTGCGGCAAGATGCTGCCTAATTTTTCTTGCCTCTTTTTTTTACTGTAATATATTTTGTTCTGAAACTTTCTTTTTCAGTTTACTGTTTTTTTCTAATAATATTTTTGTTCAGTCCCGAGCAACAGCATGTGTGTGTGTGTACCTGCAAATATTTCTGTGCATGTGAACAGTCTGATACATATTTTAGTATCATGGCAAAGCATACTAAAGATGGGGGTGCTTTTCATCATGTCCAACAGTGTGTAGTTGGTTAGGCAAAAATCTGGTAATATGAATGAAGTGTGTGCCATTTCATGCAAAAGTTTGATTTTGATAATGCTGTGTTTAGTTTCAGTCGCAATGCTTCAATTTGCAGGATATGAGGTATTTCGCAGTTTGGGTGTGTGGTTTTATGAATTGTGTTAAGTGGTTTGGTAAAACCAGACTAGTTTGAAAAATTGTGTTAGCAATCGTAAAAAAAACTGTAAACTGGCTGGCCAGCGTGTGCAGCCATCAGCAGCTATGGGGTTCTCCACAGTCATGTTACTGTTGGGCCGTACAACAACGAAACATTCCTCACCCAGCACAGAGGCATGATGCGGACGCAGAATACATTATCTGAATATGCTGTAAAAAATACTATAATAAAATATTATATAAAACTTTCTTTGCTGCAGTTCTTTTTTGTTTAAATGCGAGTACAATAATAAATAAACATTATGTTCCTACTTCCCCACAGTGTTTTGTATTTATTTATGTAGTGTGTAATCTTTGCTAAGTTGTGTTTGCACATTGGCTGGTTTTGTGTGGGTTTTGACAGTAGTGCGTGATTTTGAGTAAAGTTAAAATAGTTTTGGGTCAAATGTTTTGTTGTGCAACTGAAGTCGAAGGTTTTGAGTTTGTGTTTAGTGTTTTGAGACAAAGAGATGAGATTTTAGGAAATGTGTTTTAGCAATTCAGAAAAACTGTATATTACATGCAGTTTTTTATTAATTTCTTTTTTTATTGGGACTAGACTGACTGTGTTTATAATAGTAGTAATAATAATAATTGGGAAATATTCAAATCTTAATCTGCTTAACATTTCCATTTAAAATATTATATTTCAAATCTGTGATATGAATCAGAACATTTTATCCTACCTATAAATGTCCTGTTTCTCTGGAAGCTGAATCTTCTAACAGCGAGGGTACCATCACAGAGTGACACAAAAACAATTTCCAGAACTTTTTCCTTCACCGTTCCTGACTGGTGGAATGACAAGTTTCAATAGAAATAAGATCAAAATATATCTTAATTAGGTTTACCATAAATGCTTGTCAGTACATTCAGCAGTAACTTTAAGTACATATTTCAAAGCCAATAGAAATAATGATTAAATTGCATGTAAAGATGTACTACTTAAATAAGTCTAAAAGTGCTTAAAAAGTTCAACCAACTGCATTTACAGTTTCTCTTGATTGCTAAAACATTTTAACCAAGCTTTTAAACTAAAATTTCAAAACCGTAACACTATTTTTCTAAAAGCACACCCATTTCCCTGAACTATAAACACTATTCCCTGCTTTAACACATTTTTACTTTTCAACACAGATTTACTGTTTGTGCAAAACTCTACACACAAATCCCTACATTTTTCACTGCTTGCACCATGTGGTCATTCAGAAAGCACTGGCAAAAAAACTTTAGTCAGCACAGCTTGAGCTCAATTAGCACACAATTAACCAGGTGGAAACACCAGGAGTCAAAATTTATCACACACCAATCAGAAGCTTTGATGGAGATAAAAGGACCAAAGTCAGCTGATGGTTTTTCTCAGGGGCTTTGGTCCATTTCTCAGATCAGAAATTAAATTCCCAGAACCACTTGCAGATCCTAAAACATTTCTCATTCTAGTGAACATTTGCTGATGATGTATATTTTGATCTGATTATGTACACAATGGCATCTAGTCATTAGTACATTGTATAAATCTTGTTTGTGGACAATGACACAAGTATAGCAGGCACGCGAGAGGATTTTACCCCCACTGTCTGTGTAGTACATGATTGAATATAAAATGTGCCAATATACATTGGTCAGTGTTGTGCATGAACGAGTTCAAAAGAATTCATGTTGATTATTGCGTTCATTGAACACGTTCATATTTCAGTGAACTTTGAACTGAATGCAACTTATTAGTAAATCAAGAACTTGAACATGAATGTTATGTGTGATGAACGGCGTAGACGTCGTTCGCTGTTAGAATGCAATTAAACATCGGGATTTATTTTCACCTGATGAGTCGAGTGACAAGGTCGGCTCGCACATTTAAACAGCATTGCGTTGTCACTCAAGCACTAGCGAAGGGCTCCTCCGCTCGAAAAATAAAATGCATTGTGCACATATGCTTGTGTGTAGTGCATCTTGGGTAACGTAGTGTAAAGCCAAGCACAGTCGAATCTAATGTCTTTAGCTTCACACTACGTTTCCCATAAGTGAGATGGTGCCACACACCTTCAAGAAGCGT
>JAUCMS010000034.1:11540846-11555460 GCA_032357445.1 Enteromius radiatus
CTCTCTGCTAAAACTAATCAGGTTTGCATTACTGGTTTCCGCAAAAATAGACAAAAACAACACAAATAAGAGAGAGCGATGTACCGAGGCTGCCATTGGCGGCGCCATCTTAGCTGTTCTTTTCACATTGGTCTAAATTAAAATGCTAGTTCATTCTAAAACCCGGTGGCACTTTAGGAACGTTAACATAGCAGTTTCCCAGGTAACACTGTACACAAAGCAGCACTGCACTCACAAACACTGCTTTATCAGGCATTACAGACATGATCAGATGAAAAGGAATCGCTCAATCACCACAGATTAGCTTCAGAAAAGTGAATTATTGAGCTAATCATTTGAGCATCGTTGAGCAAGTAAAAATCAATGCATAAGACAATGCAAGTGTTTTTTGACCTTGCATGCATGCCAACCTGTTGTTGGAGACTAGTAAATCCAAGATATGAACCTTTCATAGCCCATAATAGGGGCACTTTAATATTATTTAATGCACCTGCGCTAACAAACTAATAATGAACAGTTGCATTTTTACAGATTAAAGATTAAAATGGAAAATGTTGACCAGTCCAGGTCCAAGTAATGTTTACTACAGAATTTGAATTTAAGCAAATGTTGAGATTCACCAAGATTAATTAAACATTTCCAGGATATTGACACTTATTTAACTTACATAATCAACAAGAATGCTTAATAAAAAAAAAAAAAAAGATAAAAATAAAAATAAAAGCATTGCTTCAAATATAACAACTATAATAATACAGTAAATTGCATGATTCATGAAGCTTTTATTTGTTACTGGCTGTTTAGTCAGCGTTTTGCCAGGCCATTAGTCAACAAATCCTCGGTTAACACTGTAAGTGGTTATCATTAGTCTGTCTCTTTTTTAACCAGTTGACTCAATGAAGTGAGTTTTGCAGAACAGTTTTTTTTTTCCAGCTGACAGGGAAATCAGCCCGTCTCAGTGATGTGGAGGCACTTTTCATCATGTTGTTTTATACGTCATGCTTTAAGAGCTCAATGATGAGCTTGAGGGGGCGAAAAAGACAATCTTAAGCATTACTTTAGACATTTTAGATAATTTATATGTAGCTCACATTCCATGATGTTTGTGTTTGTTTTTCATTTTTTGCTCTGTCACTTCTTATTAATATTTTGAGCAATTCTGGCCTCCCATTTGGCATGTGTCCTCAATTTACCCAAGACTGTTCCTATGCCTGCCAGAAATGACACATCACTTTGTAAGCACTTGACACTTCCTCAGTTGTTTATGCACTGTCATAAGGGAAAACTCTTAACAAAATTATTTCACTGTTTCCCTGTTTCTCACACGCCATGCTTCTCCAAGCGATTTTGAGCAGCACTTTTCACCTATTTGCAAGTCGTTTTGGATAAAAGCATTTGCTCAATGCACATATGCAGATGTAGCATATCCGATAGCTCGTTGTTTATTGTAGGAGAGCATGCATTTTTAAAACTTCTTTGAATCTTTGAAACTATGAATCATGCCATTTGCTAGGAGAGAAGTGGAGAAGATAAAATACAGAGCGAGCCTCACTTCATTTCCTGAAAGAGTGATATTTAATAAAACATCCCAGAGTAACAATTCAAATCCAATGGAGGTCTATTTTGTCTCGTTCACGCAGGATTTGCAGGCATGCATACCTGGCAGCTCTGACCCATATATCTGAGAAACGACAAGCCATTCAATTATTCTCCCTGATGAGTTTCCATGCCAGGGGAATTAATGTCTCTCAGCTTCTCTTCGCACTCAATTCTTGCACATAAATAGAGATCTGAATGAACGCCGAAGCAAAAAATGGGTGCAGGAATCCTGAAAAAAGACCTAAACATTGCATAATGTTTTTGATATGATTTCTCTGTTCAGATGCATGTCAGCATTATCGTTGCATAATAGCTGCTGTGGCCGTGATGAGCGAGGCGTATCCGCGCCATTTTCATGGATGATGTTATGAGGGCCAAGGAAGGGCACAGATTTCTTTGGGGCCTGAGTAATGAGTGAGTTTGGGGGAAAATATTATCATCATTCAAAAGTAGCTATGTTATGCCAGTGCTGCTATGTGCCTTGCTGTGATAAAAACAAGTATCCACCAGATGAAGCGTTTTAAATGTTTCTCATTTATCAAGCTCTCTTTTAGGATTCCCCAGAAGCAGTCTGAGGACTTGTTAACATAAGCTTCAACTTTAGATTTAATTGATGCACATTAGGTAATGTACCATGAGCTAGCATTTATATAGCATTTAACAATGCAGGTTAATGCTACTTTGCAGTTATATTTGTATTATATTTATACAATTGTCCATTTAGAATTCATTAGCATGGAGGATTTTGTGATCAAAATTGAGTTTTTGTGTCTTGTGGGTTTCACAATGGTGATGTATACAAGCGACTGAAAGAACAGAAAGTCAACTGGCAGTGCTATAAAAAAAATAAGTTACAATATTTACACAGTATACTGTACTGTGTGTGTCATGCTGACTGTCTGTGTTTCCCTTGTGTAGTGTTATGTATACCTTTTATTATGAAGTGTCTACCTCTGTTTCCATGCCAACTCTGTTGTTTCTCCACCCAGCCTGTTAGCTCCGCCCCCTAGTTTATCCCTTTGCCACGCCTTTTAAAAGTGTTAATGTTTGTAAGTCAAATCGCTGCGTATTGTGAGCGTTTTCCTCCCTACTAAGTGTTCTTTGTCTTTTGTTTTCTGTCTTTGCCTCGTATCGCCGGACCCTCTCTACTCTACTAATCTTTCCTATACGCTGTTGTCTCAGTTAACCCTGTTTGCCATTGCCTTGACCCTGCCTGTTGATGACCATGCCCTTAGATAAAACCCTGTCTTTGGATCCGCCCGTGTATGTCCCCTTCTTTACAATATGTTTAGACAGTGTTTTAAATCATAGCTTACACAGATCGTTCCTGGAACTATTTTAGACCCTCCTCTGAAGTAGTTCCTCTAAACGGAGTTCCTGAAACTAAAATCGTTCCTAAGCCAAAAAGTGGGTAGTACCACAACCACGGTGCTTTCACTCTAGTGGTAGCATGAGAAGAACCCATACAAGTAGCTCAGGTAGTGCAGACGTGAAGGAGGCCGTAGGAGGGCAACAACCCAGCAGCAGGACAGCTACCTCCACCTTTGTGCAAGGAGGAACAGGAGGAGCACTGCCAGAGCCCTGCTAAATGACCCCCAGGCCCCAAATTTGAATGTGTCTGCTCAAATGGTCAGAAACAAACATGAGGGTGGTATGGAGAACATTCTGGTGCCTGCAACATCCTCCAGCATGACTGGTTTGGCAGTGGGTCAGTAATGGTGTAGGGTGGCATTTCTTTGGAGGGCCGCACAGTTGCACCAACGACCGTCCAGGAGTTGGCCGATGCTTTAGTCCAGGTCTGGGAGGAGATCCCTCAGGAGAACATCCTCCACCTCATCAGGAGCATGTCCAGGTGTTGTAGGGAGGTCATACAGGCATGTGGAGGACATTAAAGTTGGATCAGCCTGTAGTGTGTTTTTATTATTATTTATATATATATATATGTGTGTGTGTGTGTGTGTAATGTTATCAATTGTTTGTCTGTATGTTCATTAATTTATTGTTTTATTATTATATTATTTGTTTTTGTTTGGTTTTTGTTTGTTTTTTTTTAGTTGAAATGTAAATGTGTAAAATATTGATATAATGTAGAGTATGGCAGGCCCAGCTTCAGTGAACAGCTGCTTATAGGTCAGTGGTTTATATCATTATTTTTTTTATGCGCAAAATGTTTTTCACATAAACATATTTTATATGTGTATTAACATAATTTATAGTTAAACTTTACTAAGCCTAAAAGCAGGCCCCTATGTGAAAACAGACACTGATGTTATCGTCCAGTACCCATGATGCACCTGACTGAGTTTACAGACATTGTGGTCCTCATGAACTGGATTTACACTATATTTGACCCACTTATGGATGACATAGACAGTTTGCTGTCTCCCAGCAAGTTCCTCGGCTAATTCGTCACAGAGCAAAAGTGCTATGAGCCGACAGCAGTGGACTGACTGTCACATTTAAACTCCAGAAAAAATATATTTCTCATGTATACCCAGCTGCTATGAACCTGCTTGCACTGAAGCATGTTATAAAATAATTTAAAGGAACGTTAAAAAAGCGAAGGGGAGAAAAAAAAAAAAAATTAATTTCTTGTGGAACTTATTCATCCATATTCATGCCTAAAATATACAGGGACAACTGGGGACATTAACATTCATCTGTGCCCCAGTGATAAATCCTTGTCTGACAGAAGAGATTACCATATAGCGACCTGGGAAACAGGATATGCGATTTATTGGATGTGATAATCTCCATCATCTAGACGTGAAGGATGATTGTCACACAAACTTATCATAACCACCTTCATCCCCTGAACTCACATTGCTTTGTTTTTTTTTTTTTGTTTGTTTTTTTTTTTAAATAAGAACCTCAGATTTTCTGTGAGATCATGTTGCACCTGTTTAATGTGTGTTTATATATATATATATATATATATATATATATATATTATATATAAAAGGTATAGGTATAGGTGCTGGTCATATAATTAAAATATCTATTTATTTCACTAATTCCATTCAAGAAGTGAAATTTGTATAAATTCATTCCACAGAGTACTGTATATTTCAAGTGTTTATTTCTTTTCATTTTGATGATTATAACTGACAACTAATGAAAACCTATTATTCAGTATCTCAGAAAATTTGAATATTGTTGAATATTGATTAAGTTTCACCAGTGCTGCATCCGAAATCTCATACTGCTTCAGTAGGTACTACATTTAAAATTGAACGTATTACCCGACCGTTAAAACAGTAGGTTCTATATAGTATGAATGGGGGTAGTATGAATGGAATTCGGACATACTACATCCGCCATATTGATGATGTCACGTGTCATGCGTCGTCACAACAGCGCGACAATTTAAACTTTCAATAAGTCATCCGTTTATTTAGATTGTGTTAAACAAGTGTAATTTAATCACAATAAACAAATACTGCTGATTGGACAGTTGTCCAAAAGAAAACCATTGACACAAGACACAAAAGGTCATCTCAAACGAGGCTGGTTGTTCACAGAGCTCTGTGTCCAAGCACATTAATAGAGAGGCAAAGGGAAGGAAAAGATATGGTTGAAAAAAAAGTGAGGGATAACAGCACCCTGGAGAGAATTGTGAAACAAAACCCTTAAAAAAAATGTGTAAGAGTTTAACGAAGAGTGGACTGCAGCTCAAGAAGCTCTACTCACAGACGAATGCAAGACATGGGTTTCAGCTTCGCATTCCTTGAGCCAAGCCACTCTTCAACAAGAGACAGCTTCAGAAACCTCTCGCCCTGGACTGCTGCTGAGTCTCTGATGAAAGTAAATTTTGTGTTTCCTTTGGAAATCAGGATCTCAGAGTCTGGAGGAAGAGAGGAGAGGCACAGAATCATGTTGCTTGAGGTCCAGTGTAAAGTTTCCTCAGTCAGTGATGGTTTGGGGTGTCATGTCATCTGCTGGTGTTGGTCCACTGTGTTTTCTGAGGTCCAAGGTCAACGCAGCTGTAAACCAGGATGTTTTAGAGCACTTCATGCTTCCAGCTGCTGACCAGCTTTATGGAGTTGCGGATTTCATTTTCCAACAGAACGTGGCACCTGCACACTGCGCCAAAACTACCAGTACTTGGTTTAAGGACCATGGTATCCCTGTTCTTAACTGGCCAGCAAACTCACCTGACCTTAACCTCATAGAAAATCTAAGGGGTATTGTGAAGAGGAAGATGTGATATGCCAGACCCAACAATGCAGAAGAGCTGAAGGCCACTATCAGAGCAACCTGTTCTCTCATAACACCTGAGCAGAGCCACAGACTGATCCACTCCACACCACGCAGCGTTACTGCAGGAATTCAGGCAGAAGGAGCCCCAGCTAAGTATTGAGTTCTGTACATGCTTATAGTTTTCAGTTGGCCAAGATAACGAAAAATCCTTTTAGTTATTCAGTGGCTGTATATCAGCATCACGGTGATATTGATTCAATGTGATGTTGTTTTTACACATTTGTTAGCTGTATCTTACAAGCTGTTGCTGAAAGTAGAAATAACTTTCTTGTTTCCAGCCTCTTTCAGTATAAAATTCTTGGTAACACTTTATTTCGATAAAGTCCACTTTATAGATTCTACTAACCATAAAGTAAGTTTGTAACTACATGTTAAATAGCAGTCAATCAAACACTCTACAGGTATATGTTAACTTATCATACTAACACTAACCGTCTACTCTGAGATTTAGTAGATATTTAGTTGTGAATTAATGATAATTAGTTGACACGTAGTTACTTATAGTTAGCAGAACTATGGACTATCGAAATACAGTCTAAGCAAAGAGTTTTCTGCTGACTTACTCATAAAGGCAGAATAACGCAACTAAAATCACCATCACAAACACAAACATTGTTTCCCAATACTAAATACTATTAAATACAACTATTTTTTTATTTATTTTTTTTTTTATTTTATATATTATTTAAAATGGATTATATGATGTTGCTAAAAAATAACATTATGTTGTGTATTTGGTGTAATGCAATGCATTTCTGCAGTTTAAATAAATAATAAACCATTATTTTCCCCTCTAAGGCCCCGCCTACTGAAATGGGTTGATTTGTACAAAGCTCATCGTTCTAAAAAGTGAGGTGTGCTCTGATTGGCCAGCTATCCAGTACATTTTGATTGGCCAAATACTTCAAGTGTATGATGAAAATGTTACGTCCCTTACCATATATGTATATGTACCCTTACTTGAATATAATATTGAACTTGGAAGTATGACTTTTTTTGAATTTTAGACCATTTATCTCATTTACATTCAAATGCAAATATGCATCCTATTTTCAATCCTCAACTCAAGTGAACTTTTACTACAGGAACTGAATTGTAACATTAGCACATTATGCTTCCATCTCTTTTTAACCCTACAAAGACTCTGCAGGAGAGCTCCACTCCGAGCCTCAGAAGAGTAATACAATCTAGGAAATTCACCACAGCAATTCCATCACACAGACAGCTTGAAATGCCCTCGGAATTAATCTGACATGAAGTGGGGGTCAGTAATATAGAATGTGCCGGATGCTATCATGTTTTTTGATCCTAATCTGGTCTCTGCTTACACACCGGGAGCAACACATGGTCCAAACAGGCAGAGATGGATTAGTGCGGCTTATCAAACCCACACAAAGATTTGCCAGCAATTTTACCATCAGCACTGTAGTGTCTTCACTGGTAGCCTTAAAAGAGTTCAGCAGAGAACTGTGGACACTGTTGAGTTTCCTATTATATTTATGGTCTGGCCACTGCAGTCTGATAATGGAGTCTGCGACTGTCTAATCAAACCCATTTATTACTGTACACAGATATCGGGCTCTGCTTGATTCTGATTGGTCAGTCATGTTTTGCAAGTCAAATATTTTCATTCAGTGGCTGCACACTAAACTAAACCTGTTTTTCTTGATCTATAATCATGTCTTTGTTTTCAAATAACAATCTTAACTAAAATCAATATTTCATGTCAATTTATTAATTTGCAGAAATAAAGTTATCATCAGTCATCATCACAAAACAAAGCATTCAGGAACATATACTATAAAACTATATCTATAACACAATAAATACAATATACTTGATCATTATTTTACATTTATCTTCCAATTCAACTCAATAAACGTGCTGTAAATAATTAAGTAATAATAGCATTAATACTATTGTTGATATTTATAGTTTATAGTTGATTTATTTTATTGTTATTGTCATTATTATCATTAATACGAATTCAATAATAATAACATTATTCTTATTCATATTATCATTTAGTAGTAGTAGTAGTAGTGGTAGTGGTGGTGGTGTGTGTGTGTGTGTGTATCTATATACTTCTATACCACAAAATAACTCCACTAAATTAATAAATACTGCAATACTCGACATGTCCTCAGCAGAAATGTTAGGACACACTGGACTGTCGCACTTTTGAGTTCCCTCATCCTTCCTAAAAGCTCTTGTTTATCTTCAGTAATGAATACGGCTGCTGTTTCTTTCTGAATGTGTTGTAAAGAAAGCAGCGTCTTCCTCTCACACAGTTCTCTGGAAAGTCTACATCCTGGTCTCACTGCAGAGGACAGGATGAGAAGAACAGAGGCAGTATGGAGACAGGCAGGAGGTAAGCAGACAAACACACAGGAGCATCCGCTCAGAGCACAAATCAAGCACATGCAGATCCTGAGGTCAAAGGTCACATTGATGAAGGAGAAAGCAATAAACAAATCTTGCATCTAAGTGATATGAACAGAATGCATACGTTTAAACAGAATGAATTCATCTGGATGTCCCACTGACTGCACAGGCATCTCATCTAATGCCAAACTTTCCTATTTCTATCTATCTTTTTTTTTTAGATTACTTTAATCCTTCCGTTTCTCATGCTTGCTGTTATGTATTCTTTTCAACAAACTGTCACACATTCATCTACATTAAAAACTTCATTTAGTTATTTGAAGTCAACACGGACACACCATGTTAAAATAGCAAACACAAGCTGATAAGGCAGACACAAGACAGAATTATTTTGCACCAAACAACAGGCAATTGTGACTACAAAAGACATGAATACATTTTACTCTTCTCTACAGACAAATGTTTTGAAAGGGAAGCTCTTAACAAAAAAAAATGTCAAAAAAGCTCTTAAAAAAATACATTTTCCAAACAATACGATCTCTCCAGCAGTGCTCAATGACTATAGAGCCCCGACCAGCAGAAACGCAGCTAACGGGATCTCTTTGATCAATTCCTGAAGATCACACCGATATTGAGGCTCTGAAATCTTCAGACAGTGTTTGAGGAACAGATGCGGCAGCTGCTGCAGTCACTTCCAGAGCCGGAGAAACCACTGAACCTTGACACTGATTGATTGGATTGATAGAAACAGGCTGCAAATAGAAATGTAAATGTACTTGAAGAATAAAACATGGAAGAGTTCACACGTATTTCTGATTTATCTAGAAACAGCAACCTGTAGCAAACAAGTCAACACTGCTGCTATTTACAGCCGTGAAAAACATCATCCTGAGCACTGATAACAAGAAATAATAATACTTTAAACCTCTTTATGTCATCTACACTGTTTACCCTGCTAAAAAGAATAATAAAAGTATAATGATAATGATAATAATAGTAGTTTATTCCTGCTCACTGTACTTTCCCAATTGTTTTCACATTTCTGTTTGTACAATTCAATACAATATAGACATTAAAGGAATAGTTCACTCAAAAATGAAAGTTTGCTGAAAGTGTGCTCATCTCAGGCCATCCAAGAGTAAGATGAGTTTGTTTCTTCATCAGATTTGGAGAAATGTAATCAGTGTCTCAGTAATGGTTGTGAATGGGTGCCGTCAGAGTGAGAGTCCAAACAGCTGTATAATAAAATAAAACATATCACTCCAGTCCATCAGTTAACATCTGGAGGAGACAGAAGTGTCTGTTTAGCAACCATCAAAATAAAATGTTAACTAATACTCTAATGAAGGCTAGTGTAGTTGGCATGTAGCTGCAGAATTACTTGCTGTATGAAGCTATTAAAAGAGTACCATCGAGATAATCAAACTGATTATTATTACAAATTCATCTGATCTGATATCTGATCTTATGGCTGTTTGAGAAACACTTTGTTATTATTATTATTAATTGTCCACTTTAAGCTAAGTAACAACTAAAATGGTAAGATATGAGACTTCTAATGCATTATAACTATGAGAAATGTAATCCATTGTAACTCAATTGGATCAATCATGTTAATCGTGTTATAAACCATCATACTCTTAAAAGCTATAACCACAAGTAAGTAAATATTATAAGACATTAAAACAGTTCTTATGAATGTTCATGAGCTGATTCAACATATTATGAAGTTATTTATAATGGATTATGCATTAATTATGCCTTTAAGAATACACTTGTAATGTATTATAAATACGGACTTCATAAAAAAAGTTACAGATGTTGTTTGTTGTTGCTGTTGTTGTTTTTGTTTTCTGTGTGTGTGCTAAAATATCTATAATAATTCATAATAAAAAGAGGTCTGGGAATCTGGTCTGAAATCAGCACAGAACAAGTACTGGTTACAAACCAAAACAGATCTAAACAAATATGTGTCTGAATTTTGAAGATACAACAGAAAATGCACTTTTTTCACTGGATGATGAAATGGTTTGAGGTTGAAAATGTATGAATGATAGATTTTTTTTTTTTTTTCTCCAGATGTTAACTGCTGGACTGGAGTGCTGTGGATTATTCAGATTTTATCAGCTGTTTGGACTCTCATTCTGACGGCACCCATTCACATCCATTACTGAGACACTGATGCAATGCTGTATTTCTCCAAATCTGATGAAGAAACAAACTTTTCCTAACTCCTCTATTCTTTTTTTTTTTTTTTTTTTTGCTGAGTTTAGTATGCTGTGTTGAGTACGGTGGACAACACATAATTAAAGTGCACCGGAGATCACAACAATAGCACCGCAAACATCCCTGCCCACATAATTGCTCATAAAAGATTATAATATTTCTCTTCTGTAATATACAGTACTGCCAAATATATAGTCAATTGCCATTTTTTTCTGCCAGTCTTAAAAGTCAATCATATTGCTTAGTTTATTTTCATCATGTAATAGTGCAATTATGTTTCACAACCCTATTATTCGGGCTGAGAGAAAATTAATTACAAATAAATAAGGTCCAAGTTTCCAGCCAAAAGAACTAGTAATGCAGACCTCAAATGAAACAACTCTATTCACATGAATATCCCACAACACAGTGCAGTTATATTCAAATTGTTAATGGTTGTTTATTTCCTAATTTCAATAAAAATATTGGGCTGCACATCTTGCTTTTAAAAATCAATAATAATCAGAAATGTTTCTTGAGCAGCAAAATCACCATATTAGAATGATGTATGCGCATCACAGAAATGAATTTGATTTGAACAGATATTAACATAGAAAACAGCTTAAATTGTAATAATATTTAACAATATTAGTGTTTTTTCTGTTTTTCTTATTAAATCATTGCAGCCTTGGTGAGCCAAAGACACGGCTTTTATTCAAATGTAAAAAATCGTATGAATTTTCTAATCACAAACGGTCCATTGAGGGCGCTTTTATTCACTGCCAGTAAAGCAATTGAACTAAATGCCTCTGAGCTCTGAAGTAGTTTAAAGCATCGGTCACATCCTGATTTCTGTCAATGGAAAGAAGAAATGAACAACGTTCTAACCGCACTCGATTATTTCGTGATGAATCTCGGTAAGCCGTTTTGCTGCCAATCCTCTTACAATTCCCTCTCTCAAATCTGGCCTGCGATAACATTTTCCTCGGGCTGTAGGGGTTTTCTCTGGGTCCACAGGTCCAGACTTTGATCAGGAGGGCGAGGGATTTAAAATGAGTGTTAAGGAACAGGAGGACGAGACCCAGGCTCTGCTGTCACGTTGTGAATTTCACAGTACACTCCCCGCAGACACATGCTTTGATCTACCTGCACCCTGAGGCCATCGCTGGAAGTCTTCAGCCTTTCTCCCACAGACCTGAGACGGAGACAGACGAACAGGCATGAATGACCGTCAGCCTGTGGTAAAGAGAGGCAACACAATGCACAGTACATCTGAACTCCTTTAATAATCTGTGATATCTCTGGTGGAAAGGAAAGGAAAAAGCATAATTACTGATCACAGCATATCAAGCTAAGGATGGTTTATGTTAATGCATATGTGAACAACGCAGGTTTCATATATGGAGAATTCTAGCTGTTAGCATCTCCGTTCATTTCACTATTCATTATGATTCATGCATTTGAGTTGTTTTTAGTGGAATAGGTTTGCATTATATATTTAGCAATTCAGCAGAATATATTTTAATATATATTAAAATTGCTGAGAATCACAAACCATTTTTTATTTTATATTTTTCATGCAAAAGACAATATATACCACCAAGTCTGAGGAGTGTTACACTAGTCTAAATTAGTAAGCCAGAAAGAAACTTAATTCGAGTACACAACAGTGTATGGATGTTTGGCAAATGCATTGCAATTCAGAGCTCTTGTGTTCCTTTAAATAAACAAATAAAATAAAAACAGGTCTCAAGGGGGTGATAGAGTTTTCTTCAGGTCTGTGCGCCATTAAACCTTTCATGCAAATATTCAGGTAAACATATTGTCTTCAATTAACTTGCTCAGCAAGATTCTCTCCAAGTGGTTTCTTGACAGCACTTGACCCGAACGGTAAAACCAACATGAAAATGAGCACGCTGAGTTTATGCAGTATTCTTAATGTATGATGCATCTGTCCCGCTGGAATAAAAATGCTTTAATGCATTAACAAAATACAACATTATTGCTAAATAAAACTATGAGTTGATGTACTGAATCAGTGCACCTTATATCCTTAGTTGCCAATAAGCTTAATCATGAAGTGTCATTTAAATTTTATACAGAATATAATGTTTTCCCAACACAGTGCTTTTACCATTTTGATTAAAATTTTGACTCATTTGAATGGCAGGTCTTTGACCAAACAAATGTTATTTCCTTGACCAGGCTAACTCAAATCGTATTACCTTTTTGATTTGACATGTACAATGACAATAATAATGTATCCAACAAACTGTACATGAGCAATGCACTCCTTGACAACAGATGATTGGTCAGATTGGTCAACAGATGATCACATTTAGAAATAATTATGGGGACATTTATATTAATGTGTTTTATAATTAATGCAATCACATGATGCTGATCACATTTATTATTATTTTTTTTTTATTTATTTCAGAAGGGTTAGTAACATGTATTGGCTGACGTTCTGTAGAATTTCTGTAGATGAGTAAAAATTCCACTTATTTTTCTATTTATAATCTATGATTTTGAGGTATTTGGACTGCATGCATATATATATATATATATATATATATATATAAAATTGATGCATATGGAATGCAGTGGTTGCAAACAATTTATTTTAGATATATTTAAGTAAACACATTTAGTTGAAAGTTAAAATTATGTTACGTATTTTTAAATGTAGCTAAAATAAATTGATTGCAACCTTACCTTAAAAAAATTACAAATTCAATATTTTTTTTCTGGATTCAGTCACACATCTTCCTATCATTGTCTCCAAATACCATCTACAAATAATTTACAAGACAGTACAAATTGCTGAACAAAGGCGTATGATGTATACCGTACCCACAATGCACCTCTGTGACCTTGCACAGACTTTCTGTAGTGCTTTCTAAGCTGAAACCTGGTGATCTACTACAGACTGTGATCTGCAGTGCTTTAAATACAGAAAAGTGAATTTCAGAGCTGAAGCGTTACCATCCTCCTTCACTATACAGACCGAATAACACAGGCACTGCTCATTTACTAAAATGCTAATTTACTAATTACCATTATTGATATTAGCTCATTTCAGTGAGCTTCTTTATTGGATTTTCCTTGTAAGTGCTAATGGAATGATCATTATATTGCAGAATTATAATATAGAATGCATAATACATATTAATCTTTTTGGTAAAGGTCAATTTATGGTAACAAGCTCAAATCAGCAATTTAGAAATGGCATAATGTGCGTGTTGCTTCAGAAATGTATACATGTGTCACGCCGTAGGCATGTTCTGTAGTTGTTTACCTTGTCCATGTGCTTTTCTGTTGTGTTTTCATGCCTGTCCCTCACGTGTCTGATCGTTTGTAACCCCGCCCCTCTCATCAGTGTTCACTCCCTGCCAGCCGTGTGTGTCCAGGTGTTTCCCTTTGTCTTTGATTAGTCTTTGTATTTATTTCATTCCTTGTCTTTAGTCTACGTCAGTTGTTAATGCAATGTGGTTTTGCTGCATTCGTGTGAGCTTGTTCAGTCCTTCCGTGTTTGCAATAAATGTTTATTTCTGAAAGTTCAGTCATCTGCGTCCTGTATCCGCTGAAGAGCGATCATCGGCGGCTCATCTTGTGACAACATGACTGAGTTGATCTTTTGTGACACACAGGCAACTGTATGTGATTCTAGACGCTTTAAAATATATAAAAACACACACAAACATCTGGACAAGCATTAAACAATGATAACCCTCCAGCAGGACCAGTCTGGTTAGCAGCGAGGACTTTGATTCCTTTATTGATTCGGCATTCTGTCATTGATTTGTTCAGTGACCCTTCCTGAAGGCTACATTATTAAACAAGCAAGTGACCAGTGAATGTTCAATACTGCTATTAACACTGTAAAAAGACTTTCAGGGGACCATGGGTGCCAATTTGTGTTTCTGCCGGTGAGTGCCCTCCATGACAATCGATACCAGCACAGTATAACAGACGACCTTGCAGATCCCAACACAGAATAAACGTATTTATATACACTCACCTAAAGGATTATTATGATCATTAATGCAATTATCTAATCAACCAATCACATGGCAGTTGCTTCCGTGCATTTAGGGGTGTGGTCCTGGTCAAGACAATCTCCTGAACTCCAAACTGAACGTCAGAATGGGAAAGAAAGGTG
>JAUCMS010000034.1:11568832-11579101 GCA_032357445.1 Enteromius radiatus
GGATGTAGTACGTCCGAATTCCATTCATACTACCCCCATTCATACTATATAGAACCTACTGTTTTAACGGTCGGGTAATACGTTCAGTTTTAAATGTAGTACCTACTTAAGCAGTATGCGATTTCGGACGCAGCCTGAGTCTCAGGGAAGGTGAATTGAAGCGAGTGCCCTCTAGTGGCTCTTGAGGGAACTCATGACTCATGGAAAACTGCTGTACTATATCCATATGACTATGGTGCTTTGAAAATGCGAAACAAAATAAAATAACAAATGTCTCTACCAAAAAACAAAAGAAAAGTGATCCATCATTCTTATAACATTAGGTTTGCTTATGTTAAGAATGTTAAATAATAAAACAGTATAAAATAAAATTCCTACTTAGAACAGTGCTGAGCTCTTTCTATATCATTGTGATCTGGTACTGATGGAAACAGCATTTTGCTTCTGCTATACATCAAAAACGAGCTCTCCTGCTAGTAAGCCCTATTTTCCCTAAATATACTCATAATCTGATTGCATCTTGCTTTGTGGAAATACTCACAAACATTCACAAAGCTTCCTTCCCACTTTGTCCAGACTATTTATGGAAACTAAGCAGCTAAAATGGGTCATTCTCATGAATTGACGTCAATACAAGTGAATCACATTTACACATCAACACAGATTCAGCAAATTTGCCCGTCCTGGTCAATGACAATGTAGAATTGTATAATACTCTATGAATATATGCGGGGCCTCAGGGGCCCCAGCAGCGGGAGCTCAGAAGTCATTTCAACACCAAACAGAACTAAATAAAAATAATAATAATGATGCTATTTCCCTCTTGACAAGCTACCTGTTCAGCATTTGACAGAGTCACAGTGTTTACAGACGATGCCGATTTACATTAAAAACATTGCTTTGTTGGTTTAGTTGATGCGAAAATGCCTGTACTGTATATTAAAATTTTTTAAAAATGTATTCATCTTCACTGTTTCGGATAACACCAGAGATAGATTGTTTTCGAAGTCGGGACTAATTAAAATCGGATGAGGAATGAAAACAGACTGAACTGTTTGACTCTGATGTAAAGCAAGGACAGCCTCGTGTGCCAGCGTGATTACAAACCTTGCATGAAGCATGAAGTGGGTATTTTGAGAGAGATGAGCGACATTTAATACATTTCAGATACGTGCGGTCGTAACGAGACAATTAACCTGACTGTGGCTTCTCTTCTGAGTGCAGAAAAAGAGTACTGACATAATATACTGTATAAGAACAGACCTAGGACAACATGCAAGTTATATTTCAGTTTATTAGAGTTTACATTTATAGAAAACATAACTGGCTTTTTAACCCACTTAATTAGGACTTCAGTATATATTTCAATGTAATTTCAGAATTGCATCTTTTGCCATTGAGTGTTGATGAATGTATTGATACACATTTATGTTTAAATAAGAAGAATGCCCTTCCTACAATGTAGTTACTGAGTATATTAATTAACTACTTGTAATTATACGGTTAGGGTTATGATTAGAATTTGTCTTATGGGTTACTTGCATATCGTGTTTTTATAATAGTAAGCACATACAATGTGAAGCATTTTTTTTAAGATATCTATTTTATTCCATCTTTGTGGAATAAAATAAGAATAAAATAAAATAAACAACGCCTTAAAATAGCTGGTATACAGTATGTTATATAAGGAAATGCAATGATTTAATGTATGCTCACATTCAATACAATTAACTGCACTTCTTCTTTTTGGCAGAGAATGAAGTGCTACAAACGACAGGCATACAGAACACGACTCCTTTTAAAGCAGCAAAATGATTAAAATGAACTCATATATCGTCAGTGTGGTTTCAGCCTCACAGCGATGTGATTTGATTTTCGGTCATCTGTAAATCAACACTGTGACTCACTTTTTACGATGCATAAAATATGGGCCCTCAGGATAGGAGAAAGCTTTCAGATTTGCACAGCTGTCAAGAAAGTGCTCTTTCTCTCTCTTCACAGGCGTCTCTGGCAGGAGAAGAGCACTGATTTGTGGAGATCTCTCTCTCTCTCAGCGGGGAGCAGAAGATGATGCTGAATAAGGTTTAAACCAGGATGAATGAGAGAGACCGGCTGCAAATTTCAAACTGAGCGCCACATTCAATGCTGCCTATTCAACTGAATAAAGACCATTATTGTAGGTTTTATGGTGGCTACGGTAATTATTGCAAACATGGATGTGATAAGCCCACTGTAATCATTAAAATATGAGAAAGAAGCGAGGGTCGCTCTTGGAGGACGAGGAGGCTCTAACTCAACGGTACAAGCTGTGTTTACAGCACCTGAAGTCTCTGGAAGAGGCCGTTCAGTGATTTCCCCAGGTGCCTCCAAATCAACCTGATTCACAAGTATCAACACATGTTGATGGCTTTTGGAAGTGAACTCCAGGAAATGCTAGATCCTTGGACCTGATTCAGGAGTTGAACAGTAAAAAATCAACGCCTGACATTTGTGTTGCCAGATTGAGTGCTGTTTGTTCACGGAAAAATAATCTGGAGCGACTAAACATCTAATTACATCCCAATTAAATGCCTCAAATTAGCTTAAAGAACTTGAATTTGTAACTCAAAAGAGCCCAGTAGAGTGAAACTTCTTGTATGAGTGCAGATGGAAATTATAAGTCTGTGTGTGAATTTCTACTTTCCAATGTACTTTTAGTGGACATGCAAAGAGAGTACATTGTAACAAGTGCTTGAAGTCAATTTGGCATGCATAGATAATATTTTTTTAAGCATAGCAACCCTCCCGATAGAGACTAGCAACAGCACAGTTTGTTCTTTTGAGCTTAGAGATAGGTAATGCAACACACTTCCAAAACACTTAAAGCAATAGTTGAACATTAGCTGAAAATGGGCTCACTCTCAGGCCATCCAAGAATGTAGATGAGTTTGTTTCCTCCTCAGAAAAGATTTTGAGAAATGCATGGATTCTTGGAATAAACTGATCAAAACATCACAGTAGTTTAGAGCTGTTTTGTTTTGTAAACGGTGCTTGATCTGTGCAGATTTCTCTCTGATTTAGACCAGAACGCTTTCACTGGAGGACGGGTTATTTCAATTTGAGACATCTTAATGTTAGATTAGTTTCATCTTTTGTCTTCTCCAGATGTTAACTTATTGGCTGAAGTGGTGTAGATTATTATGATGTTTTTTTATCAGCTGTTTAACATCCATTACTGAGACACTGATGCAGAGACACATTTCTCCAGATCTGATGAAGAGACAAACTCATCTACATTTGTAATGGCCTGAGAGTGAGTACATTTTCAGTGAATGTTTATTTTTGGGTGAATTCTTCCTTTAAATGTGGGACTGATAAGCATGTGAATAGTGTTTTGGACTGGCAAGGTCACATGTGTGTCAATGCTTAAACTATCACAGCGGTAAGAAAAAAGAAAAAAAAAACGTTTTCAATGGCTTAGCAATCAATACTGTATTCAAGACCAAATGAACAGACGTGAAGCAAGGACAGCCCTGTTTAAAGAACAGCACCAATAATTATAGGTCCTCCTGAGTCTGCAACACTAGCATTTTCTCAGATTTTTTTTATTTTTTAATATATATATGCCTTTTTTTTTGTATGCTTATTGCAGTTTTTGTTTTTGGAACCATTATTTTTTTTTGAAGCAATGCAATGCAAAATAAAATAAATATCCATAAACTTAATAACACTTTAATGGAATTATGGCTAATAAACATGATATGAAAATTTTAATAAATTAAATATTAATGTTTATTTTTCTGTCAGCAATGTAAACTACATCTCCTTCGCTGGAAAATGAATTCATACTGAATTAAAATCTGAATAAATAAAAAAAAGCATTCAAATGAGTCATGCAGTTTGTTTTATTAACATTTGTGCTCATCAAAATTACTGATATTTGCTCCTTTTTTGACACCCAAAAACACATATCTTAAAGTACTTTGTGCTCAAAATAGTTGCATTTGTTGTTTCTGGAGGAGAAAAAAAGGAGGATTTTTCCATGTGTATTAATTTATTAGGAATGCCAGAACACATTAGCCCTATTTTAGTTAGCTTCAGGAAATAAATAAATTAAAAACATCTTTTAAGCCACAAATAGGAGTCATGCAATACCAGTTCTAGCAAAATGTCTTCCAAACGTTACATTTTGGGCCTCCGGTTCATTTCAGTGTATTCTTTCTTTATTTGTGACTACAGTTTGCTAATTTGCGCTGTGCTTGGTATATTGCATCAGTCATTATGTAAATGAGATGTTGCATTGGTGTTCTTTGATTTGTGCATTGTTCGTAAATTATCTGCAGAAATTCTGCTTATCTGCCCAGTATAACTGCCCCATAGTTTATTAAAACACAGGCTAGCTTTTAACTAGAACTTTTTTCTTTTTTTAATTTGTAGTTGTCTATTTGTAAAATGAAAGCGAATGACAGATCTGGTGGGTAAAAATATGCTCATCTTGTGTAGGAAGCCATGTTTACTGTGTAACCAATTATTATCCTTTGATACCTTGCATCATCCTTGTCTTTCAGATTGTTTGCAGTTCAGCGCTTTGGCATGTTCGGCTGAGTACAGTCGACTTGCAGCCGTTCACTTCAAGGTTATCCATCCAGCTGTGTGCTGGAATAAACAAACGCCTCAAACGAAACTTTGATCCCACGCGCTCAAGCTACAGTACACCGATGAAGATCTGTGTTCAGCTGATCCACATCCTCACAAATGTTCTACATTACTGCTTCCAAAACAATCTTCAGGGTGCTGTTAAACTTAGAGAAGAAGCACATGTCTTACACCTATAGTCAAGCTCAGCACAAACTTATTCTGACAGAAGCAGGCGCTTTCATCTCGCTCGCAGCTGGAGACCACTGGAACGGCACTCTTCTACACGTCGTGACACAGAAACGTCTCTAAATTACGCTCAAATTCTGTCTAATTTTTTAATACTAAGACATTATTTCTGTGAGAGAAACCTGCTGAGAGAAAATACTGATAAAGTGACACCACATAAAGTCTGAAGGAAAACCTGTCAATCCAAGCTCACATGACTTGTTTGCATGGAATGCATTAATTGATTGATTAATTGATTGGCAATAATAAATAAAAAAAAAAAAAAAACAACAACAACAACAACAAAGACATCATAAAATTATCCCCCAATTATCCCCCGGGTGCACTTATTAGACACAAAATACATACCAACAAGTACATATCACTGCAGGATCAAAAAGAAATGAACACTAGAGGCAGAAAAACAATGACATTCCTTTTTCACACAAATTTAGAGTTTGGATTAATAAAGCATAATTTTGGCACAGTTACTTGGAGAATACCATGTAATAAAAACAATATTGATATGCAGGGATATTTGAAAACTGCTGCTTTTGAACATTATCATAATCACACATATCTATGTGTTTTCATAGACAGTAGGTTTGTTTAGTAGCTCATGGAGTACAGAGACGAGCTCTGGTTCAATCCTGTGTAACTACGCTTCAACAAAACAGTGCAGATCTGTGTAAGAGGAAGTTGAAATGACACGATTGCATCAACAAATGTGTTTTTATATCAGTTTAGTATTTGTTAATGCTTTCAGGTAGGTTTAGGGTTGATAAGAATGGATAGTGTGATTTGAAGATAAGCGTATTTGGCGTGCTGTCCAGGTGGCGAGCCCAGAAAGATTGGCGGATTCCAATCCCTAGTAGTTTGAACCCTAGGGTTGTTGAGTGACTCTGATGGAGACGGGGCTATTGGAAGTCTCTGATAGAGACAGGGGGCTGTTGAATGTCTCTGGTGGAGACGAGGACTGTTAGATGTCTCTGATGGAGACGGGGCTATTGGAAGTCTCTGATGTAGACAGGGCTATGGGATGCCTCTGGAGGAGGCGGGGTGATGGGAAAGCGGTAAAAGAAAACTGAGGGGCGGGTGGTAGAGATCATGGATCATGGAAAAGGGCTTCCATGGAGGTGAGGTAGAAGAGAGAGAGAAAAACTTCTGAGGTGGCTGGGAAGCGGCTGTGGAGAAGGGAAAGGAGAAGAGACCCCTGCAGAGGTGAGACTGACTAAGTCTGAGTTGGTGGAGCTTCTGGAAGTAGATTAGGATAAAACGTTTGGTACGGCGTAGGCTGCGGGGTTGGATTAACTGGGATGAAGTGTCGGATCTGATATAGCTTCTGAACGCTTAGGAGAACCAGCGGCCTGGATTTGGTTTCTCTGCTGCAGAGGTAGCTGGGCAGTAATATTTTTCTTGGGGGAAGCCTGCGTTATGGAGGACAGCTTTGAGATGTTTTTTTGGAACCAAAATCTCGAGGCTGGATGATTGTATTCGTTTGTGGATAGGGGGAGGAGAAAGAGGCGCTTCTGAAAGCGAGAAAGGCCCTTAAGGTTTGGTAAGGCTGTATTAGGGACTGGAGAAAATATATGGAAAATATATATATGAAATGGCCTCTTTTGAATTAGTCGGTTTTGCTTTGCTTCAGGAAGAAGGCCATGGTGTCATTGTTTAAGATTGAGAGGTCGGAAATAGTTATGTGGATATTTGAGTTGAATTGGGCATTCGCCGTGATTTCAGAGCAGAAGCCCGAAAATAGCTAGGGTGAACATGATGTCAAAGGTGTTGTGCTGTTGGGATGAACAGGTAACATCTGCAAAGGATAGTGAGACATCGGGAGATAATCTCTAAGGTAATGGGTGGTAAAGTGGGTTGATAAATACTTTTTCTTTTTTTCTTTTTCTTTTTTAAATCAGTGAAACATAATATTGAGAATTTGGGTGCATTAAAAATACATTGAGTGACCACAGAGAAGTAAAATAATATGCCACACTGGCGTAGTGACTACACATATTACGTATGATGTCATTGATGATGATGCTACTTGGATTAAAGAAGTTGGCAACACCGGGCTTGATTCTTCGTCCAGGCGGAGGAAAATGAAGGAGGAAGCCGGGCTGAGGTGAGTAGTTTGGGTTCTTTCGCAGAAGGTTTGCTTTGGCGGATGAAGAGTGGAGAGAGAGATCAGAGAGTGCGCAAACTTGCGGCCTCGAATGGAAGCCGCGGGCTCCCGTGGGAATTCCGGCGGGGCCGTCGGCCTGAAGGCTGTCTGGGGCTAGGAGAGGAGCTGGGTCCTCTTGATCAAGCTCGAACGAGAATTTCGGAGTTTAGACTGCTTGACTGGCAGAGCGAGATCATGCGTAACGAGATAAGGAAGGGAAGGAAGTGAGCTGTATTTAAGGAGGAGGCTTTCGAATTGATTGGACGGAGCGTAATTGAATTGATTGAAGAATGCAGTGCCAGCCGCATTTAATCATGTGTGCACGCTCCTCCCGGAATTTGTTTATCAACATTGCATAATGAATGTGCCAGGTAAATTGGATTTATTTATTTATTTATTTATTTTGTAATTATTTTGTACAATCTTACAGCTCATTTACATATGTATATGAATTCATATAAAATCAAACATGTCAGGCTCTGATTGATCATGTGATGCAAAACAACCAATAACATAGTGATGCCAAGTCTGTGCAATGCATATTTGCAAAGGCAATGATAATAACTGAATAAATGCTTACATTTATGTCTCTTCTTCAATCAATAAATTAATCAATCAATCACTATCATGGCTTCAGAAGACTTAAAATATTGTCCACAGGTCATATAGGCCATGTTTATGATGTTTTTGTGTCTTTTTAGGAGCTTTATAGCACCTGGTCAAAACAAGTTTATGGAAAACTATCAAGTAATGCTTATATTACAAACAGCATGATGATAGAGTATTCAGATTGTTCTAGGAAGCTCATTGCTTTGTCGTTTATAAATAGTGCTCTTTCATCCCCTTCCACTCTCACTGAAGGGCACCTGACGGCTGAAGAGAATGTGTTTGTGACATGCCTCAATGATGCTGTTGATGGGATGATGAAGGAAGGAAAAGCTTGAAACACTGGATTTATGTTGTCATTTTTACTGGTCTGTAGCATGGCCTACAGGCTGTAAACAAAACACCATTTTACAAAACCTTTAATCTAACGTGTGACTTACCATTTCTTTTATTAAAAATGAACTTGCAATTTCTGAAAATAACTTGTTTTCAGTGCAATTTTGCCATTGTTATAAATTACACTGACCCCAATCACTCATGAACTTTACAAAAGGACAAAACCTTGCTCTCATTCATCACAAAAATTTATACAAAGAAACTGAATATTGATTATATTCAAAAATTCTTTCAGAAAATTGTCAATTTTAGCTCTATTGAAATTTCTGAATTTTTGAAATGAGCTTTTAAGCACATGTCTCCGAACTACATCACAAACAGTGAGAGTTTCAGACCTTTGCCAGTGCAACGTCACATTTAGCATCTCAAAGCCATCACTCTGCTGTCTTACACTGCCCTTTTGCTGAAATGCCCCACATTGTCATTTATCATTCCACTTCATAAACAGGTTATGAATGGGTACTGGCATATGGGAAACCCGGCAGGCCTGCAGTGTAACGGGCAATGAATCTCTGGTAGATTTCCAATGCAAAAGAAAGCAGTTTCTGTGGTGCAGGCTTAGTAATGAAACAAATGTGTGTTTGCACATTGAAGTCACAATCACAAAGGTATAGGAGCCCGTTTCTGCCACTGAATTAAAAATAAAACAAGGTTATTGTGACTTTTTATCCCAAAGTACTGATGTTGTTTTGTTTGTTTATTTGTTTGTTTTTTATAATTAAATGAAGTCACAACTGCAAGTTATAAATTCAGAACTGTGAGTTATAAAGTCATTAATTTTCACTTTTTGAAAGTTGCAAGTTTATATATTGCAATGAATTTTGTTTCTTAAAATTATTCGCAATTACAAGTTGTTCAATTCTGAGTAACAAAAGACTTACAGTTTACACCTGTTAAAATTGCATGTACATATTACACGTCATACAGTTGAGGGAAAAGTCAGAAATGTTAGCAAAAAAGTCAAAGTTGTTAGATAAAATGTCACAATTGTATTTATTTATGTATGTATTTTTTTTTTCCAGATGCATGCAATGCACAAACAAAACAGTTGCAAACTAAAGGAGAAGTTATAGAATGATTGACCTCACAAAGCTGTTTTCCAGGACTTTCACTCTCTCTGTTCCTCTCCGGTAAGAGGGCTGCCGAGCTCCATCTGAACTGCTGAGGCCATAAAGATACATTTTCTATACAAGTTACAAGTTATCATCCTTTTCACAGCCCTAAACATATGCACTTGCAAAAAAAAAAAAAAAAACAACTACTCTTTGAATTTCTGCTCCGCTTTAGCTTGCCTCCTAATCTAGCGTTATATAAACACGGCATTGTATACTGCAAACATTGTCAGCTTTGTGACAAATTGCTAATGCTCCACTATTGGATAAAAGCATCTGTTAAATGCATAAATGTAAACAGAATTGTTTAGCTAGATTGTTTCCGTCAGTCACAAACTCGTGTCATCGTTTATGCACAAAGCAGATGTGCGGAACTTGTCCTTCTGTCTTCTTCAGCTTTCATGCAAAGTCTCTCATTTGTGTAAAAAAAAATAAATAAAAAAAATGCAAAGACCCTAAAGAAAATCCACACATACCATTAAAAACATCAACAGTCTGCTTTCTAAAGTCAAGTGCACTGCGGCATGCGGCAGGTACCCATGAGGATGCTCTCAGAGAGAGATCAGAGCAGGGCAATTACGCCAGTCTCATCTCCACTATTCTGGGGATTTACTGCTAACGCTGCTAATTATTTCAAAACAACAAAGGAACACCTAGAACATGGCTTATGAACACTTACTATGGCACAAGCTTCATCAAAAAATCCCTAGAGAAAGTCCTCCAGAGTACCAGGACTCTCCTCCTGATGAAAGTTGGACTTCCCTTCTGAGAAATCGGGCAGAAAAGTTAATCAATGAATAGGTTTTGCATTAAAACCTATACATAGAAATAAGAAGGCAGCATGGTATAGGATAATAATAACAATTATACTATGTTATGTTGATACATCCATTGCAAATTCAGGTGTAAATTAGATATTCTACTAACAGAAAGTAACTTTGTAACTACATGTCAACTAGCAGTTATGTAAGGGATAATAGACGTGTAGCCGGCAGTTATCGCAAAATAAGCCCCGACAGTGTGATCAGGTCAGTCTTGTATCACGCTGAAGGGGCTTATTTTGCGATAACTACCTGCTACACGTCTATTATCCCGCTTATTATACGGCTACTTGCCACATAAGAAAAAAAACTGGACATGAATATGAATTTG
>JAUCMS010000034.1:11635475-11649199 GCA_032357445.1 Enteromius radiatus
CTGTCTGTATCACCTTTTGGAAGCCTATATAAAAGGATTTGATGAGACCTGCATGTTTCTGAGTCTTTGTCTACCACAGACCTGTGACAGTGATATTCTCAATATTTCCATTTTTTTTTTGCGCCCTCATATTCCAGTTTTTATTGTCCAAATATTGTCTTAACAAACCATATATCAGTAGAAAACTAATTTATTCAGCTTGTAGATTATATATAAAACTCAATTTTGAAAAATTGACCCTTATGACTGTTATTAAGCTGTAATATTTCTGATGTTCAGCAGTCTTCAGTGTCCCATGATCTTCAGAAATGTACTGCTCAACAAACATTCCTATGATTAATGCTAAAAATCGCTGTGCTGCCTCATATTTTTGAGGAAACTATGATACATTTTATTTCAGGATTGAGGAACTGAATGAAAAACTGTAACATTATAAATGTCTCTGCAATCTCTTTTGATCAATTCGAAGCATCTTATTTAAAAAATATATTGTTTTCAAAATTCAAAAGACATGGATTAAACCAAAATCAAACTTTACAAAAGAGCTTTTTCTTATTGTCCTTTAAGATGTAAATCGGAGACTTGTGCAATCATTCCTTGCTCAAAGATCTGTTCTGTTTTTGACTGTTCCTCTATGCCTTTGTTCTACTTTCATGCATCTACAGTATATTAATGCACTGCGCTTTTTTGGAAAGAAATGGTTTAATCTCAGAGGATTTACCACTAGAGAAAGAGCTGAGTGAAGTATGCGTCTCTGTGTGTTTAAAGTGGTCTTTCTGTGGAGTGTTTATGAAGACACCTTCCTGTAATATAATACCATACTTTATATGAAACACAACTAACCCTGATGAGCACTGTCTATTATAAAATGAATGCTCTTTAGAAATGCATGCTCTTTGTTGACTGTATCCAGCAGCGAATCACTCTGAAGTCAAGACAGAGAGAAGATATCAGAACTTTTAGCATTTCTATCCAAAATGGAAAATATATTTTGACGATTCTATGCGTAGCAAATGAGTCAGAGGCGTGCGGATCCATACGCAGCATTTATTTATGGAAGTCGTACAGGCTGGGTCAGGGCTGGCAAACAGAGCAGTGAAGGTAAGGCAGAGGCTGGGGGACACAAGCACAATTCGAGGCAGGCAGATAACAATCACAGAGATGATAATCAGTCCAAGGTCCGTAACAAGATGGCTGTACACAGAAAGAAATGATAGCTGGTGCAAATCTTCACAACAGTTGGTGTGTGAGTCTGGCTTAAATGCTGTGGTAAATGAGGGTGTGGGCGTGGCCGACTGCGAGCAGGTGTGTGAGTGCAAATCTGAAACAGGTGAGAGTGCGTGGTGCATGATGGGAGATGCAGTCCAGAGGCGATGACGTGATTGTTTGTGGCTGAGAGCAGACAGACCACATCATGACACTATATATATATATATATATATATCTTTAACTTATTTTATTTTATTTTTATTTTTAGGCAGTATTTATCAATTTTATTTCTTTTAGCGTATACGAAAGTGCAAAATTCAATGCTAATGCTAATTAATTCTATTATTATTGTTGTTGTTGTTATTATGATTAATTCACTGGGTCAGACTGACCACCGGAACTGACAAATGAAATCAATCTGAACACAAATAGACTTGAGGAAGCACAGCAAACACAGATTTTAGGTTCCTCAGCATCAATCACGGAGGACGTCTCGTGGACCCTTCGCCCCGCTGAAATAGGCACATCAGCACCTTTATTTTCTCAGAAGGCTGTAAAAACGACTGGAGATTTCTCCAGACTGTCCTCATCCTGATCTCACAGCAGCTCATTCAGAAACCTTCAACCCTTTCTAAACCTCTCCGTTACTAGATATTGCAATAACATGTCATTACACAGTAGGACGGTCATTTTTTTCTTCATATCATTCATTCAATTTTTTTAAAAACTTCTATACATGTATGCTGAAATGTAACTGCTAGAATGGAAGGTATGTATGTTTGTCTGTTTGTTTGTGTATGCATGCATGCATTTATGCATTTTAGCCTCTAAACTATATACTTCTGTATTTTCACTATAATTCAAACCAAGATATGTCTATTTCAGGATTGTTTAGTAAATACAGTTCAGCAGAAATAGAAGGTTATAACATTATAAATGCTTTCATTCACACTGATTTATGCATTTAATGCACTCTCAGAAGTTGTCACTGTTGCGGTACTTTTTTAAAAAGTACATGTTTATACCTAAAAGGTGCATTTTAGTACTTAAAGTCTGAGCTAATAGGTACAAAAGTGTACCTTTTGAAAAGGTACCGCCCAAGTGACAGACTTCCTACCTTTATTTCTGAGAGTGTTCGTTTCTGTATTTATTGACAGTACTGTAAATGCATTATTGTTGTTTTGCAGTTGATTTAATAAACGCATATAAAGAGTATCTGTGTCTGTGGGGTTCTGCAGATAAATCCCGATGGCCTCCAGTTCACTTCATCTAGTGTTGGTTTCTTAGTATCTCTGCTTTTCCTCCACAGCTTGAGTCTGTGAAGCGTGTGGGGTTCCTTCCACAAGCTGTAAGATTGTGCTTCATCTGCTGAGCTTTCTGGAAAACCGCAGAGCGAGTGACAGAAGGAGAGAGGGATAGTAAGACACAATGGGTAATAGCAGCAGAAGAAGTGATGGAGATAAAAAAAGAGAGAGATAGAGAGCGAGGGAATCAGGGAGAGGGAGTAAAATGACAGCGATAAAAATGAAAGGTGGCGAAGAGAGAGGAAGACGTGACAGGGACAAATGTGAAATATGAGGAAGATAGAAATGTGAGAGGAGCTGCTGTCAGCGTGGGATTGTGGGAAGGCCACAGGGACTCTGTTCATTAGGACCAGAGCTGATGACTTGATTACAGATGATCAGATGAGTTTGTTTGGAGCTCGTCTCTCGTCTCTGCCTGGAGGAGATTCAGTTAAAGCGCAGCTCTTCATAGACCGCGGGAGTTCCTTTCATTCCTGCCCTATCTCTCTCGACACATGCTGACAGGGTCTGACCTTAATTGGCCAGAAAAGGATTTCTGCTCCTGCTCTGGGATGCAGTGGTGGTAAACAGCCAGCAGATGGCAGGAGTCCACTAGTGTTATACTGAGCTCACAAACAACACTGTCATGAGCTTCCTGAGAGCAACTCAAATATGCATGCTTTATTTATTTATTTGTTTGCTTTTCTGTTTGATTGATTGATGATACATTATCCATGCATGTATTTATTAACATGCTTATTTATTTTTTATTCTGATTTGAGAAAAACAAACATGAATTATTTATTTATTTCTGTATTTATGCATTTATTTATTGTTTGTTTGTTCTTGATGCAATATGCATGCATTTATATTAATATATATATATATGTATTTTTTTTTTTTTTTTGTTCCTGATTTTAGAAAAACATAAACAGGAAAAGTTTGTTCAGTGTAATTTGCTTGCTGGTGTTGTTTGGTGCTGGTTGTGTTCGGTGCAGGTGTTTTTTGGTGTTGGAGTTGTTTGTTGCTGGTGTTGTTAAGTTTCCTGGAGCCAGAAGAGCTCAACCACAGAAGAACTGGGCCACCGTGTCACTTCCTCAAGACAGCCGTTCTTCCCGCCCCGTTCCACTGAACTCACTTCTTCCACTTACTCTGCAGAAGAAAGTGTGTCCATGTACTCTTCTGTCATCTTTGGCCCATATATTTCAGCGTTTTGCTTCATTATAACCTCCTTATCCGTGTCTGGCACACACTTCAGAGGAGCACGTAACCAGAGGCACCATGCCAACTGGAGCACACCCATATTAATGCTGAACGCTCAGCTCTAATGTGCTGCTAATGAGTTTGCTCAAGGATTACCACTTTGTCTACACTAAAAGAATCTCTTCATTTATTAGTCTTACCTTAGGAAGTTTGCTTTGGGTTCTTGTAGGGGTTTCCTTCGTTCTATGGATGCTGCTGCAATGCAAAATAAGCATTAGAACTTTTGGGTTAATTCATTAATTTATGCATGCATGTATTAATTTAGTTATGCACTTTATATAAATATATATATTATAAGTGTTAGCACTGGTGGAGTTTACGCAGCATTAAGTGCATGTATAAAATATTAAGCTAAAACCTGACGATGTTTGGTAAGTCAAATCCAGTTACCTTTATTTTTAAAATAAGTTTGTAAAAAAAAAAAAGTTAATATAATATTCAGCACTAAGTCTTTTCTGCAAAACTATATAAATATAAGAATTTTAGTTGGCACTTTTTGGGATGGAAACTAATAACTTACTTGTAGTTTCTCTGCACATTAAACTGGGGTAGAAAGTTTTTTAGAAAATAAAAAAAGAGACTTCACCTTCAAGAAAGTCATATTTTCTGCCATTATTTCCCCTGTGAAAAGAACAATAATTCTGCTGCCTTATAAAATCACACGCTCCTGGCGTGATCTCTGTGGATTCCTGGCCAAAGCCTGTCTGAGAGAGACTCACACTGAGATCCAGACGCATTATCAATCACATTCACGTCTGTCAGAGCTTCATATGAAACTCAATGTACTTATAATCATGTGTGAGAGAGAACAGAGGATCCCTGACTTCATCAAACTCTTGACACCAAACTGAACATCAGAGTTCACACGTCTTTGGGGATCGAAAATGAAGCACCTTTCTAGTAACATTCGCATATGGTTTCTGTTTGGTTGGTATTCGGAAATACAATAAATACATAAGAAATAGCATATTAGCACATTATTTGTAGTCTCTTTGTAACAAAAATTGTTGCTGGGTTGTATTTCAGCACAGTACTGCAAACATGAGACTTTTATCTCAGATTTATCCTCATGAGGAAAAAAATGGACACAAAAGTGATACCATTGCTATATATATATATACACATGTAAAGAGTCAAGGCCAAAAGTATTGGCACCCTTGGTACATATGAACAATGAAGGCTGTGAAAATTAATCTGCATTGTTAATTCTTATGTTCTTTTGTTTAAAAAATATATAAATGTATTTAATATGTAAACTTAAATATGTTAAATATTTGATTCTAGCTAGAAAATGTATGTATTGTACGTGAAAGGTATATATCACTTTTTATAACATATATAGCAATAGCACTGTTGATATAGGACACTATATGTCATGTATTATAAATCTGTACGGGTTTCCAGAAGTTTTGAGACACTTCACGAAAAAAAAAAATCTCCCTCAATCTCACTGCTGTCTTGCAGAAACAACAGTTTTATTTCCCCACACAGAGGTGATTTTTCTTTTCTACGAGGTGCTGGTCCACATGGTTTTAGTGTTTAATTTATCAAATGAACATCAATAAAGTGTGTAGCAGTAACTGCTGGCAATGAACAGTGTTTTGCTGGTAATGAACTCTTGTGGGACTGCGAGTCTGAGATTGATTGCGTCTTTAAAACGGACACATGCTGACCAAGCTTTGTCACATTTGCTGATTGACAGCGTGGCATGTGGCGAGGTGTAATAAGTTCTTCTTTTTTTCCTTACAAACAGCTTGCGATGTACAGCACGTTGGTGGAGAGCCAGAACGAGGGCAAACGCTGCCAGATTAGGCTCGCTTTAGAGGAAACTATCTTATTTTACTATCACTGATCTACTCTTTTGAATTAAAATCTGTTTTTATGCTTTGGTTTTTGTTGTTGTTGTTTTATTTGTTTGTTTTTTAGAATAATATTTTTGAAGCCAATCGCTAGCCTCTTTCAGCGGCACGAAAACATGGAAGGCAATGATTTCTCAAAACAAGGAACATTTATTTAAACAAAGGAACAGACTGAAACTAAGGCAAAATGACATGAACATGAAACATCAACGATCAACACTCAGGAGTGAACACTGATGACGGAGGCGGGGTTACAAATTGGAAGAGCACATGGGGAAACGGTAAGAAAACAAACACACAGAATCACATGGCACATGATGACAGAGAACCACGCCTACCGCAAAGGTGCGGCTTCCAGACGTGAAAAAACAACAAAAGACGTACAGGAGGGAGGTGGCTAAGAGGCGGAGCAGTCCATACATACAGGGGGTGGGATGGTGGGAACGGCGAGACGGCGGGAATCCCTTCCGGGGCGGAGCAGGAGGCGGAGACTTCCACCTGGGCGGAGCAGACGGGAGAACCACCCTCCCAGGCAGATTAGACGGAGGAGCAGGCCACCTAGGCCTACTGGGGGCCGGTAACGCTCTCCTGAACTGACCAAACAGTTTGTACGCCCACCAGGGCGGATCCGATGGCGGGGAGGACAACTTGGGCGGAACACGTGTTGGAAACGCCCACCAGGGTGGACCAGACGAAGAAGATGCCCACCAGGGAGGATCAGGTGGCGGAAACGTCCACTTGAGCGGATCAGACGGTAGAGATGTCCATATGGGCGGCGTAGATGGCGAAGACGCCCACTAGGGCGGCGCAGGCGGCAGGACCGCCTACCAGGGCGGACCAGGGGGCGGGGACACTAGGGCTTTGAACAAGACAGTTTAAATACAAGAGACAATCAAGGGATAAAACGAAACACCTGGACACACACGGCTGGCAGGGAGTGAACACTGATGATGAAGGCGGGGTTACAAATTGGAAGAGCACATGGGGAAACGGTAAGAAAACAAACACACAGAATCACATGGCACATGATGACAACAAAACACAGAGAACCACTCCCACGGCGTTACAGTGTGAGTGTGTGTCTATATATATATATATAAATATAAAAATACTGAAACTACAATAAAAATAACATTCAAAAATATATATTTCAAAAAAAGTAAAAAAATAAAAATCACAAACATAATTACTAAATAAAACTAATAAAAAAATAAGACAACAAAAAGCTACTATAAGTAAACACAGTAATAAGTAAGACTATTTGCATTTTCCATGGTTTTGGTATTTGACTGTAGCCCGTGTTTTTGATAATACCCGGCTAAGTCAGCTAATTATATCTCATCAGTGCACGGTCCAGCAGGTTGTTGATTTGATCGGATCATTTAAATCCAGGAGGCGTTGAGTTGAAGACCTCATCATCAGAAGTCTGTAAGTCAATCTCTCTTCTCATCCTGAAATAGAAGAGCATCTGTTGACATTCACGACACACTGAATCCTGTTCGCTCCGTGTTTTAATCACGGCAGTGTCCTGGGCAACACAAACACTCTCATCATCCTCCGAAAACAACCCGAGAACAGCTGAAGAAACACGACACGCACCCAGAAAGAACTAGAGCTTACAGAAGAGCTGTCATAACCAGAGAGGAGGAAGACAATGCTGTGATTCAGGGTCCCTGCCGCTTATTTCCTTCACAACCAGTACATATTCAATCAGAAAACACCTAGCATCTGCTAAACCCTGAACTCTGCTTGATTCCAGTCACCATGGAAACAGACGCTAAGAGAAAGCTCACCATATTACTTTGTTTTCTTCCGATCAAGACCATTTGCATACTTCAGTTCAAATCATCTCAAGACTTAGATCATTAGTTTGATGCTAATTAAGTTATATGTCATGTAAGATATGTAGAAATACATAGAAAATGCAGATCTGCGGTGTGTGAGATGATTATATAAAATATTATATATATATATATATATATATATATATATAAACACTACCTTCCAAAAATAGTGTTTTATAATTTATACAGATAACTATTATAAACGCCAATAAAATTAATATAGTAACCATATTAGGATAAAAATGTCACCTTATATTTTTGCCTTATATAACCTGCTTTCTGGAATAAGGTATCTGGAATAATTAGGTTAATTTATTTATGTATTGATTTATTTTGATCACAAAGGATGACATTATCAATAATATAATAATAATAATATAATATAATATAATATATAATAATATAATAATAATAATAATACAATTTTATTTAATAAAACAACTTTTTTCAGTCTTTTTACTAACAAAAGATTATTCCATGCAACTAATTCCATATTCCAATATTTCTGAAGGCATGTTCGCTGAGAAACAAGTCATAAAAGTAATCTATTATTAATCAAAAAGTTCCTGCCATCACATTTCTGCATTCATGCGAGTGTGCAGCAGTTCACGTCTTGGGAAAGAGTCACTTTACAAATAAAATTATGACTTGAAACACAATATATATATATACTTTTTTACTGAGGTGAATATTTCTGAATATCTCTGTTCTGAGACAGTCAGTGAGTATTAAACAGCCTGGACAGAATGTGCTCCGTCTATAATCACTAAACTCATTTGAGTTGATTGAGCTTTCTGCATTGCACAAGTCTCTTATTTAGATCTACACTTTGCTCGCAGAACTCAGCACTTTTAGTTACTGTGTTCAAGAAATCAACAGGAATGTATGTGATTGGCTACACTGCTCAGCTCACCTCACCTCACTTTTATATCAAGTCCGCCCCTGGTTTAAGGAAGAGTGAGCTAGTATTGAACATGAAGCTGTTATAATAGGCCGTTCTAGTCTTTTTTACAGTGAACATTTTTATACAGAGATATATAAAACATATACAGCTCTGTTAATTCCCTCGTTCGTCTGATTATTTATTTATTTTGCGTTCTACTGTGAACGAGAGATAAACACGTACAAGAATGGCAAAATGTTGTTTATTTTATCCTTTTTAAGTGTTTATTTATTCATCTGTGACTTGATTATGTATTTAGCTCGTGTCTTACGCAGAGGTTCTGTGAACACTATTCGAGATGCGCTCACCAGGACCAGACGCGCTGTCATGTCTGTGTTTACCATCCAGTTGTTTTTCTAAAATCAAAAACAAAAGAGCTCAGGGACAGACATCATCTGTTCAGTGAGTGTTCAGTTATTTGTACATATAAATATTGTGATTGACAATGCTTTTAGAAACCAATATGAGTGTAATGTATATTTGAAGGAGCTGTTCACCCAACATGTTTTATGTAGCAGTGAATGGGTGCCGTCAGAATGAGAGAATGCTGGATTAGTTTGATCTTGTGTCTTCTCCAGATGGATTATTCTGATGTTTTTATCAGCTGTTTGGACTGCATTCTCCAAATCTGTGCCTATGAAGATACAAGCTCATCTAGTCTAAGCTTAAGCCTAATAGACTAAAATGCAAATCTGAGCCGTTTCAAATGAAAGAAACGTGCACTGACTGATCTTTAAACTTGTCTGTGCATTTATTTTGTCTTAAGATGCATACCACTAATGTTTTTTTCTAAAGCATGTTATTAAAAATGTGTTATATGTCCTAATTGAACTATATGGCCTAATTCTGGTTTAGGCTAAGCCCTGCCTATGAATGTTTTATATTTAAGCTTCATTTCCCACTACTGTCCCACTGGAAACACACAAGCACATATTTATAGTACTTCTGTTAAGTTGTGGTTTTACATCCAAATTTCTGCAGAAGATGTGAACAAGTTCTCTCTGCGCTGAAGTTTCCGAATGCTCTGACTGAGATATATTGTGATATTTTTTTGTTTTCATTTTTTCCATTGCGTCAGAAATCCAGAGCGCATAGTTCCCGTCAGAGGAACGCAGTCTTTATCACGGCTATTAGATGCTGTGTTTATTTCTCTAAGTAACAGGCCGTACACACACACACTTTCTGTGACTGGACCTCTTCATCTTCTCTAAACATGAGCTTCAAGTCTGTCCTGGTACACATTCTCTTCAAATGTGAACGTGATGAGAGCTTTGTAAACACTGGGATTGAAATAACTGCCATAAAGCGCTCATTTGTTTAAAGCATATTTATGTTCGGCTCTCGTTTGAAGCAGGGAATGTGTCTCACAATGATGAGTAAATAAATGATCTTTCCCTGGGATAGGCACCAGAGCCATATTTACACCCCGCTATATGAGTGATAGAGCACAGAGCCCCGTTCTGCATGTTAATGTAGGCCAACGAGAGTCAAACACATGCCTCTGTGTGTTTATAAGTTCCCAAATATACTGTGAGCGCCTGTATGAGCTGTGTATTAATCTGTCATGCTGCGTACATGCCAGACTTTGAAAGCCTTTGTCACACTAGCACGCACGATTTCAGCATCTGAGCATGCGTTTCCAGTCTCCAGCATGCATTTGCATGGTTATGAATGGACGTTTATGAAATAAAGAGTGTCGGGTGACTGATTTATTATTCATAATACAATGCATCGCACAGTTTAACCACAAGGTGTGCTGTGGAGCTCATTTCTCACAAGCTCTTCTTCTGCTGTCTTTCACTGGCATCATGCTGGAGCAGCAGCTTGGAGAGAATCTCGATCAGCAGGTTTCGCTAAAACAAGTTTAACTGTTGATGTGATATACCTGAATGATACCACGTGTGTAATGGCTCAAGTATTTGAAAGTAATATCTTGAGAAATTAGGTTTTTACCAGTAACACAAGAAAGGATGTTAATGGGGGGAAAAAAAATAATTTTATATATTATATAATTGTATCGGAAAAAGTTAAATATATTATATTACATTTTGAAATGCTTGATATAATCTGATTGCATAACTTTTTGAGTATGACATGATTGCATATTATTCACACAATGGCAGTGAATTATAAATAATTTCATTCAATTCACAATTCAAATTTAATTCACACTAATATAATAGATACATCAATCTGCTACAACAACCCCAATCAAATGAATAAAATTGAGTTAGTTCAAAATAAATCAGAATAAATAACCTAAAATAAATAATCTAACATACTATGTTACTCACTGAAAACATCAACAGACTACAATTTTATACATTGTTTTATTATTATTATTATTATTATTGTTTATTGTTTTGTTGTTGTTGTTGTTTTTATATGTGTTTATTCAGATGGTTCTAAATGTTATTGTTTTTTGGGGGGTTTTGAAAAAAATGTATTGACATGATTATTTAAACATGCAAAAAGAAAACATAAACAAAAGAAATTCAAATAAAATCAAGCATACTTCAGAGTGTATCATTCAGATGACATAAATATAACTAAAGAAGACCTTACATAGCCATAAAACCGTCAAACCATACCAGAAAAAAAAGGAAGAAGAAAAAAAAAAAAACCCAAGCCAAAGCCCAAGACCAGCATATAAGAAAAAATTACAACCCCTTTAGTTTAAGAAAGCATGTTTTTTTTTAGTTTCTCCAAAATCTGCAAATGTTATTGTTTTTTTTTTTATGTTTTTGTAAAATGGTTTCTGTGTGACACACACGATTACGATTACTGAAAGACACCCGCAGAGCACGAAGCTTTTCCAAATCAGCAGCATTTATTTGTGCAATTTCATAAATCCCACTCTTCACTACCTTTGAGACGCCGTGTGTTAATGTTTGTTTGTGTCTGTTTAATTGCGACTGCTGTCTAACAACAAATCACGAGCACGTCCCTCAGCCAGCGCTGACGGAGCCCAGCATAAAAATTCCCTGGGCTTCCAGTGACCTCACAGGTCAAGCTCTCCAAACGTCCCGGTCAGTGACCCTTCGGCCAGATTTGGGCTGGTGTTCGCTCCCGCAGCTGTTGGGGGGTTTATTAGGGTGTGCGTTTCTAATGATGGCCCACTACATCACGGCAGAGGCACGCCAGGACACGTCACGGCTGGAATTACATATCGATTGCTTGTTTGCCAGAGTCTTAACAACCAGCTCTGTCAACACCGGCTCTGGATGCTCGCGCCATTTACCTGCTCCGGTCATTTAGACAGAAACCGATATGCTCTGATATCATGCAAAGATTGGGAGACGCTCCCGAGTGTCACAGCCTTACAGAGAGAGAAAGATGAGAGGCTGATCTTCTTCAAACATGTTCTCGTCTCGGACAAGCTTTTTTCTGAAAATTGCACGCTCTGCATTGGGAATTCTGACGCTCGGCACACATTCTGCTCTAAATCCGTGTAATATTTCAGAAGACTAAAATAAAGCCCCTCATCAGACCTGGTGGGTGGCGGAAAGTCTGCGTCTTTGGCAAAGGCATGCAAAGATGTACCGAGGTTAGCTCACTGTGCAAGAATGTGTGATTTATTTCCCTTCAACCTTCTGCCCTTTTCTTCCCACATCTCCTGCCTACATCAGAGAAATAAACCCGATCATCCCACCTGAAAGCTCTTGCTTTGAGTTAAAGGGGTTGGCTTGCTGCGCAGTGATAATAGAGCCGCATGCGTTCCATCGCAGCTCTGTTTTAGAAAATAGCACGGACTAGCATCATTTCTTCTGTATGTACTGGACAGTAGTACGTGAACTATCCACGGGGTCTAAAAACAAGATGCATGCATGCATCTCACACTGACCTACTTACTGCATCTGTATATGACAGAACACTTTACTTTCATTTCAGGTTTGAGGAATTCATCAGAAATCTTTATAGCAAGGAACTTTTTTTTCTCAACAATTTGTTATTATATTATTTATAAATGAACGATTACATCATAATAGCTGAACTAATGCTTGTTATATTATGCTGGCCCATGTTGTTATACTAATAACTAATCATTTTAGTGTGTGTGTGTGTGTGTAAATACATATATATAAATATATATATATTCTTTTTTTTATGCTGACCGTGTTGTTGTGTCTGACAATTTAGTGTAAATATGGCAATAAATATGTAAATACGACATTTTAAAGCCAAATTAACTGTTTTAAAATCAAGTAAGGCATAACATTGTATTTTATACAGCAAAGTTTACATTTAACAGTATTCACTCTTTAGTAAGCTATAGTTTTCTATTCTGAACACAGCCAGAGACCCCAGAAACAGTTGCTAGGGAGACTATGTTATGTTAGTGTACTGCCATCTAGTGCTTCTCACAGCTTCTACATTCATACAGTTTTGCAAAAAAAAAAAAAAAAAAAAACTATTCACGTGACAGTTTTTTTTTTTTTATTGTCCTCTGTTGCTGGGCAGCAGATATTGTGTGTGTGTGTGTGTGTGTGTGTGTGTAAATTAGCACCTGTGTTCCCTCAAGTCTGCACACATTCAGTCAATTATCATATTTCTCATTTTTAGATCAGTTTATAATTGCATGCAAAAGTCTGTGTGTGTCTAAAGGGGCTCTGTTAAGATCCCTGGCAGTAATCCAGCAGTCAGTGTAGTTGTTCCTGCATTAAAGATGTAGTATATTCCCTCAACACCTCCACATACAGAAATAGCTACCTTACTCGCACAACTATTTACAGCACTGCACGCACACACACACACACACTGGATGAACAGAAACGTGCAGGCAGGTCAGCAAAAAGCCCCTCAATTAAAGTTGGTACATGAACCCGCCGGGTCCTAATTTGCTTTCTCCAGTTTCACTGATCTGGCAACCTGCGCAACCTTGAAAAATGTCACTGCACCATAGCAGCCGGCCGGCAGAGAAAACCTGCATCTCAGTATATCACAAACAAACAGCACTTAAAGGGACAGTGCCGCCGAAACAGACTGTTCTGCCATTATTTATTCACCCCGTGTTTCTCCAAACCTGCAGGCGGAACGAAAAACAAGCTATTTTGAAGAAGTTTGGTATCCCATTGACCTTTTTATGTAAACATGTTTTAGCACTTTGTTGTATGTTGGCATGCATCAGTCACAGATGAAAGGACATGTAATGGATTTCATCTCTCAATTTGATACGGGTTTATTTGTATAGCACATCATTGCAAAGCAGCTTTACAGAAAATGTTTTTATACGTTGTTCCAGGGTTCACTCAAAAAAATTATTCATTGGATGAACTCAATTAAATTGAAGGCAGGATTTCCATCCAATAAATATGTGTAGCCC
>JAUCMS010000034.1:11649299-11660563 GCA_032357445.1 Enteromius radiatus
AATGCAGTTGTTTAAATAGGGAACTGAACATAATTGTGTCAAATGAAAATATATTTTTTAAATCAACTGAACAGTGTTGGTGAATCATTTTTTTGAGTGTTGGTATCATCTGAGGTCTTCTGAGGTGTTGACCTCATCTCTTCTCAGGTGTTTGCAAGGGTTGGAACCATGACTGAAGCTAGTTACCTCAGGAGACCAAACCCGTGGCAGAAACATATAAAACATAGATATAACTGAAGTACGAGGTTATGAGATGCCTTATGTGAATGCTTGTGTCTTTGATCTAGATATAAACAGAAAGTGTGTCTGAACCCTCACCGTTATTATTCCAGAGTTTGGGAGCCAACTCTACCTCCTTTAGTGGACTTTGCTAGGATCTACCAAGAGTTTCGCAACCTTAGGGAGCAGGGTGGATGGTAGCCTGGTAGAAGATTAGTTAGATATGAAGGAGATATAAGGACCTTAACATCTAAGTAAATAGTAATATTTTGTAACAGGTAGCCAGTGGTCATCTAATTTACATTTACATTTTCAACACGCTCTTTCAGTTTAGATCATTTAGAAGTGTCATCTAGTCTTGTTGAAACATATAGTTGAGCATCATCAGAATAACTGTAATTTCTAATAATAGCCTATTACCAATGGCCAACATCTCTCTCATCATGAGGTCAGTATGGATGATTAATAGCCATTATATGACAAAGAACCTTTTTGACCAAACATCACTCGGTTTAATGAAGCTTTTGGCACATGATTTTTGCATACGTCTTAGAGCAAAGGACATATAATGAATCGGCTCATGATATGATTAACTGCTAACGATTGATGAATGATGTCATCAGTGATTAAGACCGATTGTTTCCAGGACGAACTGTTCTTCAATAGCTGTGAGTCAAAGCGGACTTCCCAGTGACAGGACACAGATCACGCGCGTGATAATGACGCGCCATTACACAAGGGACGGCGATGACTATATAGTAAGCAGAGGGTCGCTCGAAAACACTTTAGGGATCCATTGTTGATAGCAAACACACGCACGCGGCGCGCGCGCGCACTGAGCCGCTCTTCCCCATCGGTGGCCGCATAGTTGTCTGATGAGTCAGGAATGTGGTTGCATGCCTTACACATGAGCTATTACTGAACACACAGGCCCCAGTAGAGCACAGCCAGTGCGCTCATTCACAGACGGGGAGGGTGGAAGCGAGCGAGAGGGAGGAGGCTCAACAATAGAGAGGCAGGAGCGCGCCGAGCCCGAGTCAGAAGCGAAGAGACGCGCGCGAGGAAAGAGTGCCTTTTTCATCTTCAGAGGAGACATCTCCACGTCTGATCCGTGTGGATTGTGGGGTTTTCCGCGCGTCGCCTGGATGCCCGTTGACCTGGTGATCCCTCCTCCGCTGTGGACAGACATGCACGAGAGCGAGATGAGGCTGAAGATGCGCGTGAGGCGCATCAAGGAAGGGCGAGATCTGAGAGGTGAGTTGGATTTAGATACACGGGGTGATTTTGCATGCACTTGCATGCTACATTGTTTACCTCGCCACTCTATTAGTGAGGGTGCATCATGCACTTGCCTGATTCATCCCCCTTTAATTGTTTACCTGTCCACTCTGTTATGAGAAGTGCATCATTGCTTTATATGTGCAAGCGTGCGTCCCATTCGCTCCGCGTTATTGCATCTCTCTGACCTCCTTCTTATGTTTACATTGATAACAAGTAGCTTCCGGGGGGTGCAGTCGATTTTTAGTTACCTGTCATCGTGAGTTTCAATCTTTGACTTTATTTGAATACAGAGGATCAACGGCATTGTTTATTATGAGCAAAGCGAAACTGAATGCAAAGAAGAGTATCATTTTAAATAATATGAATGCATATCAGATAAGTTGTTTATGGGAATTCGTTAGGTGTATCTAAATTAAATATATATTTCATTTAAATTTCTATGCGTGAATTTAAAGGATTGTTTATGAATTTAACTGCACATCTTAAATAAACGACGTGTATTTTCAGGTACTTTATTTTGTTTATGTATAGTTTAAGAATAAATAGAAACTGTCCTCGATGTTTTAGGAATATTAATTGAATTTTCAATATTATAAATATTTCAAATGAGAGCTTCATTCAAGGAGCTGGTCCCAAACGATGAGGTAATGCCATCTGTTTTGTTGCAACATCTTCTCCCACATATCTAATTTAAGGACATTGCGGGACAAAAGTTCAGGTGAAGATTTGCAATACTGTTTCAGCAGATTTTAATTACAGTCGATCTATCATATTCTGACATCAACAGCAGAAGTATGGAAACCCGATGGCTGTGAGATTTGAAATATGACATTGTGTCATGCCATCAATCTGAATGTGTCTGAACTTGCTGGAGTATCATGTCGCCCTCAACCAAATTTAGCAGGCTTGTTGTAAGCTCCGGGTAAGCAAGGCCCCAAATACTACAGCTACACTCACATAACGCGCTCTATACATTTTTGATTTCATTTTGGCAGACACAACTCTGCTTTTCTCCTGTACATAAAAAAATGCAATCTGCACGAAACAAAGTGCATTCATCCAAAGCAACTTACACAAGCGAAACGAAAGAGAGCCGGTAATAATCCTAATATACAACACCAGGTTTATTAGACAACTTTATTCAGATCACAGTATAATCTCTGTTTTACTCAAGCAGCCCGTGACTCCTGCACAGCATGAGGAGCGCTGAGGATATTTTTGGGGACTGATATCATTGAAATCTCTGCTCTCCAGAGAGAGGATCTACCTTCTTTTTCAGAAGCTGTATTATTTTTTTCAGTATTTTTTTCACTTTTTCAGTATGTTTGTCTTGTTTTTTTGTTTAGTTTTTCGTACAAAAAACAAAACGTTATTAAATAAAGATTCATTTAATAGATAGGCGCAGTGACATAAGAAGCATTGTTTTCTTAGAAATGAATCATAATGAAGCGAGTTTATACTTAAATCAAAAATAAAACTGAGTTACAACCCATTTAAAGCATACTAGAATTGATTAAAAAATTATATAATTTAAATATTGTTTTATTTTATATAATTTTAATAATTTAATATAATTTATACTTTTTTATGTGCATATATATATATATATATATATAAATTACATATATTTCATTAAATATGACATTTAATTTGATGTATTTTTAAAATGAAATAATTATTTATTATACTTAAAGTAAGTATTAAATAATATTTACTTAAGTAGAACATTAAAGAAGTCAGAAACTACAGAAAAAGTGGTATCTATATCTTTTTTTTTAAACTTCAAGCACTTTCTGTAAGTTTTGCAACTCATGCAGGACAAGATGTTTGCTTGCAATGCGTTCTGCGTGTTAACCCTACACTAAAATCAATAATGAAGTCATTTTTATCTGAACGAGCCGCATGTCATGCTTCCCTGCGAGCGGATTGGCTCCGGCCGTCTGTCCGCTCCACTCCGGGACACGCTGACATCATGCCTGAGGAATGCCAGCCAACCGGGTCTGCACTAATTCAGTCAAGGCAATGCTCGCCTTTTCTTTCTCTGTCCTTCCACATGCTTTTCTTTTTCTGCACAGCCTGGAAACTGAATTCACTCGGGCTGGTGATGCCATAAAGATGTTAAAGCCTCGTGTCAGAGCTTGTTCGCGCACCGGGTGCTAGTCAGAACTTCTGGGCTGCATGTGTGTGTGTGTGTGTGTGTGTGTGGAGTAGAGACGGCCTGCTGGCCACCCGCGTGTTCAGCGATGATGTCATCCTGCTTGGCGGCTGCTTTTAATAGCTGGAAACAGGCAGCCCTTGAGCAGGGCCTTAAAGGGCCAGGCGCTCTTTTTAAACAAAGCGCGTTGCTGATTTGAATATTCAGCTTTTATATAGTCAAAACTGACTGATTGAGTGATTTGAGACAGCTTCCTGGTGGCTTGTTGAACTCTTGGCATCGAGTCAATGGCCTGGGGTTACTCCGGTGTAAATCGAGTAACACTGGCACTTCTTTCCGTGACAAGAGCGGGTCATGATGTCATTTGTGACTCATGTGAAAAGGTCTTTTAAACAGGTCTGTTTGGTTTGACTCATGTAGCATATCTAATGGCCTTGTCGAGTGATGTCATATGAACATGGCATGGAAAGCTCCAGAACTCTTTCTGTGCTGTGAGCTGGGTTTGTAAATGTTGAATCGGATGAAACGAATGAATTATTGGCTTCTCCAGTCACATGCATCTTACTTCACCCCGATGAGCTCAACTGCTTTTATTGCTCGCATTCAAATGTTTTGCTTCTTCCGTCGCTATTTTGTTTCTCAATCTCTGCTTGTTTCGTAACAGCCTTGATTTGCATGTGCCTGTCTCAGACGAACGACCCAAACACTAATTTAGAGTGATGTCATCACCCTGTCTGAGGTAATGTGTCTCAGATTCCAGATAAGCGGGGACCGAATCCAAATCAGCTGTCATTTCAGTCTTTTAAAGGAATAGTGTGAATGCAGTGAATTTGAGTAGTGCTGTTTTAAGTTTGACGTCACCAAATAAAGGGTTAAAAGAGACTTCATTAGGGATCCCAAAATAATTGCAAATAAACAAATGTTGAGGGCAGTACGTGGGTGGAGAGGGTTAAGCATGTCACAAAATGTATTTTAAACTTTTATGCATTTAATAGCTTTTATTATAAGCTTGAGCTTTAAATGATTGAGCTCTTTCAGTCATGATGGATTCTGACTGGTTGCTCACTCACTATTCTTTAAAACTTGATCTTATTTATATCAATACATTGGTGCTCCTGTATGAATGGGACTGGACTCGTTCCCAGTGTGTGTGTGTGTGTGTGTGTGTGTGTGCGCTTCCTCTGAGCTCTGGTTGGGTGTCAGTGTTCCTGTGGTCTGTGTGAAGCTGGTCAGCGGGAGGAGATGAGATCATGCAGGAACCAGACACTGACACCCATCAGCCTCGGCTTTCACCGAGCAGCCCATTGCTTTTCTCATTTCCTTTTCAAAGAGGCTACCCACTGTTGAAACCCAGTCGATACGGATACAGCGGTGAAGCTTTTACAAACTGGCAGTGTTGGGAAGGTTACTTTAGAAATGTAACAGGTTCACCTTGTAAAAATAGTGTCATTATTTAATTTACTTATAGTGATGGGTTTGACTTTATGGCTTCACATTCTGTCGTAAGTAACACAGCACCTACATGTCTGCTAACTCTCAGTAGAGGACTAGTAAACTGGTACAATTAGGCTTAGAGTAAGATTAAGATTAGAGTTCATTAAGATTATAATAATGTCATTTTAAAGCACAGCTACCACTGGCTTATGCCTCTTTTTATTTTGAGAGATGCTTTTTTAATTTTCACAGATGCTTTTTTGCTTTACATTTCCTGAAAAAAATCTATAAAATAAATAAATTAATAAAACAGTTATATATAGCATATACATAAACCCCAGTAGGAAATAAAACAGTTATCGAATGAGCATGTGTCAAACTAGTTAATCTCTAACACTGTAAACTAGCTGGTAAACATGGGTTCAGAGAGTGTATAAACAATAGCACAGAAGATTTCTTCATTCCTCATCTGGCGGAGGGTCATCTGCTGTACACTAGGGGCCGGTTTCCCGGACAGGAATTAGATTAATCCAGGACTAGACCTTTGCTAATTTTGGACATTTAAGAATTTTTAGAAACATGTCTTACACAAATGCATTATCTGTGAGCATTTTAAGACCAAACAATGGCAGTGATGTATTTTAAGAGCAAGCCTTTTCCAGTTTAGACAGCTCTTAACATTTATTTTAATCTAGGACTAGTCTTAAACCCTGTTCGGGAAACCGGCCCTAAGTGTGCTGGATATTCTAGCGTAAGAATTGAAACGACAGGATGTTTCTGCTGCGGCGGAAAGGCTTCTCGGCCCCTGTGGAGTTTGTGTTTGGGGTTCATGTGTAATTGAGTTGGTTAGGATGTTTGGAAACCCCCTTCATTGTTACCATTATTCTATTCTTACTGTAAGTAATTGCGTTTGCAGCAAACAATGTCCGTACCCATAATATTTTTTGGTCTCTGTGTGGTAAGCTGAATCATATCCAAATATCCTCATCCTAACAGAGTCCTTCTCTGTACTCTTTCAGGTGGCTTTGCAGCTTTCTCGTCCTGTTTTCCTGACCTGTGTGAGAGTAAACCAGCCACTATTCTGCCTCTCAGCTTGTCTCAGCCCTGTTTACCTGTGGCCAACGTCGGTCCCACCCGGATCCTGCCCCACCTGTACTTGGGCTCCCAGAGAGATGTCCTCAATAAGGTTGGCAGACCTTGAGAATATACATATTTTATTTTCCCCTTGAATATTGTCATTTAATAAATAAATAAATAAATCAATAAATAAATTATATATATATATAAATACAGTATATATATAATTTTTGTTTCTCATAAAAAAAACATACATTTTCTTACTTAAAATTTGTAAAACAAGAAGGATTTTCTAGAAAAATGTTAAATATTGTCTTGTTTTGAGTGTTGAGGGCAACTATTAATCATTAATCACATCCAAAATAAAGGTTTTTGTTAATAAATATATATATATATATATATGTGTGTGTGTGTGTGTGTGTGTACTGTATATATTTATTACGTATCATTTTTAAAAAATATATATTTCTGAAATATATACATGTATTTATATATACACATAATAAATATACACAGAACACACACACATATATTATGTAAACAAAACTTTTATTTTGGATGCAATTAATCTTTTGACAGCAATAAAATAAAGATATTGAATATACACACGTAACATTTTTCTTTAATATATAAATGCACGTGTGTGTTTACATACATAATAACTATACACGGTACACACAAATATATTTCGTACACCAAAACATTTATTTTGGATGAAGTTTTACAGAAAAAACAAGTCCAAATTAAATGAGTTAAAGCAAAACGAGAAAAAAGCACTGAAAGAAATGATTTCCGTTTCTAGCGCTCAATAATTCCAGTCATGAAGACATAACAAATTCATGAGGCATGAGCAGATAACCAGGAATAGTTTTCTTTTACCTGGAGGGTGTTTGTGCATACCTTGCAACAACTGGATTGTAGCGTATCTCATCACTGACTTTGATAACAAGCAGATGAATGCATTCCAGGAAAATACTTTCATTGATGTTGGGTTAGCTCTGTCAAGTTGACAGGAAACTCACCACCAAAACATTTTTTTTTTTGACAGATTATCTTTCTACATATTTCTCATTCATGATAGCTTTAGCATGCGTGCCAGTCTCACTGATAGAGCTGGAATCTGCTCGAGGAAGATGTTGGATTTTTTTTCCCCCCATAGTCAAATTCTTTGGAAACGGTTCGTACAAACTTTTTTAAAACTTCCAATCTTTTCACAGGAACTGATGACTCAGAATGGAATCACCTACGTTCTAAATGCCAGCAACACCTGCCCCAAACCTGACTTCATCAGCGATAAGCACTTCATGCGCATTCCCGTCAACGACAGCTACTGCGAGAAGCTGCTTCCGTGGTTGGAAAAAACCAACGAGTTCATTGGTAAGAATGTCAGACTTTGTGGTTTTGCTGAATGGCTAGAAGCGAGCTACAGTAGTAACATCTGTGCATCAGCGTTTGAGTGATGTCAGTGTTCAAGGTGACCTCATGCTTTGTGTGCAGTTTAACAGTGGAACTGCTTTTGACCGGTTTGCTCTTTCTCTCCATCCACAGATGAAGCCAAGGTGTCGAACTGCAGAGTCATCGTCCACTGCTTGGCTGGCATATCCCGCTCTGCAACCATCGCCATCGCCTACATCATGAAAACTATGGGCCTGTCTTCAGACGATGCCTACAGGTAACTGCAGCTCTTTGGATGTTCAGGTGCTCTACAGACTCCCAGAACAAGCCTAGACCAAGGTCTGAGATGTTTGCTTCAGGTCTAGCTGGTGGAGCAACATAGTTGTGACCCTGGACCACAAAAACTATATTGAACTGATTTGTATAAATCAATAAGCTTTCCACTGATGTATGGGTTTGTTAGGATCGGACAATATTTGACTGAGATATTTGAATATCCGAGGGTGCTAAAAAAATTTAAAAATTGAGAAAACCGCCTTTAGAGTTGTCCAAATGTAGTTCCTAGCAATGCATATTACTAATCAAAAATGATGTTTTGATATATTTACAAGATATCTTCATGGAACATAAAAAGAAAAGTTGATCATTTTGACTGATGCGATGTATTGTTGGCTATTCCTACAAATATACCCATGCTATGACTGGTCCAAAGTCACATATTGTTCCCACAACCAAAAATGCTGATTAATCTAGTTACAAAGCTTGGTATGAGCTTCAGCATCCCATGATGGGGACCAAAAAAATACAGCATATGCTAGTTAAGTATATTTTGAAGCATGGTAGTTGGTTTGAGCTGGTATAATTTGGTCCTTAGTTGGCAAAGAGCTGGTTTAAACTGGTCTTAAGCAAATAGCTCCTGCTCAGGATCAGTTTAAACCAGCTCATGACCAACCAGTGTCGCCAACTGCTTTCAGTTGAAAGTAGCTAAAACTGGTAGCTAAATGTCACAAGATGACATCATAGTGGCAAATTCACAGATGAATATAGATGAGTGGGCAGATGAGAACTTAGATAAGAAGTTGCTATATTTGTCCCCAAACTTTTTTAAAAGTCTCAAAAGGGATGGGGAAGTCACTAAATTTAAATATAGCTACATTTGACAACACCGTGACCAACTTAGAACCAGCTTAAACCAGTTCTCATGCTTCAGAACATACCTAACCAGCATAGTCAGGTTGTCAAATAAAATAAGGTGTATTGCATTTGTGTTTTGGATTATGGTCCCCACATTGAGATATTCTCAACAAGCTTAATCAGCAAACCTCCGCCGGTTTACCAGCATAGTTGTCTGTCTGTGCTGGTCCACTAGTTAGACCAAGACCAGACCAACAATTGCATAAATGTCTCTAGGCTTGGCTAAAAACTCAGTTGACATCTAATTGAATTTGTTCATATCTGATGTTCCTGTAGGTTTGTAAAGGACCGTCGGCCATCGATATCGCCAAACTTCAACTTCTTGGGTCAGCTGCTAGAGTTCGAGAGAGGCTTGCAGATGAAGAAGAGCCTGCCCTGTGACCCCATAAGGTTAGCCGGGAAGGCGACTGAAGAGTTGGCAGAGGTCCGAAAGATGGAGAGCGATCGGACTCTGCAAGCTCCAGAAATCACCCTAAAGCCTCCTTCGCCTACCTCGCTGCAGAAAGACCTGAGCTCCCTTCACCTGTCCACCGAACGAATCCTTCAAAACAAACGGCTCAAGTGTTCCTTCTCCCTGGACATCAAGTCTGTCTACTCCTCGAACCAAAACCAGCAATCTTCTCCCAACTCCTCAACAGACTTGGAAAGCTTACCCAAACTCTGCAGACTCAAAGACAGCAACCGAGTATGCCAGTACCCTTCAACGATAAGCCCTACAGAGTCACAGTGTACTAGCAAGTCCAGGATGAGCCAGAAGAGCAAGAACTGGGAAAGCGGTGGTTTGGAGAGATTAACTCTTTCCCTCAATCTGAAGCAGAGGCCAAGACCCCAGGACGCCAATTGCGAGACCAACTTGAAGGCGCCGTCTTTCCTCAGCTTGCCGTTGGGTACATCTGCTTCTTGGACCATGCATAGAGGCTCTAATGAAGCCACCACCCCAGTCACACCCACGGGAGACTGCCCTTGGTTCTTAGGCGCTAATTTGGCACCATCTGGGACAGGGAGCACCGTGCATTTTGGCAGCGGTACTTACAGTTGCATTGGCCAAGCTGGCAACTCCAAGCCCTGGGACGAACCGCCCGAGTCGCTGGACTTTCAAAACAGTTGGCTCGAGGACGGGAAAGCTGTAGTGTGCAGCGTATCACAAGTGGACACCAAGTACAAGCGGCGCAGCTGCCAGATGGAGTTCGAAGAGGCTATTAACACGACACAAAGCGGTGAGGAATTCGGGAAGCTGGGCAAGCAGTCCAGTTTCTCTGGTAGCATGGAGGTCATCGAGGTATCCTGACAAAGATGACACAACAGCAATAACTCTATTTGTTACAGAGTTCTGTTGTTAAAGAGCTTTGCATCTTGGAGGTACTCATGCCTGACACCTTTTTCAAACTGTACTGTTGAAAGGGTGTAGTTTAGGATACACTAAAGACACTCTCCTTGTGGTTATTTCTGCGGAAGTGTTTTTAAGGAGCTTATAGACTGTGATACGCTCTCACACCAAAGACCTCACAGAGTGACCTTTTTATGGCATGTCATCTCAAAATGAAGGAGCACGACGGAGGATATCACTCTCGCATGACCATACAAAGATGCTAAACATGAAAGAATGAAACGAGTGTGTGTATGAGTGTGTGTGTTTTGATGCAAATTAGGGCAGTCGCACTTAGCGGTGACTTCTGAGGGGGAACTGTACGTATGCCCAACTTTGAGAAGATTGCTGTGCGACCTTTATTTTTGTCATTGCCCAATGTTCTATTTAGCTGTAAATTGCTGTAAATTCAACGAGGGCAGTTGCATTCGATTATGTCACTATTCAGTGTTATATATTTTATCAAGAGTGAAAATATGAAGTGTATGTTCGAGCTGAGATATTCTCAGACCTACTACTGTGCACTGAGCATGCTCAGAATGGCTGGCTACCTACAAACAGACAAGCTGCATCCAGCAGCACTATGTACTAAGCTGTAATATTTACATATATATATATATATTATATACAGTATATGTGAAAGAAATTTACTTCAATTGAAATGGTCTATTTAAAGTTTCATGCATTGTTGCTTTAATTTATTGTATTGGTTTCATTCTGGCAATGAGCAATAATATATTAAATGAAAACATTCTGGTCTTTGTCTGAGTCTCTGGTGCAAATACAACACAAACACACACACACATTTGTAATAGCTTTTCACTACAACACACCTACACACTTTACTTGTGTGTGCTATCTAAATAGAGACAAACTGTAAAAGTTATTGATTTTATATATAGCTAATTATAAATGATATTTAATGTCAACCAAGTTACATTTTTACAATATAATAATAATAACAATAAACCTTGATGTTCCTTGTTTAAAAAAAAAATAAAAAATGAGAACATCCCTGTTAATCAAAGATTTGAGGTTTTCTCAGATTTATATATATATACACACACTGCACGCTTGATAAATAGACTACAGCTGGTTCAAAATGCAGCAGCTAGAGTCCTTACTAGAAGCAGGAAGTATGAG
>JAUCMS010000034.1:11662501-11673992 GCA_032357445.1 Enteromius radiatus
ATATCTCGCAATTCTGACTTTATATCTTGCAATTCCGACTTTATATCTCAAAATTCAGACTTTATATCTCGCAATTCTGACATTATATCTCGCAATTCTGACTTTATATCTTGCAATTCCGACTTTATATCTCAAAATTCAGACTTTATATCTCGCAATTCTGACATTATATCTCGCAATTCTGACTTTATATCTTGCAATTCCGACTTTATATCTCAAAATTCAGACTTTATATCTCGCAATTCGGACTTTATATTTCGCAATTCCGACTTTATATCTTGCAATTCCAACTTTATATCTCACAATTCCGACTTTATTTCTTGCAATTCTGACTTTATATCTCACAATTCTGACTTTATTTCTCGCAATTCCGACTTTAAATCTCGCAATTCCAACTTTATATCTCGCAATTCCAAATTTATATCTCACAATTCCGACTTTATTTCTTGCAATTCCGACTTTATATCTCAAAATTCAGACTTTATATCTCGCAATTCTGACTTTATATCTCACAATTCTGACTTTATTTCTCGCAATTCCGACTTTATTTCCCGCAATTCCGACTTTATATCTCACAATTCAGACTTTATATCTCGCAATTCAGACTTTATATCTCGCAATTCTGACTTTATATCTCGCAATTCAGACTTTATATCTCGCAATTCTGACTTTATATCTCACAATTCTGACTTTATTTCTCGCAATTCAGACTTTATATCTCACAATTCTGACTTTATTTCTCGCAATTCCGACTTTATTTCCCGCAATTCTGACTTTATATCTCACAATTCCGACTTTATATCTCGCACTTCAGACTTTATATCTCGCAATTCCAACTTTATTTCCCGCAATTCTGACTTTATATCTCACAATTCTGACTTTATTTCTCGCAATTCAGACTTTATATCTCGCAATTCCAACTTTATTTCTCACAATTCCGACTTTATTTCCCGCAATTCCGACTTTATATCTCACAATTCCGACTTTATATCTCGCAATTCCGACTTTATATCTCGCAATTCTGACTTTATATCTCGCAATTCCAACTTTATTTCCCGCAATTCTGACTTTATATCTCAAAATTCTGACTTTATTTCTTGCTATTCCGACTTTATATCTAGCATTTCTGAGATTTTTGCAATAACATTTTTATTTATTTTTTTTTTTTTGATGGTGGAAACGGGCTTCCATACCTAACAGACTGAAACCGTTTGAGTTAAAAATCTTGCTTTGTGTTCTACTGAAGAAACAAAGTCACCTACATCTTGGACGGCCTGGGGTTCAGCAGATAAACATCACATTTAATTTTTGGGTGAACTATCCCTGTAAGTCAATGTCAGCAAATAAGAAAGTGGTTTGGTGTCACCTTGCACTAAAATACTGACACCTGGTGGTGTGGATTACACTGAGCCATGATTCATTTATTCCATGAGCAAATCATGTCAGGGATTTCCTATGAAACAAATAAAGTAAGTAATATTGAGCGTGTCATGTGATCTCAACATGGCGTCTTTCATTAGGAAACCTGCTCTACATGCAATAATATCATTTACTGTTATGAGTTTCCTTTTTCTTTTTTCTTTTTTTTTTTGCATGTATAAAATGTTGTGAATGAGAGATCAGCAGCTGATTTGACCTGATTTGTTTGCAGGCCTGTGTGTGAGAGAGCGTGTGAAGAGAACATCTGATTATATCCAGACGTGACCCTATAATGTGCGCAGCTCCGGATCCAAACCCTCTGCATGGAAACTGTTAAAGAACAATGATGTCATCAGGACATTTTTCCCTTTCCGTGATTTAGAGCAAGTGACTAATGCTGCTTTAAAAATAAACAACACTTCTCATCCCTCTTCTCTGTCTCGCTCCTCCTCTGGACTTACATAAGCATCATGCAGTGAACTAGTTTCCTTTCAGCAAATGCAGGCCGAGTTAATTATGACAAATGAGTAAATACTCCATTCTAAGCAAACTGGATTAAATGTCTGATTAAATAGAGATTAAACAGCAGAGATGTTTACTCTTGAAATGGCCCATGAAGCTCTACAGGATGTGAGGAGTTATGATTTGACTCAGTTCAGGGTTATTATTGTTAACTAAAACTCAAACCACTACCATGACTTTTTTTTTCTCTCTCTTACTTGAGGTAAAATAAAATAAACTGTAACTAAATTTAAAATTACACATTATTATTATTGCAATTTAATTTTAATTAAAGCTTTAGTAATGTTGCTGTCAATTTGACTATTTTTTCTTTTTGTTTTAAAAACTAAAATATGTCTGAGCAGTTTTAGTTAGTATATATATGTATATTTTCTTTTATTTAATACTATGTTCATATTAAGTTCTGAAATAAATTATATATATATATATATTATATATATGATTTATTATATTATCATTTTTATTTTTCTATTATTATTTTTCATATTATGCTCATATTAAGCACTAAAATTAAATAAACTAAAATGAAAAACTATACCTACTCAGAGTAGTTTAATTAAAAATTACAAAACAGACTGCAAGATTTCCAAAAATGTAACTAAAATTGTTTCAATCTGAAGAACCTTCTTTCACCACAAAGAAGCTGTTGTGAAAAAAGGGTTCTTTATAAAACCATTTAGACAAAACAAGGTTCTTCTGTGGCATTATGAGTGTATGAATCATGTCCAATAATACCAGAAACATGCATAAAGTAATAATATCAAGTAGCCCAGCTAGCGTGTTTTGCTCCTTCTTTCAGATTCTGTCTGGGTCTCGAACCATTCACAACAGCGCTTTAACACTTTCTAAAGTGCATCTATTTTTGCAGTTACAGCAAAGAGTGATCGTCCTTTGTTCCATTCATAATAAATGAGCAGGTAATGCAATGCTATCTGAAGTCTCATGTCCTTTAATGGCCTCCTGCACAACAAGCACTCTTCATGAATAAGTAATAATGTTGCAGCTCGCAGCTTCCACAGTGAAGAGCAGCGGTCAGCAAGTGGTCAGATATCAGCCCCGGGTCACCGAGCTCAACCTGAACGCTGAAAAATAAAGAGTTTTAATAGATCATACAATAGAATTGATCTACAGGAGTGTCAGAGCAGTGTGTTCGTTTATATTTCATCCAAACATGCAGCTGTATATGAGTCATCAACTGGTGCTTTTTCTAGTCTGATGTGTCATTTATCAGCGTCCAGCAATGTGTGAATCATTTTACTTTGTGGTTGTCGTTATGTCTTTTTGGTTCAACAATTTACATTTCAGCACATCTCAAGTAATTTATAGTGTTTAGGATCAGTCTGTGAGAGTTTTTAACAAAAGGGCCAATATTTTGTCTTTGCTAATAGAGAAGCAGTTTATGTAAATTAAACATAAATAAATTCATATCTATAAAAAAATAATAATACATTTGATGTTATTTTTGCTTAATTTGTCAAAATTGCAGCTTGGAAATAAAATAAAATAAAATAAAATAATATTTTTACAATTAAAAACCACCACCTTTTTTTTCTCTTTTTTTCCCTCAAAAGTTAGTGTATGTGTTCAGGCCAATTTATGTAAATATATATATATATATATATATATATACACACACACACACACATATGCTGCTTTAATGTATTAAAGAGAAAGTAGACATTTTGTTCAAAACTGTTTAAATTGACATTAAGATTCACAAAATAAATATTGCTAATAAAGAAATGTAGCAATTGATGTATATTAGACATAAATAAATTCATATCTATTAAAAACATTTTGCTTAATCTGTCAAAATTCCATCTTTGAAATGAAACAATAAAAATAAAGTAAAATAAAAAGTTTAATAGTTTTTTTTTTTTTTTTTTTACAATTAAAGCAGTCACCATCAACTTTTTTATTATTATAATAATTTGTATTATTTGTATTATTATTTTCTATATATATATTAATTATCATATTTTCTATATATATATTAATATTATTATTACTAGTATTATATATATATATAATTTACAAAAGGGAACAAAATGTTTACAGTTTATGTAATACATAAAAAAATCTATAGAAATCCTTTCAATGTGACCTTCATTAAACGGAAATAATAAAGTATCATGTTTTGGGGCTGTGTTTGTGAATGAGGCTGGCTCGGATGTTTCTCCATCGATCTGAATGACCTTGTCTGTCCTGTAGGTGTTATATTCTCTGCTCTGGCTCCGAGAGAGAGAGAGAGCACCGTCATCAGACTCCAGGAGAAACTCTTCAGCAGCTCACAGTCACAGGACACATATACTGCCTGTTTGGGGGCTTTTAGTCCATATCTGGAGCTCCGATGTCATCTATATTATAGTCACCCAAATATTTGCATAAAAAAGACCAAATCTATTAATGTCTCTGTATTCAGAGTCCAGGTTTTAGATCTCCTATATTCTGTATTGTTTAATATAGTGTTGCATTCCCAACCGACAGCGAGCAGCTGCATAAACTTGAACTAAAAGAAAGCAGAAGACAAACACAGCAGAGTTTCTTTCGATGATAGATGACGCCCTCTGCTGGATCCGAGCATTCATTAATAACAGGACAGAAATGAGGGATTTAAGAGTAAAGGTATATGAGGGTGTCAACTCTATATGCATTTGAATTATAATATAATTTGAATACAGACATTTTATTATAGGATATTAACCAGTTTGTGTCATCTAAACCTCTGACTAATATTAGTAGAATTATTATTAGTTGTTGTTATTTTTATTTACGTATAAAACCAAACAAAGCATCGCACAATGTAATGTTAATCATATTGACCTATTGAGATGACAACGTAACAATGAAAATGAACATTTTGTTATATTTTATACAGGCCTTTTTGTTATTTTTATTTTTAACGGATTCTGCAGAAAATATATTTTAATCATAATTTGTATTCATTTAATCAAAAACAACATAATTTACACATTTGTGTTTATAATTTTCTTTTTTATTTTATTAAAATAAAAAGGTTAACCACAAATTCCAGGTCTTTGTTACTTTGTTACTGCTCAACATTTTTTTTTTTTTTTGTATTAATAAAAATTATTGACTATTACAAAAAAATGTTAACAAGAAAATCCAGATGCATAAGAAGTTCCATCTTAAACTGAAGAACAGGAGGAGAGGACAAATGTAAATAACAAAAAATAAATACACAATAGTTATTTTCTTCATTTTTCCTTAGGACACAATTAAGGGTTACAGCAGAGAAACTACACCATAAATAAATAAATTATATATATATATATATATATATATATGTGTGTGTGTGTGAATGGATGAATGAATAAATGCATGTATGATATCTAACAGTATGGCCTTCTTTTTGTTATTAATTGGCACCATGTTTCTGTTCTGAAAAAGTTAACAACACAATCGTTTCACTTTTATGAATAAGTGCAAATAACATCTTTCAAAGTCAGCATGCAATTAACATTTTTTGCACAGATAAAAAAGGCACTAACATCAGACCAAGTGAAGCAGAAAGAGTTTTTATTATTATTATTATTATCATGCACAAAAACAAAGACAGAATTAGAACAAAAGATGATGAGGCTTACATTCATTAATCCAAAATATGTTAGCTTGTAAGAATCACAGCATGAAATAAATACGTCACGTTTGCGTGTAGTCCTCATCGTTGACGGGAAACTACATATCCCAGCATACCTCGGTGAACCGACCACATCCCGGGAGAGAGGGGGTCGGTGTCGAACCTGTGTTTACTTCCGGATTTCCTGTATATGGCAGAGCTTGCAAACAGCCACTCCACTTGCCCTACAAGCTCAGCGAGAGCCCCGTGGCCCGATCCGATCCGAGACCGTCTCCGGTGGAGCGCGATGCTTCGGTGACCGGAGAGCCGCCATACTCCGGCGCAGCAGCAGCGGGGAGATTAGCGCAGCTTCACACGACCATTCAACACAGAAAGTAGTATCCTTCTGCCACCCTTCGCCAAACGTCAAAGTCAATGCGGTCCTTGATCGGAGCGCTGGAGCTCATCCACCTCTCATGCGCCGATCATTAACGCCAAACACGAGAAACGGAGATTAAACACAACCGAGAGCCGATCCAGACTCTGTTAGCTCGGGCTACCGGGATAAACCGACGGGGGACAGGAGCAGCTCTGCTTGGATTTATCCCTTTCAGTCATCATGGAGTGGTTAATGGGGTGAGTGTGTTTCCTAATTGACCTGTGCTCCTGCAACTTGACGCAGCGACTCATATTTGTTGTGCAGATTGTCGCCAAAAACGACACGCTCCTCATCAAGCGCTGGATGTATATAAATATACTCGCATCCACGGTCTATAGTGCTTTTACTTGCGATCTATGTAGCGTTTACAGTATCTGTGACGCAATACTGTCAGCGGTGCACGCGCATTTAAACTGATCGCGTGCCACCACCACCATCATCATCATCATCATCATCATCAACGCTATGGTTTATGCATGCTTTAAAACTAGCACGCGTTATATAAAGTATCGTTCAGTTGCTAGTATTTGTCATTGCTAGCATATATTTCAATAGCGAAGTATTCAGTTAATACTAGCACATACGTGTTATTAGTAGCTAACTTTACTAGTACTTGTACTAGTACGAGTATCTATCCTGTGTATTACCTTTAACGTCATGCTACTGCTTTTGAATTGATACTATGTGTATTTAACGTCTATAAAATAATATTTACATTCATAATTTGAAACCATGCATTTATCATGAGCATGCAGTTTTTTCTTTTTTCTTTAATACAAGTAAAAAACATGCACTCATGCAAATACATCTATAAATAAACCCTCTTTTAACCTAACAATTCCCTGAAAACATCTAACATATATTGGACCATTACTAATAATTATTATAGTATTATTCTTTCCCACACTTTGGTAATGAATGCTACAGCATACTGTAGTGCTAACTACAGTGAACTGATACAATGTAATGCATACTGCATTACTTTACTAGAGTAAACTGAAGTGTATTGTAGTAAAGTATACCCTAGTTAGGGTTAGTATTGAGTAAAGTAGTATCTTTCATGTGGGAAAGTGACTGGTCTCCAGTGTCAAGGTGCTGCCGTCTGCTTCCTGGATAGATGCGACTCCACACGCCTTTAAAACATGTTCAGACTCTACAGAATTCACAGAAACACTGACGCAATAATGTCACCCGAGCTGATTACACGACTGATTCTGCTTCATATCTTCATCCTCATCGCGATCAGCATGCCCAAACAGCATCTAAGGTAGTCGAGCGAGGATAAAACAGTATGAGAATGTGGCGATAATGCTTGTGCTAGCTTTTGACCTTTACACCCTTCCAGCGAGGATCCTAACCTTCACCTGCAGAGCGGGGGACATCTGTGGAGGTGTCAAATGGCCAACAGTAAAAAGAGCATGCATGCTGTAAATGTGTGCAATTCTTGCAATAACAGCAATGCGTTCTAGTATTCAAATGGTGCGATGTCACGCCGGTTCTCGATTTGGCTTTGTGGCCGTCTGTAAACGTGGAGTTTCTCCTCTTGGTTTTGTGAAGAGCTGGTGCGTTGAACCTATTGAATCCGAATACTGGGGTGGCTCAGATTAATATCAGGGAATCATTAAAGGAATAGTTCACACAGAGTTGTAAATGTTACTCCTCTTTAGGCCATCCGAGATGTAGATGAGTGTGTTTCTTCTTCAGATTTGTAGAAAGGTGTGGTGTCTGAGCAATGCATGTGAATGGGTGCCGTCAGAATGAGTCCAAACAGCTGATAAAACATCAGAATAATCCACAGCACTCCAGTCCAGCAGTTCACATCTGGAGAAGACAAAAGCTCAAACTAATTCTTTGGCTTGCAGCTATAAAATAAGTTCTTGATCCGTAACAACTCTCCAGTGAAAGAATCAGGAGAGAAACATGCACAGATCAAGCACCTAATTTTGATCGATTTTGGTGTGAGAGACAACCTTTTTCACTGGAGGAAGTGTTATTATGAACTCTGGAAGTTATTATATGGTAGATTTGTTTCTTAAAAACAAGTCTTCTCCAGATGATGGAGTGCTATTGTGATGCTTTTATGTCATACTGACGGCACCCATTCACTGCAGAGCATCCACCGATGAGCACGTCATGCAATGCTACATTTCTCCAAATCTGATGAAGAAACAAAACCACCTCTGTTGGCCTGCAGGGAGTTAGCCTGTTAATTTTCGGGTGAACTACTACAGTGCTTTATTGGAGGTTTTTTTTGCATTGCTCTGACGCGTTCTGTGGTCTTTGGCGAGCGACAACAATAGGCCGAGGTGATAGGCCTATTCTATTTCAAAATCTTCTCAAGTGCTGCCTGTCTCGAGGAACTGAGCACGTTTTACTAGTAAGCGCAGTGCTTTCCGGCGTATCTGGTATGCAACCTGGCGACAGCTTTACATTCCTGCATCAGCCTCTTTTGAAGGGTGACCGATCAAGTCTGTTATGTGTCAATTCATTTCATTTTGTCCCGAGACGCTGATGGGAGATACTTCCAAATATGAGTTCAGTGCAGTGTTTATGGTGGACAAATGAGACGGTGAAGTGTTTCGGATCCTCTTTTATAGACTTGTTTTATTAGCTCAAATTAAAGACATTTATTTTCTACTTCCATGACGATTTATATGCTATAAACCCTTCTTTCTCAGCACTGCGAACCTGGCGCTTTTCTAAAACCTTGCAAATAGCATTATAGCAACAGCTTTCCCAGCTGTAATGCAGCAAATAGCTCCAAAGTTCATGTTTCCTGGGTTAGAATGGAGGCATGTTCAGGATCACAACACGAGCCTGCCGTGTCCTGATATGTCCTAATTGCTGGATTTTGAGGTGGAGCTCGGTTAGCTGTCTCCGAGCGGGTTATTGAGTGTCTGTCGGTTGTTTGGCGTCTCTGATGCGGGCGGGACTCCGTCAGGCACAGGTTTGGGCGGTTCAGCACTCCTCTGGAAGAATGTGTGTAGGAAGAACAGCGAATGTGAAGTAATCCTGATGCATGGCTGTGACCTGCCGCATTTCTGCCACGTTCTGAATGATGGTGGTGTTTATAAAAATGACAACAAAAAACCTGAGCCAGCTCTTTTTAAAGGGATAGTTCACCCATAAATAAACGTATATCATTAATTACTCACCCTCATGTTGTTCCAAACCCACAAGACCTTCGTTCGTTCATCTTCAGAACACATATTAAGATGGTTTTTAGCCGTAATTTTGCGAAGCTATGAAAACTATTACTGTCTTTCTAAAAATCCGATATATCGGCCGATATTTTTATATATTTTTTTAATTCCAGAAACGCACAACAAAACATTACCAGTTTTAATCACTAGCTAATTCCGCTTCACTCTCGGCTTATTTAACAGCAGCAAAACTGGACATGATAGTCAAGAATTTTATCATGCTTATTTGAGTTAATTTAATTTTTATTTTTTTTAAATATTCATTTATCGGCCATGTTATAAATGATGGTACTGATAGTTTGGAAAATGCCTAATATCAGCCTGCCGATAACATTGTATTTGCATCGCTGTCTGTTTTACCAAAAATACCTTACACTGTAAAAAAAATCCATAAAATTTATGGAAAAAAACTGGCAGCTGTGGTTACCAGAATAAAATCATGAAAAATGCGGTATCAATTCACGGTTTTATGTTAAATTAACAGTTAAATACCGTAATTTCTAATAATAAACTGTAATAACTGATATAATGTTCATATACCAACCTATTAAAGTAGTGAGATCTATTTTGTACCTTTTTGTAGAAATACTCTGATAAGCACCAAAAGCAGGCGGTGATGAGAAAGTCACATGATGAACCGAAGCCCATCACAAGTAGCTTATAAATATGAACATAAGGAGCTCAGAGCCATTCACACAAACACTAAACACCATCATGGTAAGAATTATTAAACTAAAATATACAATAAACATGCATTTAACAACATAGTTATTTCAAAGAAAAAACATCAAATTCAAACAAAATTCTGGGAGGTTTTTCCCTGTAAATTTAACCGAAATTTAACATTAACCATTTAACAGGTTTTTCACAGTTTTTTACTGTTCAAATCATGGTCGTTTTTTACAGTGTAGGTTTTGTTCCGAAGATGATTTGAGTCATTAAGGACAGAATTGTCATTTTTGGGTGAATTATCTCTTTAAGAATTGGTAAGGTTAAGAATAGTATTTGGGTAATCAAATATAAAATATGACTGCATAATCTTAACATCACAGATGAATCCAGCGCTGTCTGAGGGGTGTCTCTTGTGTTTGAGTTTTTAAATTGAGCAATATTTAAAAATGCATGCAAACAATGTGACAATGCCGTCCTTATTATCAAGCCCTGATGTTTATATTACTGTCGTCTGCATATAGGCTCAACAAAATACAAAAATGCATTAACTGAATAAGAATTGACCGTTCGGCAAATGCATGACCGGTCTAGTAAATGCGACAAGCGCTGGGCCAATTGTTTGTCACTTTCAAACAAGTGAGAGTATTTTGTGCAAACAATACCTTCAAGTTTGGATTTCAAGAGTTTTCTTCCCCTTTTTAAAGCTGATTAGCCTATTTATATTTATATGCACGCAGTTTTTTGATTAGTTGTATGTCTGGTTGTTTCCAGCTCATGACTCACTAGTTACAACCACTTATTTATTACACAAATCGAGCTCGATGATCCTCGAAGGAGTTCCTCTTTGTTAAGGTCAGCAGGACCAGATTCGCTCACCTGGATATGAAGACGTGCATCCAGTTGACCCTGATAGAAACTAGGCAGTTTCCCAGCACAGCACCCGGCTGAAAGCCTACGGCAGAGCTCGTCTCCTGTCCCGCACCTCTTAGGGCTGCATGATTGGGCCTGTGGAGGTAGTGTCGGTCGAGAGCGAGGGAGACCGAAGGAATACGTGTGTTCATGTGGATCAGATCTGATGTCTGTTCTGCTCTGATGCCGGTCTGTGGAAGTGTGATGGGTATTAGTTGACAGTTTCTTCCGCTAGCTGGAAAAACAGCTCACAAGGGGAACGCGGAGGACTGGACATGATGGACCTGGAGTCTCTGCAGCCGGTGTAGGGCCAGCTGGGATTTACACTCACACCGCCTGAATGCATGCAAGTTTACTTCAGACTGTAATTTAAGCAATAGGACCTACTCAAAGCAATATGAAGTCTTTTTTGGTGTTTGTTTACAGCACGGTTCATTAGTTAACGTGAACTAAGAGCGAACGATACTTCTACAGCATTTATTAAGCTTAGTTAATGCTAATTTCAGCATTATTAAAATCATACGCACTGTGAGCTAACATAATCGAACAATTAACGGTTGTATTTGTATTAAGTAATGTTAATAAATATAAATAAATGTATTGTTTGTTAGTATTAGTTAGTATTAATGTTAACCGTATTGCAAAGTGATAAGAATCGTATTGTTTAATTGAATTTTAATCATTAAAAAGCATGCTAATTGAATTCACAGAATGGATACAATATAATAATAACAATTCATATTTTTT
>JAUCMS010000034.1:11691451-11707425 GCA_032357445.1 Enteromius radiatus
TAATCGGTTAACCGGTTTCAACCGGCTAATGAGGCTCGGTGGTCGGTCAAGAAATGTTTTAGTTTTCGCCATCCCTAGTGTGTACATACTGTGAATGCCACACTTTGTATGAACTGTATTTGTGACTTAAAGCACATTTTGCAGGTGAAATAAAGCATTGCTCGTTTATAGCTGTATACTATAGCATCAGCCTCAAGCCGATCTAATTTTAGTCTCTTGAAAACAGTCTTGGCGTTCCTGCTTTCCCACAGACTGTGGCTTTTCAGAGAAAGGACTAATTTGATGTTTCTATAATAGTCTTTTAAATGGCACTTTTGGGGCCCGGAGCATCAGTGGCGGCTCCAGTCTGGAGTCAGCTGGGTCCGTATCGGCCGTGGCTCGGCTTAATCTCACAGATTTGCTAATGTGTTTTAGGTGGGATCAGCGTCTGAGGAAATATGCGGAGACTCCCTTGTCTGAAGACGTTTGTTGAGTGACTTTGCCTTTTAAGTCTTGCGACAGAGCGAGCGGATTAGCCCGGTTAGCTTCTTTCACTCACATTAAAATATTTGTTTATTAATTTGCGATTTAAGGCGTTCTTTTCTACCCCCTCAGTCAGGTTTGCTCCTGACGCGTTTGGCATTTTTCTGAAGCTGAAGGTCAGTTTGTACGCAGGATGCTCATGTTTTTGAATAGCTGAAATAGTTGAGATTCTGCTTGATTATAAATGCACCGAAACACAGCGTTTACAGTCACACGGTGCCTTCGCTGTTCTGTGCATTGAATGCTACTGCTTCAGTCTCAAATACCGTGCTTTTTTTGGATTCTGCACAATGCATCAATAAAGCAGGGAATGCGTTTTATCTCCGTCTTGACTGAACGTAGGAAAATGCGTCAGCGAGTCAGTGGAATGTTTTTCAGCGTCTCGCCCATAATGGACTAGGCATGTAGCTTCTGAGTATTTGCCAGAGAACATGCCCTGAGAATAAAAATAGGCTCGGTTCTGCCCAGTCAAACGCTCCTATTATTGCACAAACTTTTCACATTTCACCGTCTGAGATCGTATCTGACGCAGCTGAGCTCGTCTCGTTCACACCGACAGCATCAGAAATGCTTTCTCAGACTTCATGTCTATCCGCAATCTACATCTCTGCATCTACGTTTCCTCTCGGGAGTCTGTAGTTCATTGTTAGACTGCGATCCCGGGGAGGAAGTTGGGTGCAGCGATTAAGACGAAACGTCTATTGCATTATTTGACTTTCCTGAAAGCCACAGGCATGACTGAGAGACTGTCCTGAGGAAGAGAAACATGCCATACGCAGGCAGGTCAGCGATCATACGGAGTGGTCATCTGTGATAATTGACCTCTTACTGTATGTGTGTTTTATACTTGGTCTGATGGCACAGTCAGTCATAATTGCATTAGTCTGTGTACTAGAGGTGTGTGATATTGACCCCATAAAAAAGATATTAGGATTTGACTGATATCGTGCTGATATCTGAAGGGCTAACGTGGACCTTAACAGTGACAGAAATAATCTTTTCCAATAAGCTCAAATAGATTTTTATCTTTTTATATTTTTTCTAAAAGTGTGCTTTCTTTTTTTAGTCAAGTCAATTTAATCAGTCAATAAAAATAAGACATTTAGGCTGTTACAAGGCAAATTAAATCAGTATGAACTAGTGCTGTCTAAATATTAATCGCATACAAATATATTTTGAAAATATTGGCATGTGAAATATTATTTATATTAATATATTATTTAATGTATATGTGTAACATTTTTCTGATGCGTTTATATTTATTTATATATATACACACACAATAAATAGACACAGTACACACACATATATTATATGAACTAAACATTTATTTAGATTGCGATTTGACTACACTGATTTACACACCGTTAAACGCATGACATCAATGCATTTGATTGCAGCTCCAAATGCAAAAAAAAAAAAAAAAAAAAAAATGATTGGTCCTTCCGTGAGGAGCAGGAACCGTCGAGATGGTTATCAGTGTCTGAAGAGCTCCCGCTATAATCTCAAAAGAATGCAGGCGACCTTTGATCTCTACAGTATATGAATGCAGGAAATAGCAAGGCAGCTGTAAACAAAAAAAACTGTAAATATACGGTTACAGTTATTTTTTAGGTTGAAAAGGTGAAAAGAAGAGCAGGTCATGTACGACCTCACTTTCTAGTGCAGTGTATGCAGTTATTTAATGTGCAACTCAGAGGGGAAAGAGTGACATCATCATCATAGCAGTGAGAAGGTTTACCTACATGTTGTTTTCGATTTACATAAAATATTTGGTTTAAAAGCAGCGGGAAACATTTGTAGCATTGCATCATTTTATGCCTGAGCCCTTCCAGTAATGTTTAAAACCTTTAATGTTTCAATTGAGAGAGAAAAAAAAAAAGTAGACTATATTTAGTGCTGTTAAACAGTTAATCGCATAAGAAATTAGTTCTTGTTTAAATACTATATACTGGACAGCTGTTCTGAGACCGGCTGCAGCAGTTGTTCAAGAGTTTCAATCGTCCTTTGTTTCTGTGTCTCTCACAACATTGCATGAGTGTCAGACAGATGTGCAGAGAATAAGAGCTGTGTGTCATTCAAATGAAAAGCAGCTTTAAGAGATGAATGCAAACCAGAAGTGCCCTTAAATCACTATCAAATAATGCAGGATCTCCCAAATGGGGCTTCACAAGTTGTTTATCAAAATAAACGTATTATAGCATCACTATATGAAGGTTTAATACAGTTTCATGCCTAATGTAAACACATGTGCTTGGTTGACTTTTACACATTTACACAATTTCCAACATTTCTGTGAAAGTTTACAGAATTTTACCAGTTATTCCACAAAATAAAAGCTTAAATATTTGACATTTTAGAAACGCAAGGGTTTGAGCGTTTGAAAGTGCACAATTTAAGATGAAGTTTGATTGTGTAAAAATGATTATTTTATGTTAACAGAATAAATTAGTGCTGTCAAATGATTAATCGCACACAAAATACATTTTTAATAATGTTTTGTGTATATTTATTATGTAGATATTTTATATTTAGAAAATATTTACATGTATTTATATCTATATTTATATCCAGAAAATGAATGTTATGAGTAAAAATATAAACTCAACATATTTTTTTCCATGCACTTTTCTATGTCACAGAGTGGATTTATTTTGAAATGTTTCCAGAAAGAAAGAAGGCGGAGCTATTGTGTCTGTAGTGTTGCTCTGGAGACGCTGTGTGTCGTTGTGAAAGTGCTTCCAGAAGAGGACACGACTAGAAATCAGTGTTCAGTTGTGTTTCAACACTAGACTAGAAAGAGAGGCAATTCTACCTCTGCAAGAACCACTCACAACCTGCTAGATAGTTAGACTTTCTTATTAAAAGAAGCTGCTGCTTACTATTCAGTTTGGAGCAGTGAAGGGTGGAGCTTGTTGGTGTTACGTTTACGAGGCGTGATGCAGCACCACGTGTAGAAACACAGGACTAAGTCATGATCATCAGTAATTATATCTCCACTGGTTTCTAATGTGTTTTATTGTTTTGGGACGCAGCATCTCCATCAGAGAGCAGGTAAGGGGCGGAGCATTTCCATCAGAGCTTGCGTTATTCAGCCAATCACAGTGCGCTGGAGAGCTGGCCAATCAGAGCACACCTCACTTTTTTTTAGAATGGAGGAGAAACAGTAATGTACAGTACGTGGAAAACAATGTGTTTTTTTGAAAATTAAACTGCATAAACACATTACATTACACCAAATACACAAAATAGTGGTGGTGTTTTTTTAGCTATATCAAATGACCCCTTTAAAACAGACCCTTATGACTGATTTTGTGTTACCCAACATATATATTTCTTTAGATATGAATCTTGTTTTATCACGCCACAGGTCATGAAATCCTGCAGAAACTGGCCCCAGAGCATCTCTGCCGTCAGACGGAGGCTCCGGCCGGGTTCTGGTGTGTGTTTTTGGAGGTGTGTTAGTGGTCAGCGTGTGGACGTGGTCTCTGTGTGTTTAGCAGCGCTGGCCTCTGTCTGGGGTTTTAGCTCAGGCCTCTTCATTAAAGCAACAAGGCTTCTCTCTGTGTGGAGAGCCTGAACTGGCCCCGGGCCCCGGAGTCAAACAACATGGGAGCAGCTGTCTAAAGAGCAGACCGGTCTGTCCTTTCAGACAGACACAGACGTGGCTTTATATCACGCTGCTGTTATTGGACGGCCGTGCTGTAGGAAAAAACCCGATCTAAGATATGAGACTTCACTGTTCCCAGCAGAAACCCTGAGATGAGCTCAATCATACTGTTTCTGCTGCTGCTGCTGTCAGAGCTAAACATAAACCAGCTTCCAATTAATAGCTCAATTACGTTTATGTTCTGCTCATATATTTTATTGTCTTGCTGATGTGTTTGCATGACGCAAAAGTTTCCATAAAACAAATATGACCAGTAATTATTAAACAGAATATCACCAACAACCTAGTTAATGTAACACGTTTGTTTTATTTTATTTATTTTAGGTGCAAATATATTTGTAGTGATAATAATATTAATAATTATAGTAATGTTGTTGTTGTTGTTGCTATTATTATTATTAGTAGTAGTAGTAGTAGCATTATTAGTGTTGTTATTGTTGTTATTAATTAATCATGATTTATTGCATCCAAAAATAAAAGTTTTTGTTTATATAATACATGTAAAAATAGTATGTGTGAGTACTGTGTATATTTACATACGCACATACATTAAATGTTAAAATACTTGCATCTTTGGATTTATATTCAAATAATTTGTAATTCTATGTGTGTGTATATATATATATATATATATATATATGTGTGTGTGTGTGTGTGTGTATATATTTTTACCAAGGTTGCCAAAATTCTGACCACGTCTATATATGTTTTTTGAAAATATCTGTGTATATATATTTGTATTTTCCTATTATATTATTATGAAGTGTAATATGTGTGTATGTATATATATATATATATATATATTTCTTTCTTTTATAATTATTATTATTATTACTCATGCACTGAAATAAATATGAATGCAAAAAACAAATCTGAAATGAAGTTATTTAGTTAAATTTTTCGTTATATTTATATTCTCCGCACAGAACCGTGCAGATTTTTCGTCTTTGACAGTATAAGTTTGAAAGTGTTTTAAAGGTGCTGTGAGGTAATCGTTGGCTCTTGCAGCTCTTGTGTGCTGGAGCGGGAGTTATTACCTAACCCTAACCCTTAGTTTGCAAATAATTCTGTTGCACCAAACTTTAAAAACTTAAAATAAGCCGTTTTGCATTGGGTTAAAGCACATGAGGATGTCGGAGTGTGAGGGGAGTAAATTCCCGAATAAACCAGACGTAGTGGTCAGTAACTCTGGTGTAATTTGAACAGGACCGGGTGCTCTAACAACATCCTTTCAGAGCAGCTTATCTGCGCTGTATTCTTACTGACTGATCTAAGTCGAATCTCAAGTCGAGTCCGAGTCGAGTCATGTGACCTGAGTCCACGCCCCTGGTTATTACTGTATTAGCGGGTGTTTGATGTAGACGGGCGTGGTTGAGGGCTGGGAGCGGGGCGCTGGGGCTGATGGTAATATAATCCTCCTCAGCTAAAAATAGACGTGGAAGGAAAAGCCTGGATGTCTGTGGTCTGCTGCACTAATTACAGGGCAAGGTTAACTCCGCAAACCTGCAGCGGGAAAAAAATGTGGTTTGCAGAAAACTATGCAACAATCTGTGCACACACAAGGTGTCTGTATGTGCTTACACACGTACTTTTAGTAATCAGAGTAACTTTTACTAGGCGTCCTCAGAAATAATGCACCATCTCTATTCTCTATAAAATACGGTTCCTTGCTGTCAGCTGATCAACACTGAACATATGCAATATATGCAATGCTTTTTCAGATTGTTTATTTATATTTAATTAATAATTAATTATATTTTTATTATAGGGTAGGTAGTTATTTAGTGCTGTCCTACAATTAGCCATGATTAATAGCTTCCAAAATAAAAGTTTTGTTATATATATATATATATATATATATATAATGTATGTGTGTGTGTGTGTGTGTAATATTTTCAAAATATATAAATAGATATTACATATATATATATTTATAGTATATGATATAAATATTTGTGGTCTGATTTATAATATCATCTATTCCATTACAAATATTTAGTTGTATTATTGTTGTTGTGTTTTTCTTGCTCCGGCCCTCCTGCCGCTCTGAAGAGTTTAAGACATGGTTCACATCTCGATCAGGTCGAGTAAGCTCTGTTTTCTCTCGTCTCGTCTTCACAGGAAGGGCAAAGGGAAGCCCAATGGAAAGAAGCCGCCTACCGAGGAGAAGAAGCATTACCTGGATGCAGAGTACACCAAAGTAAGGGTCGTCGACTTCGACCTCAAGGAGCTGGTGGTTTTGCCGAGAGAGATCGACCTGAACGAATGGCTCGCTAGCAACAGTAAGTGACTAGCAGTACCTCGTATAGAACTGAGCCTTCAATAGAATTAAGACCAAATTAAATCAATAATCCAAAATTTTATCAATACTGCATTGTTTTATATTATTATTTTTTGTATATATTTTATTATATTTAATTTTATTATTATTTTTTTTATATATTGTATTTTTATCTGTTTTCTCATTTTATTTATTTCATGTCTCATTTATTTAAATTTTATTTTATTTGTATTTTAGAATCGTAGAAATGCATAGGAAAGTAAAAAGTCCTCAATTTTAGGTCTATAGTTTTCTCACGTATGTTGGTTGTTTTGAATCTGGCTGACCCTTGACCCCAAGCGTCCTCTGTGGTGTTGTGTCTAGTTACTAGGTGTGTTTTGAAAACATCAGAGGGAATGCATGATTTCACCTCGCCGTTATATAAGCGTGTGATAAATCAACAGGAACATTCCAGAGCCACGAATCATGCCATTGTTTGCATTTCCCTCCATTTTATCCAGAAAGAAAACACAAAGTATGGCTCAATTTAGGAAACTTCAATACGCTTTCAAATTCCACCAAATCACTGCCTTTTATGGTTAATCGAAGCCGTTTCTCAGGATCGCTTCAGTTTACAGCTTTTCTTCTCTTAAGGTGCTTGAGTGGATTGTTTCGTTTACACAGAATATATTTATGAGATGTATGTAATATATTTCATCAAAGCTGCATTTATTTGATCAAAAATACAGTAAAAACATGATCCTTCACAAATCATTCTAATATGCTGATTTCATGCTTGAGAATATATTTACACACATGCAAACGCAAGAACAGCTAATGTTCATATTATAATTAAACACGTTAATTATGTAATTTCTTTAAATATGCATGTTTGCATCCATGCATAAAAATGTAAAACGCATGAAAAAGGTGTAAACATTTTTGCTGATCACTGTTTATGCCTATTTTAGTGAGGAACACATTTAATATTAATATATTAAATATATTTATTTATTTATATAGATATAAATATAGAGATGTAAATGCATCTGAAAATTGTCACTATATACTGTATGTGTACTGTGTGTGTGTGTGTGTATATATATATATATATATATATATATATATATAGTACACACACATATTTATTATGTATATATAAATTCACAAAAATGCAAGTATATATTTCAGAAAAATGTAGTTTTATATATTTATAATTTAAAATATATGAATATAAATATAGACAAATATATACATGCATGTTTGTGTTTATATATACGTAATAAAAATAAACAGCACACATATATTATGCAAAGAAACGCTTTAATTTCAGATGCTGTTAAGTAGTTTTTATAGAATGAATTGGAACGTATTGTGAAGTGTATTTTGTTTCTCGTATGATGGAGTATTAAATGATTGCTGTGTGTTATCGTTCACAATCTGTGCATCGTGTGTGTGTGTGTGTGTGTGTGTGTGTGTTTCTCCAGCCACGACCTTTTTCAATCTCATCAACCTGCAGTACAGCACAATCTCCGAGTTCTGCACGGGAGACACGTGTCCGGCCATGACCGCCTGCAATACGTGAGTGTGTCTGCTTCTCTTATCCATTATCGAGTCCTCAGAGACTCTCCGGGGTCACGGCCTTCCGCCGAGGTCACGACCTGCACTCCAGCTCGACCCCAGACCTCAGGAAGAGATGAGACCGGACAAGAACAAGTTTCTCATTTTTACTATACGTATAACGTATTTTAATATTACATATATTCTGTATAGTTAATAATAATAAAAAATCTTGCACTCTATTTATTTACCAATTAATATTTAAAAAGTATTAATTTTATTTAAAGTAATATTTCAACTAAAAAGCTGCAGTTTTCTTACAAATATAAAATAATAATAACTTAAATATGAATTAAGTTAATTTGCTTATATAATATTTATGCATTCTGCCTCTTTATATTTTTATTTATTATACCATTAACAAAAAGCAAAAAATATGTCTCTATTCTTGCTCTGTTTTCTTTTTATTTGTTATAGAATTATTTAAAAAAGAAATAAAAACCTTGTTTTATGTGTACTGCTTTAGCTCTTGCGTATGATGGCTCTTTTGCTGGTTTTGATTGCTGCCTCATTTGTAAGTAGCTTTGGATAAAAGCGTCTGCAGAAGGACTAACAGTAAATGTATTTGATTCATTCTTCTGTAATGTCCCCAATAGAAACCATCACAGAATTTGCAGTGAAAACCGCTAGAGTTTCTATGACAAACATTACAAACCATCAACGTTTAACCATTAAAACCTTGAGCTGTGCTGGTGTAATGAGTAGAAATGTGCAAGATCTGTGCTTTACAATGTCTTAATACAGGCCGTCTGTCTCATTAATGCTAATCTAATAACAACAGAAGCGAAGTGATGATGTATTTGTAATGAACAGACTGAAGTGATAAACATAGCACAGGTCACCAATGGTTTTCTGTGGTGTGTTTTGGGACCGATCTCGTTAGGATGTATTGCTTTTAACAGGCACCGTTACAGTAAAACCATGACCAGTTCTGCTGTGTTTAAATGAAACGTTGAGGAGAAAGGTACTTCTAGCAGACGTCTGTGTTTTTTTTTCTATTCTGACTTGTCTGTGTCTCTCAGGACATACTTCTGGTATGATGAAAAAGGGAAGAAGACGAAATGCACAGCGCCGCAGTACGTGGACTTCGTCATGAGCTCCGTCCAGAAGCTGGTGACCGATGAAGACATCTTTCCCACCAAATACGGTGAGTCTCTGCCGCCACCTGCTGGTGCACACGCTGACCACAGGACTTTTATCTGCTATGGTTATGTATAAATGTAAATAGAGTTAAATAATAATATATGCTGTGTTTACTTGAAATCAAGCAACCGATTTTAGTAGAAAACTAATAATGGATGTGGACAAATTATTAGCTGATGTGCAAACATTCAAACATTAATACTTCCTATTAGTTAACTACTTAACTAATCAGTTAATATATTAACTAACAATAAATTCCAGTATTTATTAATTTCTGTTAACAGTCAATACAACATATTTGGGCTGGGTAATATGAACTAGCATCAAAATCTCAGTTAATTAAACATCTTACCAAATATTTTATTATTTCTTCAATATTTTGAACTGAAGTCAAACATAATATATTACTTCAAATGGGAGAAACAAAAAAAATCAGGATTTAATGGAAAAAATAAATAAATAAATAACTTGCGTACACACACAAAAAATATTGTGCAGCACAACTGTTTTCAACATTGAAAATAATCACGTTTCTTTAGTGACCAATCAGCGCATTAGAATGCTTTCTGAAGGATCATGTGATCATTAATGATGCCCTTTTAATAAATATCCACCTATTGTTTTAAATGATGAATTTTCACAGTGCTTTCTACCAAATAAAGGCAGCCGTGGTGAAGGCTTCCTTCAAGAATTGTTGTATTTTTATACGGTCTAAATGTTTGTGTGCTCGTCTGCAGGTAAAGAGTTCCCCAACACCTTCGACTCGCTGGTCAAGAAAATCTGCAGGTATCTCTTCCACGTTCTGGCCCACATCTACTGGTCCCACTACAAGGAGACGGTGGCCATGGACCTGCACGGACACCTAAACACACTCTACACGCATTTCATGGTTTTTATAAGGGAATTCAACCTGATGGACCCCAAGGAGACGTCCATGATGGACGATCTGACGGAGGCCCTGTGCACTCCGCTGCCGCCTCAGCCACAGAACCACGTGACGGAGAGATGAGTCCGGCGCCGCTCTCCGTCTCGGACCTGCCAAGCCGGGGTTCAGAAGGACTGCTGGGACTCACAGACCTTCTTCACCCTCCCAGAACATTGCTCTCTTTAGGACCCAGTGTAAGGAGCGCTCAGCCAGGCCTCCCGCCGAATGACCTCAGACGCGGCCGTCTAACCCTTTAACCGAGATCAACCCGACCACACTTCGGTTTCCTTCTTTCTTTGGCGTCTTCCCTCGTCTTTGCCTCCGTTTGATGCAGCAGTTTCCCCTCTCTTGGTTTCGTAAGGGTGTCGGCCTGGTCCTTGTGTACGGTATAAAGGTTTCTTTTTCATTTTTATAGGGTAAAAGGGGTGTGTGTGTGTGTGTCTGTGTGTGTGTTCAAGGCTTTTGCACTCAGGAACTGAGAGAGCTGTCAATGCTACCTGCTCACCCATAAGCCTCTCGGTGTCACTTTACTCATCATATAGCAATCCCATCCTCCAAAACGCCGGCCCTCTACTTATATGGGACAGACTTGTGTTGCATATTGGCATGTTAACCACTGTAGAGGAGAGCCGAGTTGATTTCGGGCGGCCATTTTGGCTCCAGGGCCTGGGTTTCACGCGTTCTCCCTGGAGAATGACAAGGACATTCGTGTTGTCTGCTGTTGGAGCCGAACGCCTGCTGTCCAGGCTCTGGAAACGGCTTGTAATCATGTCTAGCCTCATCCTGAAAAGACAATTTGTGAATGGAAAAGAATGTACACTTAAGTCTCTACGTATCGATTGCAAAGATTATTATCTTGGAGCGAGGAAAAAGAGCGACGGATGTTTTAGTTCTCTCCCTCCATCACTGTTCAGAGAGAAGATCAGACTTTACCTTTTATTTAATTTATTTCTCTGTTTTCTTTTTCCTTTTCGTTTCGGTTTTTAGTTGACGTTTTTTTTCAGGGCTCTTCAGTTCTGGCTTTTGTTTTATGTATTTTAATAATACTTTAAGTTAAAAGCGATTTAATATTTTAAGCTCTGCAAATTATAACCTAATAAAATATTTAAAAGTCACAAACGGTTACATGTGGTGTCTTTTTTCATTTTTTTACGTGTTGCAATTCCATGATTATTTGAAGGCGGTTTTAGCTGTCATGGTAACCCCGCCCACCAAACACACGTCAGCCAATCAGGTTACAGACATAAAAACCTATTAATAGTTTGAAGATGTTTTGTATGATAATATATCAATCTTTATAGACAGAACTACTGTGAGCTACAAGATGATGTGTTTTAGTTTGTAATAGCATTTTTAACAGCAGAATTTCTAATGGGGAAAAAACTACATTACCCACAATTCTGCAAAGATCTCCACCAATCAGAAAACAGGCAAATCATGTCAAAGGAGCTTGCGTTTTGTTTGTATTCTCTTGCTTGAGATCAAAGTTTGTAATGTTGTGATGTTGTTCAGGTCATGTTTTATAACTAACAAAAAACAAAGACTTAAAAATGAATTACAAAAAAATCCTATGGGAAACGCAAAATACAGAGATTCGATGATGGAGAGCATCTTTCTCTGTTGGACTGGTAAGTGAATTAGTATTATTAAAGAGAATTATTAATTATTGTGTAAACCACTTTCTAAAAAAAACACTATCAGTGCAGTTTGCAGATTTGATGATCGATGGCGCTACAGAGCCAAACATCACTGAGGTGTGGATGTGAGTGAATTCCGCCACACTTAAGATCTCCGGTAGGCTATAGTGGAATTCATCATTTTATTAGTTTACAGGATATAAATTGTACAAATATTACACAAGCCATATACAGCCGGATTCTGCCTCCATCTGTCCGTCTTCATTTGTCCGCTCGCACAAACGCAGAGAACACGCTGTCCTTCTGCTCCAGCAGGACGTCCGGTTCATCGTATTCTAAGATCGCTCCGTGTTTCATTACGATCACCACGTCTGAGCCCAGGATGGTGTGAACACGATGCTGTCCCGACACAAAACACAGAGCCATCAGATCACCGTCAACCCTACAGAAGCTTGATTCTGCTCCGGAGGAAAACACACGGGACTGTTTATCTGCTAAATAAGGCGTACACTCAGAGCTGTGAATAAAATCTGAAGTTGTGAGAGAGAAACTGAATTTGAATTATGAGATACATATAATCTGAGTTATGATTATAAACTCAGCTTTAAAGAAAAGCAATTATGAGATATATATATAGTCAAATTATCATTGTGGAAAGTCTGAATTATGAGATATACACTCTGAATTATAATATAAACTCATCATTGAGGAGTTATGAGATACAAACTTTAATGAAAAAGTGAGAATTGTGATATAACCTCATGATTGAGATTATAAATGAGTATTATGAGATATAAACTCCCAATCACCTTCTAACTTTTGCCTTTTTTTCAGAATTGTGAGGAAAAAAAGATTGTGAGATATAAATTGTGATACAATCTGCAATTATTATTATTAAATTGTTTAATTTAGTGGCAGAAATAAATATGATCCAGCATATTAACATGAATGTGGCTAATGTTTTTTAGAGTTGGCATGTGTAGACAACAGTCTTAGGGTTTAGTAAATACTCTATAGCAGGGTTTACCCCACCGGGGCATCCCCCTGAAAAGTAGGAATTTGGTGGGTTTTGCTGAGAAAACCTGGCAACCCTGCTCCGCCCTCGAGAGCCACAGCTCCCAGCCTAATCAAACACACCTGAACCAGCTCATCAGGAAGTCACTCGCAGGTGAGTCCAAGACGATGGGGCGGGGTGACACGTGTAAAGTAGAGCTTATTGCACAAGAGCATCCGGCTGCAGCCACTGTGGAGCTCGTGTCACCTCCACCTATCATTTCCCACTGATTTTGGGTAGGGGTAGGTTTAAGGGTAAGGATTGGGATAAGTTTATATTTTTTTGGACAGTACTGTTGATCCAGAATCATGTCTTGGCAAAATCACGGCGATCTAGCTGAGAAAAAGTAAAAGCCCGAATTTGGTTGTAGGTGGCGTAAGTCCGCTTACTGTGGAGCTCCACAGTCGCTGCAGCCAGACCCTTCTCGCTTATTGGCGTAGACAATTTCCCCTATGTGTCCAGGCTGCACTCTGGAGTTACTCGGTGAGTTTGATGGAGATTGGATCTGAACTCTTGGAGGGGCGGAGTTTAGTGTAGAGTATTGTTTGAGGAGGTGCAGGGACTCACCGCTATCGTAACCACTGTTCGGTCTGCAAACGCCGTCATCACTACTTTCTGCAGAATGCTCTCCTACAGGAACAAAGACCGTGAGTAACCAGACCTCACCAGCACCAGAGAAACAAGCCTCTGAATGAGCTCGGTCTCACTGTGGCCATGTCGATCGACGCTGTGGCTTCATCCATGATGAGGATGCTGCTCTTTCTCACGAAGGCTCGAGCGAGACAGAAGAGCTGCCGCTGGCCCTGACTGAAGTTCTCTCCTCCCTCCGTCACCATCGCGTCTGTGGAGCGATCACATCAATCAGATTCACACGAGTAATCATAAAAATAAAAAAATCACTAATGCAGCCTGTGTGAGCAGAACAAAACAACTCTTAGTTGTTCCTCATTTTTGTTCTGCTCATCCAGTACTTACTTTTAAGAAAGACTGAACTCATTGATCTCACCTAGTCCTTCAGGCAAAGCTTTAACAACTTGCATGAGCTGAGCAATCTCAAGAGCCTCCCAAAGCATCTGATCAGTGGCCTTTCTCTCCGGGTCCAGATTAAAGCTGAGAAACACAAACACTAGATCATGCTGCACTCGATGATTTGTGTCTTTGTGCAGGCAGCCTGATTGAAAACACAGAATAAAGCCTCACCGAATGGTTCCACTGAATAAAATGGGATCCTGCAGGATGATGGAAAACTTTGATCGTAGAGTCTGCAGAGGAAGCTTGGCGATATCAATCCCATCAATGACTATTTGCCCTGTGTGAGAACAAAACACATCCATGGCACATCACAAAGAGCCAGAAGAGGTCAGAACATGAGTTTGATCGTTATGAAGCCTCTTTTACCCTCAAACGTGTCCAGCATCCTGAAGAGAGCCAGAGAGAAGGAGGACTTGCCACTTCCTGTCCGTCCACAGATTCCCACCTAGCCATAAAACACTCAGTGTTCACGTGTGCTCTTCCAGTGTGAGTGTGAGTGTGAGTGTGTGGAGGGTCGGACTGACCTTCTGTCCCGGGCGGATGTGAGCGCTTACGTGTCTCAGGACAGGCTTCAGGCTGCTGTCATAGCGGACACTCAGGTTCTTGATCTGGATCTCTCCGTACTTTGGCCATCCGGCGGGAACCTGAGCGGGAGCTGCAATCACATCACATCTGCTGATGAACACTGAAGAACGGTCAATAATCATTTACTAAATACTGCATTAATGCTACGTGAAGCATAATATATCATGTGCATTCAAAAGACATTAATATTTGGTTTAATATTATTATTATTTTTTCCTAAAATGTTACTACTATTATTATAATCAATATTTTAATTGGATTATTATTTGAAATTAACTTTCAGTTTTATTATTGCTGTTGTATCATTAGTATTATTATTATTGTGTATTACTAATGTATATATCAGAATATAGATCACTCATTTACGTTGCTTCAGATAATGTATAATACATTTTTAAATAACTTTAAAATATAGAAATTGTCATTTTGTCATAGAAATTGTTTAAGGAATTTGAAGAACCAATTATAAAAGGACTATTTAATTAACATTCTTTTTTTTTTAATTTATTTCATGTTCCATTTTTTTTTTCTTTTTTTATATAAAGCAAAAATTGAAATAACAATGAAAACAACATAACAGTAATAATAATAATAATAATCCATTATTTTATATTATTTCATTTATATTAAATATTTCAACAGTATTATATATATATATATATATATATATATAAATAAATTTAATTCATATACATATATTAAAATGTTTATATATTAAAAAATACACAAAGTATGAACTTACCTGCGAGTAAAGAATATACATAGCATTTTCAAATATTATTATTCATATATTTCTATATTCCCAAATATGCGGTTGTTTTCATTTATTTGTTTTTCCTCTGAATTAGTATAAACTAGCATGTATGTCAGTAAAAATGTATTGCATGTAGAAAATATCTTATATGGATCAAATATTCATTTTAAAATTTATGTTTAAATGTGACATTTTATTATTATTATTATTTCTTGTAATTCTTATGTTTTTCGGACTGTTCCTCACTCATGAGTCCGTCGTAGTTCTCCGGCGGCGTGTGGATCAGGCCGCTGACTCTCTTCACGCAGCCCAGCTGCACCTCCATGTCTGCCAGGTTACGCACGATCCAGTTCAGATAGTTGGACACCTTCACAGAGGCAGAGCAGAGGCGGTTAGTGAGGAGCACTCACTAGTGAAGACTGATGAGCAGCAGGTGTGTTTCTGCAGTTTACCATGAGAGCGTAAGTGAGTCCCAGACCCACCAGTCCTGCTGAGAGCTGACTGTATAAAGCATTGCTTATAGACGCCACCGCCGCGATCAGCACCACAAATGCCCCGATGTACTCCTGCACACAGCCAATACAAAAATAACAAGCATTCATAAACAATGTCTTCATGGGATTTACGAACACACGTGTGTCTTGGTTTAGATCATATCTTTCTGGTCACACTCAGTGTGTACAAATCAAATAGTCTATCGTAGGTTACTGATGGTGTTCCCCAAGGCTCAGTCTATTCATCATTAATTTACTGCAACTTGGTTAAATTTTTA
>JAUCMS010000034.1:11712392-11723244 GCA_032357445.1 Enteromius radiatus
ATTATGTAAAGAAAAACTTTTATTTTGGATGCGATTAATCGCGATTAATCATTGCCCAGCACTAATATAAATATATAATGCATTTTAGAAAGATCACCAATAAAATATTTTATAAATAATTTTTTAAAATGCATTTATTTATTTAGTGATTTACTTATTTATTTTAAAAGGACGTCTATAAAAATTAATTTAATAAATAAATTGTGTTCAATATTTATTAAAAATGTATATATTTTACTTTAGAAGAATATTACATCATATAAGCTTTTTTTTTTTTTTACTTTGTCCTGTCTGTTCATCAGGGTCCTCCACTGTTCAAACAGTTCAGGTTCGTCACACTGGATGTCCTTTAAGGTCCCTTGTGTCTGCACCGTCCCATCCCGCATGGCTATAATCTACAGGACCCATACGAGGAAAGCACATTTTACAAGACTTGCAAATAAATGACAAGAGTTTGAACCCTGGCCAACACACATGATGAAAATATGAACATCTACTGTAGATGCTGTTTAAAAGGCATTATAAATGCCTCCGCTTCGCGTCGTGGCCGCATCACCACCTCGGGTGTGCATTATTTTTCTAATAATCAATGGCCTGTCGTCAATTATTCCTTACTTAATGTAAATGTATGACAAGTCTGAACCACGCAGGCTGACGTGTGAAATGACTGCACAGTTAAAAGCTCGTACCCAGTCTGCATGAGGTAAATACTGCAGTTTGTGAGTGACCAACACGACGGTCCTATTCTCCTGCCGGAGGAACTTGAGGATGCCTTCATGCATGAGGTGATCGCTGAGGTGAATGTCCAGAGCTGAAAACGGGTCGTCCTGAAAGCACAAAAGAAGGTGCTCATGTTATACCACCACGGCCGCTGAACCTGTGGATAATGAAGCTCAACCGAGGCCTGAACTCACCAGGAAAACCACATGAGTCTGCTGATAAAGAGCTCGAGCCACGCTGATGCGCTGCCGCTGGCCGCCGGACAGAATGATGCCCTGCAGCACAGAGACACAGCAATGAGCGAGACGCTCGCAGACACGCAGAACATGCACTCTGCTCGGTCTGTACAGTAATAATCATGATAACTCACGTGACGTACCCTCTCCCCGATCACCGTCTGGTCTCCCTGTGGCAGCGTGTCGATATCTGGCCGCAGCTGACAAACCTCAATCACCTCCTTATATCTGAGGACAGACCAGGAACAACAGCCACATCAGCCTGAAATATTAGCATTGCAATGTTACAGTTAGAAGAATTATTACAGTATTTTTCGGACAAATAAAAAAAAGTTACTGGGGTGGAAGATGCATGGAGGCCTTTCCCTACTGCAGGCCAGAAAAAGAGCTATTCTGAGGTCTAAAACTCTGCATATGGTCCACATGTAGGCATAGTGCAAACGGGACACTACAGCTGAGTCTGCCTCTTCTGATGGCAGCGCTTACAGGTTCATCACCTTGGCCACATATCTGGACCAGGATCTCGTGCTCGGGATAATATGAGAGTCCCCTGGCTTGTATTCATGCATGCAGGTCCCCTATCCTCTAGATTTTTATGTGTAGCAATCGCATGCAACATACACTTTTAGGCAGCCTCTCTAAGGGTGGAAAAGCACCGGGCGCCTCCAGGGGTCTTCTGGTTTATAACACTGCACAAACCAGCATGTTCTGAATGCAGAAATGCGATGGCCAGCTTTAAACAAGAGCTCCTGCGAGTTACTGAAGGAGAGTCTGTGGCACAGTTACTCTTAAGTAACATTAAAGCCTCACGGACGTGCTGACAGCACTGGGAATCCCATTGAGATGCCACTGTTTTCTCCTGGTTGGTTCTTTGTAAGGCAGATAAAAGCACTTTGCTGTAGACTCTGGCCAGCGGCAGGATAATTGTGTTTGTGCAGAGCGGTCCGCATGCATCTCTCACGCGACCGAACACACACAGAGAGCTCAGGGAATCACGGGGCCGTTTTACCTCTTCTCGTTGGGGGCCGTGTCAAACAGGATGTTCTCCTCCACCGTAGCGTTTAAGAGCCATGGCCTCTGGGAAGCGTACGCCACTGAACCTCTCTTCCTGAAAACACAAGCAGTGAGGATACTGTGCAGCTGAGACAGTATAAAAACTAAGGATCAGGGTGCACTGAAATAATCACTGAATTACTTTAGCGACTGTCTTCCACTCATATACTGAGCTCTGTAAGAGATAGAGAAGATAAATGATTGTAATCAATAAATACAGAAATTATTGTGTGTGTGTGTGTGTGTGTGAAATAACATACCTTAAATTTTCTTCAGAATCACTCTTGGGTAAACTGTGAGAAACAGTATTAATATGAGATCTGATTACAATCCAATCCAGTGTTTAAAAATACAAAAAATGAATTATCAAATTATTAAGTAGATTAAAAACAGATTGTAAATTACATAGATGCTGATTTGTCAATATATTGTTCCAGGGTTTTTTTGGTATTATTTATATATTATTAGTTTTTATTATTATTTTTTTTTAATTAATTTCTGTTTTAATTCTAGCATTTTTTTTCTAGCAAAATGTAATTTTGGCATTTTTATTTATTTGAGTTTTTATTAAAAATTGGCCTTTATTTATTTATTAATTGTTATTTATTTATGTGTTTATTTAGTAATTTCCTTTATTTTTTTTGGTGCCTTGTTTTCAATTGATCAATTAGTTATATATATATATATATATATAATTATTATAATTTTTTTTTATTATTAACAAAAGTATTTTATCTTTAGCTAACAATACTGTAACCATAAAATAAACTAGCTGAAAGAAGGGGTCTCATTATGTTGTATTAATGCCCTTTGACATGATGACTTCATAAAGCACAGCCTCTAATAACTTTATATTACGGCATTATGTTGGTTTTTACTTGTTCCATGTGATGTTTCCAGAAATCTTCTGCATCTCTCCCAGAGCTGCCAGCAAAAGAGAGGATTTCCCAGATCCCACCTGGCCTACGATCATGGTCAGCTGACCTAACAGATCAAGTGTGGTCAGAAGAAATACACCGTAAAATAAACAAGTACAGCGCTACAGCTGCTGCGAGACAAAACCTCACCGAAAGGAACCTTTATGTCGATGTTTGTGAGAGTCGGGCATCCCTGTGTCCATGTGAAGTAGCCGTTCACAATCTGGGAACAAATACACAGAAAAACTATACTAAGTAATCTGATTATCAAAAAATCAACAGAATCTATCAGTGTTCTCTAGACATTCACGAAACATTCAGTATTCAGTGAAGCATGTATCATATGAAGCGGACCTTGATGCAGACGTCCTGGTCCTGATTGGCTGATGCCGTCAGCTCCTGGTCCTGCTGCTCAAAGTTCCTGTTCACGTCCTGCTTGGCTTTATTCTTACGGTTCACGAGTTTGGCCTGGAGCTGTAATGCATACTGAGAGAGAACCGAAACTCTTCATTCACGCAATGCAGAAATAATAGATCCAAAAGCTATAATAATATTATTATGATTATTATATAATGAAAATATAAAAATGACTGAATGAAAGAAAAATATATATTACATTTTAATTAAAAATGAATTAGCCTACGTTTATATTAAAAAAATATATAATATATATATATATATATATATAATTATAAAATTGCAAAAATAGTATTCATGTCAAAGTGGTTTGGTCTGCACTATTTGGGGAAAGAAATCAAACTGTGTTTCCTCTGATAAAAATAGCAATTATTTGAAATAAATTAATTAATAATGAAATAAAATTCCAGGCTTGCTCTGCTTTGGCCAAAAATTAAACAAAATAAAATAAAAATGATTTATTTATTCTTTCTTTTTATTCATGAAAAATGATCAGAGTGATGTTGGTTGTATTTTAATGAATCTTGGAGGCCTAGTGTTGAATGCAGATGATTTTGAAACAGTGCTTAAAGAGCGATGCTCTGCCTTCCTCAAACTTAAATGTGTAATTCACTTTATCCTTGCTTAAAATCTTTCCTTTCGTTTTCTGTGTGAGAAAAGCTGAACTCACCACAGACGTGATGTTGCCGTTGTTGTTTTCTGTTGCTGTGGTTTGACCCACAGGATCCTGATCGATCTCGATCTCAGTGCTGCCTAGAAACTCACTCAGCTTCTGCACACTGACAAGAGATTACAAAGATCAGGCTTCTTGAGGCCGAATGTGTGACACAATGATTTCAAGTTGGCTAGTTAAAAATCAAGAATCGGTCCAATGTTCTGAAGAAATTGAGATTATTATAATTGTTTTTCCCATCTCGCCCAGCACTAGTTGTTGAGGTGTGTGTATGTCAGACGTGGGTCACCTGACGAGGGCTTTGACGGTGGAGTGCAGGACGCTGGAGAGCAGAAACAGAGGTGTCACCAGAATGTGGAAGAGCGACAGCGAGCCGAACGCCACGGCGGGAGACAGATCGAAGTCTGTAGAGCTGTGCACGTGAACATGAACCGCGAAGATCTGCCAGAAACACACACAGAGCTCTCACACTGACACACTGACCAGAGACCTGAGAGTGAGAGAGAGACTCACCGTGAGGACAGCGGCGATCGGGATAGCAGCGTTCATGAAGACTGAGGACAGACATCAGAGAAAGACACAGATGCAATAAACAGCACAACTTAAATGAATTATAATATATATTTATACTTTCACGTATGGGATTATTAAATTATAGCATTGATTGTAGCATTTTTGTAAATACTTTGAAAAAAGATGTACTGATGTACAAATTTATTTGATATTTTACAACATATGCAATAATAAAAATGTTGATATATGATTTTAGACTTATAAAAATATTTAAATGGTTTAATTATTCTGTATTTTATTTTTGGGTGAAGCTGATTTGCAACATTTTACTTTTATGAAAAGCAGTTAATTCTAAAAATAAAATATATCTTTTATATATATATATTTATATTTTTAGTGAGCAATTATTATTATTATGACACTATCTATCTATCTATCTATCTATCTATCTATCTATATATATCTATATATATACGCACACACATACACAAACATATTTAATTGTAGCATGTTCTTGTGAACGTGTTTTGAAACAATATGCTTTGTAAAAACTAAACAAATAACCTTATTAAATGAAATGTTTGGATTTCTATATTGTCTCTGTTTTTCAGAAGTGAGTGATGTGTTTGTGATTGGACCGGAGTGTGTGTGTGTGTGTGTGTATGGAGACTCACTGGAGAGGGACGTGTAGAGAGCAAACGTGCGCAGGTTCTTCAGCTCGTGTCTGCGGGTCTCCTCCACGCTGGATCTGAAGATGTGCTCCCAGGCGTACAGCTTCAGCAGCTTGATTCCTCGCAGCAGCTCGTTGGTTTTCTTCAGTCTCTCGCTGGTGTGCTCCTGGAAATCACGAGTACACACAATCAGACGGATGTGACCCTGGACCGCAAAATCAGTCATAAGTTTAATATAAGTGAATAAATACACTTTCTAGTGATGTCTGGTTTGTTAGGATCGGACAATATTTGATCGAGGTACAAGTATTTGAAAATTTGGAATCTGATCATTTCGACTCATATAATGTATTGTTGACTACTGTTACAAATACAGCTGCTGATGACTGCTTCTGTGCTCCAGGTTATCATATTATAATGCAATCAAGGGGATTTACAGTATATACATCTCATCATAAGCAAGAATTTCTTTCTATTCTATTTAAGCTATTCAGTGTGTGTGTATATATATATATATATATATATATATATCAGTCTCAGTAAACTGCTCACCAGTGTGCTCTTCTGTGCCCGTGAGAGTCGAGTGGCCACAAAATACTGCAGAGGAGCCAGAACCACGATGACCATGGCACCGATCAGAGCGCTGACCCCCAGCAGATAATACAGCAACAGGACCCCCATCACTATCTACAGAACAACACCACACCACTTACTGAGCTCCCGTCATCTACAAATACAATACAGCGCTGAACAAATACACCGTTCCTCCACAACAGAGGTCTTCAAAGCTCAGTGGTTTGAATGCTCCAAGATGACCAATTATTATTATTTTTTCCCTTATTTTCTTTTCTTTTTTTACGTATCAGAGTTAAAACTAACAATCAGTGTTATTTTATAATATTCTATAATAATTATATAATATATACGTTATCCATATTTTAGTTTGTTTTTATTGTAAATATACTTTTTTACAATTTTAGTACTTTTGTTTCAGGCAAATTGAGAATGATAAAATAACAACCTGAAACTTAAAGAAAAAGTTTAGTATATTTTATTACATTAATATTTTTGAATTAATATTTATTTTATTTCAAGCAAAAACATTGTTATAGTTTATTAAAAATGTTAATAATAATGACCAAAAATTAGATCTCAGTCAAATTGGTGTTAAAATTACCATATATATATATATATATATATATATGCATGTGATTTGACCATTAACCAATGTGAATACCCTTTTTTATTCCTTGTTTTAGTTTTAGTTATTAAAAAAATATTTTAAATTGTTGAAATATCATGTTAAAATCTCAGCCGCACTTCACTTTACATCTAATGTGTTTGAATTGAGTTTGAATTCAAAACCCCGTGGTATAATTTATATAAAGCAATGGCTGATCTTAACCTGAACCGGCATGGCCCACAGATTGGGACAGAGGAAGAAGAACCACATGAGATGGTTTGTGTCTCGGGCCACTAGACTGCAGATCTGAGCCGTGGTCATGTCACCCATGGACATGTTAGACGTGCACAGACGCATGATCTTATGGTAAATCTTAGTCTGTATGGAGGAAATAACACAAAGACATGTTTCCAGGTTAGCAGACAAATATCCAACGAAGCAGTCAGCTCCAGCTTTAACAGAACCCTGAAGCTCACCTGAATGGCTGCTCGGAGCTTGATGCCGGTCTCAATGGCCACGTAATAAGAGGCCTGAAGGAAGGTTCTCTGCAGCAGCAGAGCCAGAAACAGCAGCACGGCCAGAACATATGCGTTGGCCAGGAACGCCTCTGACGAGATGAAGTGCACTCCCAGCAGCTTCACCTGCAAACACAGGCCAGCAGTGAAACATGCTCAGAGCATGACATCATCGGATAGCATCAAATATTGCTGTGAAAGAGTACGTCTCAAATCCATACATCACTTCTATCTCTGTGCTCTTGAAGCCCTATAAGTGTTTTCTAATCGATGTTGTGTTTGTAAAAACAGAGGATCACATTTTTAAAGTACATATTCAGTCTTCACCAGAGCAACCTATTTTTTAAGTGAATAATATGTATGTGTTTCCAAATAATATGCATATAAATCATTTTGGTTGTTCTTGCCTATAAAGTGAAACATATCATGCAGCGTCACACAACCTGACTCTGTTAATGAACAGAAACCCAAAGCAATTCCCTGAAGTGTCTGTCTGCACTCAGCGTTCAGGAGCATGAATATATATTACACATCCATCTGAGTAGAATTTAAAATGATGCGGTGATACAGATGTCTCATTACACCGGGACTCCTGCAGCAATAACGATGATACAAACGCTTTTCAAATGTGAATAGATCTTTAAACATATCACGGTTGTTCGGACACTTCATTCACACAAATGATATTTTTTCATAGCAAGAATTTTAAAGAACCGTTATGCAATCGAATCAGTAACACTACAGGTTTGTAGAAATGTGTCTCAGTAATGGAAGTGAATGGGTGCCGTCAGAATGAGAGTTATTAAAAACATCACAATAATCCACAGCACTCCAGTCCTCTGGAGAAGACAGAAGATCCAGCATTAAAATATTTACACTATAATCCATAATAACCAAATGTGTGACTGGATTTTGATGTGAGAGACAACAGCAGATGGACTTTTTCCACTGGAGGAAAAGTTATTATAGACTCATTTTTTAGTTAAACTGTTAGATTAGTTTGATCTTGTGTCTTCTCCAGATGTTAACTGATGGACTGGAGTGCTGTGGATTATTGTGATGTTTTTATCAGACTCTCATTCTGACGGCACCCATTCACTTCTATTACTGAGACACTGATGCAGAAGCACACTCATCCTGATCTTGGTTGGTTTGGACATTTCCAGCTCATTTTAATAGCTGGATGAACTGCTCCTTTACCTAAAACTAATAAATTCTGCTAGTCTCATTGCTAGTTCATGTTAACTAATGCCAACAAATGGATGAAAAAGCATAAATATGAGTTGCACCGCTAAATATATATATATATTATGATATTTGATTAAAGACATCCAGACAGTAACCGTATTGTTGGTGGTGTTACCGGAGGCAGAGCGCTGTGATTGTCACTGCTGATGTGATGAACGATCCCCGAGATGCAGAGCGGCCCGGCGAAGCCCAGCAGGTCAGCGATGAAGCGGAAGGTGATGCTGAGCACCAGCGGCCGGCCGAACGCCTGACGAAGAGCGAGCCAGATCCATCTCGAGCCCTTCAGAGAGCCCGGAGCGTTCTCCTGCACCACACAGACAACATATTTCATTTTAATCATCTCTAAACTGCCAATTTAGCAACTGGTCTACTGATTATGTAAATTCCACACCCAAAAAGATTTTCTACCGTATCTTACATAAGCGCTTTAATCTGAAGTGTTTCTGAAGTCCCTTCTATTTTTCAGGACAAAGGGGATAAAAGCTGACATAAGCAGTCTGGTTATACAAGTTAAACAGCACAGATCAGCCAGAAACACACACAGATGCTCGAAAACTTTGCAGTTCTCTGAATTTGGCAGAGAAAAGGATCCAACCGTTTATATTTATGTAATATCTATTTACATGAGCTCTTCCTGGAATCCAGATTACATATCACTGGCCTTTCCTGAACAATTTTTCACCAACTCTGAGTGATATTGTCTATTTCCGCTGCTTATTCTTAATAAAGGGACTTTGTTGTGATTTGCATCAGTGTCACGTAATGCATTGACCTCATGCCACTGCTCAAAATACAAAGGGACCACTTAAACAACACAATGTAACTCCAAGTATATAATTTCTTATATTGTATGTTATATATAAATACATCTACTCAATGTTTTTGTAAGTATATCCATGCATGTGTTTGTATATATTATGTAAACAAAATCTTTTATTTTGGATGTGATTGATCATGATTAATCGTTTGATATATTATATTATCCAAATAAATCCTGGATGTCTCAGACACTCAGTACAGTAGCGTGTCCATCAAACTGGACGCTCTCACCGCCTGTGCGTCGAAGGCCTTGCGGAGCCGCTGGAAGTTGGTCAGAGCTCTCATGGAGATGGGCAGCTTGCCGATGGTCTTCAGGTCGATGGGCCGCTTGTGTGCGGAGGTGATGAAGGTGTTCATCCACCAGTAGGTGCTCTTAGACAGCAGGTTCACGAACGGCTGCAGGAAACGAACGCCCAGGTCCTGGAGGTCATCCGGCGGCTTGACCTCTGTGGGGAACGGAAACCACATGTACCTCTGAAAGAGAATGCAAAAGAAAATGCATTTAGCAAAACTGTCCATGCTTTACAACACAAAAGATATATGTAGTAACAAAAAAACGTATATAAACATGCATTTAAGTATCTAAAGAAAAGTGCATTCGTTTTACATTGAACTTTTTAAAAGTATAAATTGTACTTTGTTTTGGGGGTTTTTTCCACAAAGGATGCTTTAGTAAAACTATTAGCTTTCCAAAACAAACTTGAGTAAGATTTGACCCTTGTTTTGGACACTCAAGATAGTGTTTCCAATTGTTCGAACTCCACAATGACTTGTGTTTATGTTCAAAAACCGATGATGCATGTATTATCAGCTTGTAGCTAATCTTTCCCCCCAAACAGCCTGACTCATCTGCTAATTACCTGAAGACTAATAACACGAGGTACGGTTACGAGACTGGATTATCCTCAGTGATGAGTTATGAACATCCATTTTTAAGCAGTCATGAGTTCAAGACCTGCTCTCAGAAGAACACATGCGTCCTGATAAACAGCTTAGAGAAGGCAGCGGAGAGAGAGGGATTTGTTCGTGACGCGGCTCACAGACAGCTGTCAGACTCAAACAGAGGTTCAGTGTTCGCTCGGAGCTGCTGGATTCAGAGGAAACTACAGCCAGGCCAGGTTCTCCGTATTTTAATCTCACATGGAGCTGGAGCAGCACGCTTACGCAACTCACAGAGGATCACGGCACACCTAAAGCACCAGTGTCCTCAGGCCGTCATTTACTGTCTGACACGGATGACAAAGCTTACTAAGCGTTTCTCTGAGACGGATTTTTTAAGGAATTCTTTTGCATTCTCTCCCAAAACCAGTTTAAACTTGGACTTCGTCTGACTTTTGATTTAATTTATTTCCCACCACCATGTCTCTTAAGGGGCTTTGTACACACACACACACACACACACACGAGTAGTTGACATAAAAATTCCCTATGGTTCAAAAATATTGAGAAAAAAAAACAATGTTTTTTTTTTTGTTTTGTTTTTTTTTTTTGCTGTCACACCATAGGACACACACAAATATTAGTTGTCTCACAGTACAAAATATTATTATTAGTACTATTATATTTGTAATAGTAGTACCAAATATGTAATTGGTTTCTGTAATTAAAAGTCAACATCCTCATGGCTTAATTTATTATCTGACATAGAGGTGAATGGTTTCTAAAATACACTTAAAATACACTTAATTAATTAAAAAATAAAATAAATAATAATATATATATATATATATATATATATATATATATATAAACACATCACGGAACACAAAATTAACTCCCATGGGTCCTGAAAATATATTAAAGTCTCATGAAGTGAAACAATTGGTCTGTGCAAAATATTAATTGTTTACAAAATCTTTGATCAATAAATTTCACAATTACAAAAAA
>JAUCMS010000034.1:11730876-11743963 GCA_032357445.1 Enteromius radiatus
TATTTTCATTATCTTTCATCAACATCACTATATTGTCTAATGAGGTGAGGGGGTTGAATATTTCTGATTGCAAGTGTGTGTATATATATATATATATATATATATATATTTTTTTTTTTTTTTTACATTTATACACCTATATACTGGAGTAATTACTTTTTAAAATATATTAACACAGTAAACAGTTATTTTAAATTGAAATAATAGATTTTTAATACAATAAATGCAGCCTTGATGAGCAGAAGAAACATTACATATCTTGCTGACCCAAAATTTTTGAACGTTAGTGTACAAGATCAAATATATTTTAGATGTACGTTTTTTTTAGTATGTATAAACACTCATCCATGCATGTATATATTGAAGAAAAGTGTGTTATGTTATATATCAAATATATTTTATATAATATATATATATATATATAAATATTTTCAAAACATATACTGTATGTGTGTATTTGTATATGCATAATAAATATAATCAGTACACACATATATTATGCATTTACCTGACAGGTAAAATGACTAAAAAAGGGATTCATTTTTATTAGCTTTTGCTTTAAACAATCAGAAATACCTGCTAATCTTGTGTAGCCTCACTGGCAGATATTTGTGCTCGTTTTACCAAAAACTAACACAATTGTCTGTCAAGTAAACACACCTGGATTCAAGAAAGTTTTTGTACTACAAAACAAGACAGAAGTACTCAGTAAGAAAAGCATGTTTGCAGTGTGTAAAGGCCGATATGTATTTGCTAACCTTGAGCTCGCTGCCAGGCAGTGTTCCCACTCCGTCCTTCCAGTCCATCGCCCCATACACATCAAACTCTGGAGCTGTGCTCGGGCCTGACGACTCCATCACACCCGCACACAGCTAACCTGAATAACAACACACACACCCGCCAGATACATGAGCCTCATACACAATATACCACAATCAATAACCACTGAAGCCCATAACATTTCACACCAACATTTACAATGATGAACATACTTTTGTTTTGCATACGAATGAAACTTTCTTTCTTTTTTTAGATTTAATTGCACTGTAACATGTAACTTAATTGGTAATAAAATCAGCATTCTTTAGTTTTTTGGGTCCCAGATATATTCTTGACGGATTAGATTCATCGTAAATTCATTTAAAACACTGTTTTAAATAACAAAGACCAATTAGAAAGCTTTATCTAAAGAAATTAATAATTCAGATGCAAGTGCAATCTGAAATTTTCTTCAACAATTAGCATTTCTTTGTTTGTGTTAAGTTATTGTTAACCCATTCTTGGCCATCAAAGTGAAATTACTGAGGCTTAAACAGGTCATTTCAAATACTACATTTCGAGTTTCCCAGCTATACTCGGATTAATAGTGCACTAATACAGCATGCATCTGTAAACTGTCAATCTATAAAAATGAAAGCATTAGAAGAAGACTGTCTGTTTCTTATCTGTCCTTCAAATCAATGTCAAACTTTCTTTGGCCTGCCCTACTCTTGGACAAGAGCGACACAAACACTACTTCTATAGGTCAGGTAACAAGCTAAACTGGAAGACGGCAGGATCATTGTATTAACAGGCAATCTTTAGAGCAAGTTTCACGCGAGTGTGTGTGTTAGTGCCGCATGAGGCCTAGCGCATGCGTGTCATTTCCGGATCCGCCAGCAGAGGGCGCTGCTGCCCGCCCTTCATCCGCGGCGCTGGAAACTTTCAAGCCCCTCTTCAACAATGAAATCAAAAGGAAATACACGCAATATTGTCACATATTGCAACATTTTATCATCGCGTCGCGTGTGTTGATTCATTTGAACCCGATTCGGCCTGAAACACACTGAAACTGAATTAAATAACTGTCGCCTATCTGGATACGAAGCGATTTTCGCATCTGTAGTTGGTATTTATAGGTATTTATTATGTTATATAATTCAACAAAGTTGATTTTCTCCACACATATCGGAAATCTCCGCGCAAACGCTCTACTTTTTGGTGTGGAATGCAATATATCGGCACCTATTTGCATAACAGTAGTTATAAATAACGATTTAGATCCAATTCAGGCACGACGATGATGCTGATAAAATGAAATGCATGTTAATTTTCCACCTTGAGTTTTCCTGCGCCGGCTTTTCCCGTTAAAGGCGTTTATTTCCAGGTTTGCGTGTATTTCTTGCGTGCAATTCTATTGTATTAAATAGTTTCCACTGAATGAGGTGAAATGATTCAGCTCGACGGCGACAGGGCAGTATTATTTCCCCCTAAATATCGACGACGATGGGCTGCGATGACATATTTGTGAACGCACGCTATCAGATATTAAAACACTTTTCTTTAATGTGTTTTAAAGGCAGTTTCTCAAAATGGCGGAGCAGGAATTATATTCACTATATAATTGAAAGACACGGGCCTGGCGAATCGCGACATTAGTGCTGATCAATGACATTTAAAGTGCATGATTGAGCTGATCGCAGAGCTGATCGAGACGTGTTTTGTTTGGCACGACCAGTTCCTGCCGTTTCCAGCAGCACACGGGAGCGAATGCACTGCTGCTTTGCATTATTCTACACGGACTCAGAAATACATGCTTTATTCCTGCCATCAGCCGCACATGTACACTTTGATCCTCTCTATCGACTGCGTCTATTTTGAGTGTCATTCATTAGCGTTCTTCTTTATTTCATACTCTCTTCCTGCTGCTCATATTATTGATGACACGTCCAGGCGTTTTCTACTTTAAATCTAACTTTCATTCTTATTCCTTCGCATTAAACCTCCCGCGAAAGTCCGAGACGGCGCGTAAAGGTTCGTTACAGAGTCTAAAATGCTAGGCGAGCAGTTTATTCTAGCGTGCGATTGTTTTAATTTGTCTGTTTCTTACCCAAATTCTCCCACGAGTACTGAGAAATTGGCCAGGCGGACTCCAGTGCGCATGCGCAGTGCAGCCGTCGCGCTTCACGCTCGCCCATCATGACAATATCGAAAGTTTTGCGCTGTAACAATTCCGACGGGTCTCGACGGTCGCAGCGACCCGGCAGCCTCCTCAGAACCCGGCCTGAGGCGCTCTTGACGAGCGATCGCGGGCTTCGGTGGCGTAAAACATCGCCATTGCTGTTTGGTTACTAAAAATAAAATCCTGCGCGCGACCCTGCCGTCCAAAATGTACAGGAACGTCTGCGTGAACTCTTACTGTGCCCTGAGATGCAGATATCTGTGAACTGCTGAACTAAACAACACCCTCAACTGCTAAACGACACTAAACTGCGCCAGTGTACAGCAACACAACACTATACTGAGCTACACTGTGAAGGACAACATACATATATTACATTAAATATATCAAAGGATTGTTAAACATGATACTGCTAAACCCAAACATATACTGAACTGTAGCCTGCTGTAGGTTCAGTGTTAGTTTCTGTCTTGAAAGTGTTGATGTGCTTTGCTTGTGTGGATCACTTTTATTTCCAGACTGTAACACAGGCTCACAACACAACAGGTAGAATTGATCTTATAGCTATGCATAAAACACTAAACGACAAACAAGGATCAAATCATTTTCTCTTGTTAAACTCAGAAAAGACAGAGATATTGGACCAAAACTGTACACAGAATCTAGACGGACGTCCTGTTACTTCCTCTACAGTCAAAAATCTAGCTGTTATAGACAGCAACTTGTCTTTTTAAAATCATATCTCTCATGTTACAAAAACAGCATTCTTCCATCTTAGAATCATTGCGAAGCTGCGAAACATGTTACCCGTGTCTGATGCAGAAAAGCTAGTTCATGCATTCATGACCTCTAGACTGGACTATTGTAATGCGCTGCTAGCTGGTTGTCCCGCATCTTCAATAAACAAGCCACAAATAGTCTAAAATGCAGCTGCTAGAGTCCTTGTCAAGAAAATATGATCATATTACCCCAATTTTACAGTCTCTGCACTGGCTGCCTATTAAGTTTTGTATCAGTTACGAAATATTATTACTCGGTTTAGCTCCTGCATACCTAACCTGACCACTAAGGTCACAAAACTCTTTTGGTAGTACCAAGGATAGCAAAGTCCACTAAAGGAGGTAGAGCTTTTACACATTTTGCCTTCCTGATAACGTTCAGGGTTCAGACACGCTCTCTCTGTTTAAATCTAGACTACACATCTCTTTAGCCAAGCATTCACATAATGCATCTCATAATATTTGTATCCTACAGTTATATCTGATTAAACACACATTATTATTATTATTATTATTTAGCTTGGGTTGACCAGCAGCTACGCTAAGTGTATCTCTTCTTGTTTCTCTGTTTCTGCCGCGGGATTAACATCCTTTACAAGCTTCAGGCTGGATCCAGCCCTTAAATGACCTGATGATGATTTCAACCCTCTCAGATATACAGAACTACCTCATTTTGCCACTATATACTGTATAACCATATTGTAGAGACTTAATTTCCTGTAAAGCTGCTTTGCAACAACGCTATATAAATGAACTTGAATTGAATTAAAAATAAACTGGCGATATAGGTTACCCAACCAAACAGAGCTGGATTTATAATAGTGTCGTTAGGACTGCTGTTTATTAGTGCACTCCTCTTAGGCTTTAAATATAGTTGTTTACAATGTATCTAATCAAACTAGTTATTGTCAGGTAATCCGTTTAGACTAAGGATGAAACTATATTAGTTCATTTCTTGTCATGACTGCGATGATCTCTGGTCGTGTAATCAGTGCGGTCTGGAGGTCTATGCCTGCAGTGCTTTTTGTTTTAGTTTAAAGGCTACTCACAATGACTCAGTGTCATGCTAACATAAAGAACTTCTATTGCTAATTGAGTTCAAAGGTCAAAGAGACTCATTTTAAAGCAGAGGTGAGTTTATATATATACATTACGAACTGTTAATAAGCAAATTAGGAGTTTACAGAGGTGTAGTTATTGGTTTATTAAAGGGGTTGTTGCTAAAAAAGAACACTATTTTGTGTATTTGGTGTAATGTAATGTGTTTATGTGGGTTAAGGTGCAAAAAAACACATTGCTTTCCACACACTGTACATTATTGTTTCTCTTCTAAGCCCCGCCTCCTGAAACGGCTCGATTTGTACAAAGCTCATTGTTCAAAAATCAAGGTGTGCTCTGATTGGTCAGCTGTCCAGTGCACTGCGATTGGCCGAATACCTCAAGCGTCTGATGGAAATGCTCCGCCCCTTACCATAACGTGATGCTGCGTCCCGAAACAATAAAACACATTATAATTACTGATGATCATGACTTAGTCCTGTGTTTCTACACGTAGTGCTGCATCTTATCTTTGCACTAACAACTTGTAACACTCCAAAGAGAAAGGAAAACTTGAAATCACATCGTATGACTCCCTTTAATTATCAAAATTGTCATCATTATATAGTAAATGTATACTGAATTAATCATTTTATTAGTAGTAGTAGAAGTAGTAGTAAGGCTTCATTACACATTTACTATAGGGTTTGTTTGTTTGTTTGTTTTCAGGACCGACAGCTCATTCTACTTCATGGCGTTCTTCTTTGTCTTCATGGCACAACTGTTCATTGCTATAATTCAGGCCATTGGTATTCCAGGATGGGGCGTTTGGTGAGATTCAGCACTTAACGAGTGACGGCTCTTCTCTGTGTTCTTGTCTTCACGCTCTGGTCTGATCTCTGTGTTTCAGCGGCTGGTTGGGCACCATCTCTTTCTTTGGCACGAGTATCTTCGCCTCCATCATCATGTTAATCCCCACGCTCATGTTCACCGCAGTCGCTGCCATCTCATTCCTGGCTCTCACGAAGGTACGGTCCTGATCTATTAACGCGGGACAGGCCGGGCTTCGCCTCGTTACCTGCGCAGTCGTCCCGTCTGAGTCTGCTCGTTTAGCTGATGTGCGTGTCAAAGACGAGGGGCTGCTTTGTTGGGACATTAAATGTGATGCTGGAGCATGTAGTGTTGTTAATTACACACCAGAGTAAATAAATCATTTACCTTAGCATTTGTGTCTGAAAAGCAGAAGCCAGTGAGAACGGGTGATAAGAAAATCCCTCTATTAGTGTTATTTATATGATTTTTATGAGTTAACATTTTTTTATTTACTTTCAATTGGTTGTATTTTTATTCTAATTATTTTATCATTTAATTTTTATTTTATTTTATTTTTGTTTTTTAGTTGATCTTTTTTAAAATTTTTATTTAATATTTGTATTATTACAGTTTTATTGTTATTTCAATTGCAGTTATTGTAGTTATTTTAGCACATGAAGTTAAACTAAATGAAAGTGATATATGCCGCCTTGGCAGTTAATGAAATACATTTAAGATTTGTTTATATTTTATTGCATTTCAGTTAAAGTTATTATGAAGATATTCTCAACTACCCTTTTAAAAAAGAAGTAACTGTGCTTCAAATTCATATTTTGTATAATTATTTTTGCAAAAATATATTTTAAATGATGTTACATTTGAAGTTAATATATTTGAAATCTACTAAACTTTAACTTACTCTTTACACATGTGTTAGGACATGAAAGTATATTTCAGTTGATTGTAAATACTTCTCAGTAAATTCAGCAGTGACTTTAACCATCTCTGAGCCTGGAGCACAGCAGCAGTCATAAACAGCACAGGTATATTTGTAGCGATAGACAATAATACGTTGTATGGGTCATAATTATGCATTTTTCAAAAAATGGGGTGGGTCAAAAAATAAACATAATTGTTTTCAACATGTTTTTTTTTTTTAAATAATGTATTTAATATGTCTTAAATTTTAAATATATTTTCATTTAACTATATGTAACAAAGAGTCTGGTATTATTAATTCAGTGCACAGTTATTCTTTGAAAGAGTGTTGTTTCTCTTTCTGAATTATCCTGGTTTGACCTGCTGGTGTTCGTCAGGTTCATAACTTCTACCGCGGCAGCGGCGGCAGCGTGAGTAAAGCGCAGGAGGAGTGGGTCTCCGGGGCCTGGAAGAACCCTCACGTCCAGCAGGCAGCTATGAGCGCAGCGACCGGGGCCATGCAGGGGCCCCACGGGCCCCAGACGCCACCCTACTCCACTCCCAACTACGACAACGCAGTGTGAAACACAGCCAGACCAGCACCACAGCAACCAACCGAGCGATTCGTGGGATTTATAGGTGTTTTAATTTCAATGTTTGTGTTTTTGTTTTGCAGCTATTTTGGCCTGTTTGCTCCCAGCTAAGTAAAATATGTTTATATTATAATAACAGTCCCATTAAGTTCTGAAAACATTAGAAACATCTATTTTTTAATAAAGCAGCAGGCCCCAAGAAGCTGTTGTTTACAGTGAATTTATAACAGCTAACAGCTTGTTAGACACTATGTGAAGTGGAGCAGTAAACCATGGCTTCAAGGGGCTTATTGCTTTTATAAAATGGTTATTCCATATTACCGCAGCTTTCACAAAATAAAACAAAGCGAACGAACTGATAATAATCAAAACATTATTCCTCCACCATACAATGTAGTTCCTTAGAAACGGTTGTGATTGCAACAAAGTGGTTGCCGAGCAACACACAGATGTAAACAAAGGTGTATCTTTGTAATTGTAAAGCTCAACCAATCAGAATCAAGGACCGGAACTATCGGTTCTATAAAACTTTTTGGAATGTTTAAGTGTATCATTTCCAAACATTCCACGAACGTTACATTTGAACGTTCTGAAATAATATTAATTTGAAAAAAATAGATAAAGGTCAAACTAAAATGTTTCATGAATTAAACATTCTAATGAATAATGTATAAGTCTGTTTTGAGAACACCATTCAAGAAAATATATCGTAATAAACACTATTAATTTTACTGGAAGAATGTTTGTCTATAACTTTTAGAGAACCTCGCCACAACATTAGTCATTAGTTCTGAGAACGTTTCCTGAGCTGGGTTGCTCTTATGTGACTATATTCAATGATATGAGTTTGGAATCAGGTTTCCCGTGGTCATAGAAAAGTTGGAAGGATCAGGAAATATTAAAAATGTGATTTCTAGTAATGAGAATGAATTAAATGCATTTTTGTCTTGAATATATATTTTTCGAGTTATTCTAGATATTGTTTGATCTTCTAGAAACTACTTAAGTGAGTGCAATCTCAATATCTAATATTTTAGCGTTCATAAACGTCTATATGACTACTGTATTAAGTAATTAGTGGGTGTTCACGTGTTTGTGTGTTTAGCTGTTCATTTACGCGACGGCAGCATTTCAGAAGCCTGAACACACACACACACACACAAAAAGTGTAAAGTGCAAGTTTTTGAAAACGCTCTCCACATAAAGTACAAAAACGTGAATTTCTGAAAACAGTTCCATTATATCATGCGCAATGCAGCCATGAAACAGTGTTTTTAGTTGTTTTCAGTGTATCCTATTTATTAACCGGGTTTGATAAACATTCCGAGGAAGCACAGCATAAATGTGTCTATTTTGAGCACATGGTTGATGCGTAGACTTGTATTATTTGAGATATGTGTGTGTGTTGAAATGTTCATTTTGTTTTGTCTGTCACTTTAACACAGATGTTGAAGAACACAGTCCTGTTTAAAAACGCTCTGCTAACATTACACCTGGATGTGAAAAGGGAATTAGCTACAACTTTCCGTTGATTTTACACTCATTTTCCAGCAAATTGATCAAATAAAGCACCAACATCTATTTGCGTGTTTGTTTTTAATGCCGTGGCAGCTTCCGTGGCCACTTTCATGCTATTTTAAGTACATTTTGCTACAAACTCAAACTATATTTAGTTTAACATTGTTAAAAATGTCTTCAAATACAACATGCTGCATGGATAAAGCGAGAAACACAAGTAAGGATGTGGGCTTCATGTGAAAGCGTGTTGGTCCAGCAGGGCGCAGTGTTGTTCTGTACTGAGATATTTGTACTGAGTCTCTTTGCAGACTGGGATTCCCCAGACACACATCATCACCCAACAGCCCCGGCTCGCAGATTGCAAATGGACAACAACACTACTTAGTCAGGCTAATAACTTGATTCTCGCTTCGATGCAAATTTAAGCAGGCGCCTTTTCAGCGCGGACATCCGTCGAGCATGTGTTAGATTAGATTGCTGAAGACAATAAATGGATTTGTCTCATGCTCCCTTTCCTTCTCATCATTTGTATCTCCCTGCACAGAGCAATGATGGAATCGTTCGCATTAGAGTCTGACACTCGGAGCATCCCAGAAGACAACGGCACTACCCACCGCCATAAAACATCAGCCACGTCTTCGGCTTGAGCACGAACAGACACGATTCGCACTAAGACAGAGGCGATGTAATAAAACTCACAGATCGTATAATGAGGATGAGCATATTTCCCAGCTTAAATCAAATTGTTTTATACAGCATTACCCATAAAGTCAGTGTCATCGCAGCGAAACATATGTATCAGCGCATACTGACTATTATATCATCTCAAACCCGGACTCTGCTCAAATTGGCTTGTAAAGGTAGCTAGGCTATATTCCTGACTGCAAAGGGCCGAGTGTTTAGTGCTCCTATAGATCAGCCTGTAAATGACACTGGCAAGGTCAAGGTCACGGATAGGATTTCCCAAGGAAATACATAATAATAAAACATATATGTCACGGTTCAGTAAATAACAACCTAGTGCATTCATGCATTTATAAGTTGCCTACAGTCAACACGGCTATAAAAGAACTGATATAGCACTAGTTCTAATCAAATATTGAACATGCGTTTAACTTTATCCGTATTCCAACTGGGTGGGCGGTATTTCCTGTACTAGTGAACATAAATAAAAGGTGGAAATTCATGTAGAGTGCAGATCTAATTACAGCAAGATTTAAGGTTTATCTCGGAATATTGTCTTCTATGTGTGTGACGCTCAACACTTGCGTGTATTAGAACGAAGAAGTCATTCTGAACTACTTTTAAGTTAAATTGGTTTATAACGGAGCTACAGGGATGCCGCTTTGTGTCACGTAATGATAACAACACTAACGATAACTATAAAGATATTTGCTGCAACTGGAATTTATGTTTTTACTTTAAAATGTCAGTATACAGCCGTTCTTTCCCACTTTTCTGTCAAGCGTCTGTTCTAGGAGTGTCTTTAAGACTAACCATGTCACTCGGCGGCCATCTTTGAGCGCAGCTTCTCTTTGTATTGGGAAACATTACATTCTCCCAAACTGTTCACTAAGCTTGCAACTAAATTTCAGATTTGAAATCACCAATTAAATCTGTCCATCAGTGCAGGTGCTGACTGTGTCTGTTGTAGCTGGAACTTCTAATGCGGTGATGTGATTGGCTGTTTTACTCAGAAGGCGGGGCTTCCTGCAATTGATCGGCCATATAAAGCGCTGCGTTTTTCTCCATTCAAACTATACGGGTGACACTTCTTGGGTCATAGTCTTTGGTTTATTGAGCAGGTATGAAATCAGTATACTACTGAACATACTCTCTGATTAAGTATTTATTTTGGTTAACTGATTATGTAGCATCTGATAAAAAGTATGTTTTGTATAAATGTGTGTAGTACGAGTGCAATCTAGACTATATTAGTCATTGTTATTGTCACTTGACTTACCGACGTCAGTTGTGTTGCTTTACTGCCATTCACAAATCTTCTTCTATGGCCTTATGGGATAGAAAAGCGTCCATCAGACGCACACTTCAGAATCTCATCACCACAGTAGGTCAGCTTTGGCTTTGCATATGTATACTGTACTGTAGTAAAATATGCAATCGCACGTGTTCAGCTAGGGAATTCCAACCACTGAAGGCCTTCAAAGTCTCAAAAACACAATTTAAAGTCGGGAAAATTCTGATGTTTTTGTGCACCAGCTGGAAAATAAAAATATAAAATAAAATAAAAATATTCCACATATCATATAGGAACATACTGTATTCACCAATTATTAATAATTGTGCAATATCAAATTACACAATAAAATAATACTCAAACTTTTCATGTGCTTTACTGTATAGCAACACATATTTAAAAAAAAGATTTCCAAGTAAAAGTTTTATTATTATATATATGTATATACAAAGTGTACTTTTTTAAAAGTGTTCTTAAGTGTGTTTTTTCTTTAAGTCACTTAAGTGTCATTTTATTTAATCAATATCTGCAAGAACAGTTATTATTATTGTTATTGTTATGTATACTTAAGATTTGAAGTACTCTACAAGTGCAAATTCAATACAGTTAAGCACACTTCTGTTTCATAAGAGTAAGTCCCAGGCTGATTTATAGTCTCAGTCCATCTCTGGCCATTCATTCTTTGCCAAAGCATCTATAATTAACAAGCACAAGGTATTACTCGTTACATGAAATAGTGCAGCACAGTGTATTTTACAGGGAACAAACTATCAAACAAACAAACGTACATACATGTTTCAAAAGTTGTAAAATGCACATCTCACATTAGTTCATCAGCTTGATTCTTTGCCCCTTGAGAAAGTCCGTGTTCTTGGCCTGGGCATGAAGGCATGATAAAGTAATGGTGGCTGGGACATGACTTCATGTCTGTTTTGGTTTTCAGATCTCCATGGCAAGTGTGAGACAACAGCTGGCTCCTCCAGAATGTTGCATTACCACCCCAAAATCAACAGCCATTACTCAAAAGAAGCAGGATTTCATTCTGGGCCGGCCCAGTGGCCTCAACCTTATCAATATTGTGATAAACACTATCAGGGGGAACATGACGGGGAATTCAAGCACGGTAAATACGCTTTTAGCTCGTGATGGGGGTGCAGAGAGATCGGATAAAGGAGGGAGAAGAGGAATAAAGTGTATTTGAAGGAGAACACAGAGAAGTCAGTTCTTTAGCCCAGAGTCCGGTGAACAGAGCGGCTTTATGTCCTCCAGCTCAGGAGACACACACACACACACAGGAGCTTCTTACTTGTTCTGAGATATAATAAAGTGAATCTAAGAAATGTTGCTTTTGCAAAGTCTAGGTCATGAACTGCTTTATTTGCACATGAATATATACAGAGGTCCAAAACAAAGTATACAGTCTCTTAATACAGCCCTGAAGGCTCATAGGGTTATATAAAATGTAAACCAATTTGTGTGTGTGTGCATTCATTTCCCCTAGAATAAATTAAAGGATTACTCTATTTTATTATTCTTATTGTTTGTGAGTTGACCTCCAAATATAACTTTCTGACTGTAAATCCTTTGCTTATTTAAAGAATAATCAATGCGGTTTTATTTACTTGGAAATATCAAAAGAGCAAATTCTAATTGTATCCTTGTATTTTTCAACTGGTCGAGTTTGTACGACGGAGCGCACTATAACGAATCCAATGGAAGACATGAAATATTATTTCCAAGCATATACAAATATTACACATGATATAATTTCTGCTAATAATCTCACATAAATGCCTTTGTAGTGTATTAAAAGGGTTAAATAAGAGAGCTACAGCGCCCCCAGAGGAATGTGTGAGTGTGTGAGCTGATGTGAAGATCAAAAGTTGTTCTTGTTCAGTTTTTTAATAAATATCATATTCTGTTTCCGTGAGTTCTTATCTCATCCCAGTAACATCAAGCGGCCGCTCGGACGCAACAATATTCAAATATGCCTAAATCTGGTGGCCTTCTCTCAATCCGGCTCATTTACAAGTGCACTATACTAAATATTATAACTTTAACTTGAAACATTTCGACTTTAATCTCGTAGTTTCGACTTTTATTCTAGTAATATTACGACTTTAATCTCATAATATTATAATATTATGACTTTAATCTCATAGTTTCGACTTTTATTCTCATAAAATTACGACTTTATTCCCGTTGTTTCGACTTTAATCTCGTAGTTTTGACTTTTATTCTCACAATATTAGGACTTTATTCTCGTAGTTTCGACTTTAATCTCATAGTTTCGACTTTAATCTCGTAATATTATGACTTTAATCTCATAGTTTCGACTTTTATTCTTGTAATATTACGACTTTATTCTCGTAGTTTCGATTTTAATCTCGTAATATTATGACTTTAATCTCGTAGTTTTGACTTTTATTCTCGTAATATTACGACTTTATTCTCGTAGTTTCGACTTTAATCTCGTAATATTATGACTTTAATCTCGTAGTTTCGACTT
>JAUCMS010000034.1:11744063-11778517 GCA_032357445.1 Enteromius radiatus
TTCGACTTTAATCTCATAATATTATGACTTTAATCTCGTAGTTTCAACTTTTATTCTAGTAATATTACGACTTTATTCTTGTAGTTTCGACTTTAATCTCGTAAATTTGATATAGGATGTAGAAAATACTAGATTTCAAAAAAAAAAAAAAAAAATTCAAATACTCTAGATAGAGTAAAATAATCCATAGTGTTAAAAAATTTAATTAGTAACTAGTAATCATTTGAATGGTATAACGATATGTGTGTGTGTGTGTGTGTGTCCTATGGTGTGACAAAATGTAGGAAAAACAAGAATATACAAATAATATGAAAATTATCTTCATTTGTAGTTACAGATAGCATGAGCGAGGTTTACCTTCAATGTATTTATTAATAGTTTGTTTTTCTCTCACATTTTTGCTCTAAGAACACATTGAAATGTCTATATATATATATATAAATGTATACAGTATATATATGTGTGTGTGTGTGTGTGTGTGTACCTGTTTTTCTATTCTGGTGGGGACTGAATACACACTCATGGGGACTCATGTCTTGGTGAAGACCTAAATTAAGGTCCCTATAGACAAAGAAGCGAATAAATCACACAGAATTAAGTTTTTTTGAAAATCTAAAAATGCCAGTAGTTTCCTGTGATAGAATATGGTCTGTACATTATAGAAACCATAATGCCTACGGAGAGTCCCCATAGCGGACCAGACGTGGGTGTGTGTGTGTGTGTGTGGAGTGCAGTGTTGAAAGTCTTTCAACAAAAAGCATCTGGTAGATCCATGTTTTGAGGACAAACAATCAGCTTGCCCTTCGTAATCTTGCGTTACATCAGCTGTTGTTTGTCTCTTGTTGTCTACTTGTGTACAGCATTCATCACGTCCCTGCAAACAACTGCAAACAGATAATGTAATCCAAACTTTATTTAAACTTTCAACCGCTGCCTCTGGCTGCCTTTTAGACATCTTCTTCTCGGCTTTTATTTAATGATGGGACCCATTGTTCATGAATTATAATCATGCCTGTGAGCTACTGATGCACTGTGATTTCACAACATGATGTGTTTTTAAGCTTCGTGCTTCTCTTGACCAGCAAGTCCAGATTAACTTCACGTCTCGGTCTCAGAGATCACAATGCTGTATGTGAGATAGATAAATGTAACTCAATTTCAGATGTAAAGTAGCTTTACAGAGGACAATAGTGTCATTATTCAGCTCCATTCAGTCCGGTTCGATAACTGTCAACGTTGCATAGTTTGAACCGAACAGCTCTGACAGCTGAATTAAAACCCAAAGGCCTCACGCCTTGGTGAAGATCCCGTGAGATTTGGATCAGCTCTCTCGAGCCGACGTGTCCCGAAGCTGTCAATGTTTTAAACCCTTGCAGCACATCAGCATCTGTGGATTTAAAGCCTCATCAGGACTGAGAAGAACCTTTAAAATAAGCAACTCCAGAGCCCTTCCCAGTCATTTGTTCCAATTGTCTGAGAGTCTATAAACAAGCGTATCCCTGCCGCGGTTTCGCCCTCTGTTAGCAGCACCTCTGTAATGAGAATTTATTCCCCCATTGCTCCCTTGTTGTCTCAGGAATGGCCCATTTGCGAGTAACCGAGGATTGAGAGTGGAAAGCAGGCTGTGGAAAATCATCTTCATCGAGGACAGGAGCGATGGAATAAGGTTTACTGCCACAAGCCAGACTGCCAAGACAACTCACCTTCTCCCTTCCAAGACCTTCAAAGCTAATGGGACGCATAAATAGAGATGATGAGGAGTTCATTAGCTCTGGAGAATGGCTTCGACGCCACACGAGACGCGTTTGCAACAGGCCTTCATTATAAAGTAAACAAGGCCGAAGTGAAAGATCTCCACGCTTTTGTTTTTCATCGTAAGTGATAGTTGAATAATTTACCGCGGCGCCCGGCCTCCCTCTTCACATCTGAGCGGTTCACGATAATCTCCCGCCGAGTCCGAGCTGTTAATCATTTGATTTAATGGTGGAGAACGGCGCTAGTCTGCAGATAAATCACAGCGACATCCAGACCACCGCGTCGTGACGTCGTGAGAGAAAAACAAGCAAACCTGTGTTTGTTCAGAGCACAAACATCTCAGGTCAACCGCCTGCTGTTGTGTTTTCTACTTACTCTATCGTCACAAGTCATGCTCGATGAACACTGAACAGCAGATCAAACGCTCCGCTGGATTTCTACATAAACCATGTGACTTTATGATGTGTTTACATGTGCCCAAATAATCCATTTATAATCAGATCTGATGATTCAAGGAAAAAAACATTCCAATAAGAAGTTTTTCTAACATTGCATTAAGTTTTTCTTTTTTAAAGTTTAAGTTTATTTAAGTTAAAATGACTTTTTATTAAAAAAAAACAAACAAACATTAGACATTAAACGTCCAACCACACAAATTATGTTTTTGTAGTAACATTTTAATACTAGGCCTATTGATATGGAAACCCGTTTCTGCCACTGAATAAAAAATTAAATAAAAGGGTATTGCGACTTTTTATCTCACAATTCTGACCCTTTTTTGTGAGATTTGTGAGATATATAAACTCGTAATTGCAAGTTATAAAGTCATAATTGCGAGAATATGTCTTTTTTATGCTCAGAATTTGACTTTATAACTCTCAATTGCGAGTTTATATCACAATTCTGAGGAAAAAGGGCAGAATTGTAAGATAAAAGTCCTAATAACCTTTTTTTTTTTATTTTTTTTATTCAATGGTGGAAACGGGCTTCCATATATTAATGACCAGATAACTCTAAATTTGAAAGTTCAATCAAATTTATCCTAAGACACAAAGGCACTCTGGTTTTTGGTTAAAAGGTTTTGATCTTCGATTCACTCCGATTGTTAACTCCTGGATAGGCTAAACGTTTCTGTTGGCTCATTGGAAATAAGTGCCTCTACATAAATGTCTGTAACTCTGTAATTATGTACCTTACAGCACGTTTCGACGCAGCTTCAAAGTGAAATGTCCAGAGTGTGGTGCTAAAACACGTTTAATACGTGACCGTGGCACATTTGTATTAGGTGGTACAGATATGTTTTGCAGTGTTTGTATAATGCTGCTCGAGGTACAGTTTGTGGCAGTTCAGAATTCAAATATCCAGTGAGTGTCTCTAAAGATTAATCATGTTGGAAATATCCCCTAGACCAAACCCAAACCTACCAGATAGTGTTAATGCAAAAGTAATTTAAAAGCACATTCGCTGATGCAGTCGTGCTATTTTAACTTCCTTCCGCTGATTTGAGCCGCTTTGTCGAACTGTTTTACGCAGGATTTAAACCTGAGCTTTTCACTGTCTAACTGCAACACTGTATCATGTGAGTAAACCTATCTGAACTAGAAAACTCATATGAGGCTGTACACATGACGAATTTCAAAAGTATCAGTTTTTAAATCGTGCAGGACGTTAACAATGTTTTCGTCATAACATAATATTCTGCAACTTATCTAAATTAGCCTTTATTATTTAAAAATGTCCCTGTGAATCATATTTTTGTGTGAAAAGGAATGCAAGTTTTTTACTGTCTCTAGTGTTCATTTTAACTGGAACTGTAGCGATTTGTATTTATAGGTACATTTTATTAGTTCTGAAGAAATGTATGAAGACATGTTTCCACCACTGAATAAAAAAAGGAAAACAAGTTATTGCGACTTTTTATCTCACAATTCTAACTTATTTGCTCACAGTTGGGAGTCATAAATTCAGAATTGCAACTTTATATCTCGGAATTCTGACTTTATGATACAATCGTGACTTTTTCTCTCAGAATTGAGAGTTATAGGGCCGGTTTCCCGAACAGGGTTTAAGACTAGTCCCAGATTAAAATAAATGTTAAGAGCTGTCTAAACTGGAAAAGGCTTGCACTGAGATATCTTAAAATACATCATTGCCATTGTTTGGTCTTAAAATGCTCACAGATAATGCAGTTTTGTAAGACATATTTCTAAAAATTCTTAAATGTCCAAAATTAGCAAAGTATTGTCTAGTCCTGGATTAATCTAATTCCTGTCCGGGAAACCGGCCCATAAAGTCCAAGTTTGAGTGTAAAAAAAAAAAAATAGTAATATGTTCTCAGAGCTGCGAGTTTATATCTTCTTGCAATACTGAATTTATATCTCAATTCTGACTTTAAAACTCCCAATTGTGAGTATCTGAAAAAATAAGTCAGAATTTTGAGATAAAAAGTCACAGTAGCTTTTGTTTATTTTTATTCAGGGGCTTATTTCCACTGGGGCTAGGTTGCAGAAGTTAAAGTTGTGGGAATGTTCAAAAACACCTCAGCTGATCAGGTGACAAAAAAAAACACAAAAAACCTTAAACAAAAAATGAACAATATATTAAATACTTGAATATGACTGTTTTCTCAGTTGGATTTAGAAATACCCTTCATACATGTGCAATACCATGAAGCATGTTGCATATACATTATGAGCTGGTCAGTGTAGGCGCCTGATACTTGTTTAAAAAGCTCATCAAAGCTAAAATGCAGTTATGTTCTGGTGACATTATTGCAGAAGCTTTCTTCGTTTCTGAATGTTATGACTTCCAAGTCGTAACGAGCTTCATAACGCAAACGATTTAACTGAAGAACTGTTGCATGTTGTTGCGTCACACTAGCATTTGACTCCAACTGCCCTCAAATACAAAATATGAATGAATTTTCCCTTGTTTTACATTGCAACCAAAAAGACCATCTTGTTAGTCTAAACTGCTTTTCAGGAGCTCTATCTGCTTTTCCAGCCTTTATGCAAACTGCTCCTCAAGCCTGAACAGGCGATAAGATTAAAACCTCTCTAAAACCACCAAACTAGTCTGGTAATCAGCTGATGCCAGAGAGAACAGCCGGTTTATGCTGGTTTGCCGGTCTGAGCTAAAATGCCAAATTCTTATGATTCATATTCACCCTTCTAATCTTCTGGTCTGGCGTTTATATTTTCTCTCTCTATACGCTGTCATCTTTGCTTTCGTCCAGTTGAGGGCTTGCAGACCTCACGACTGTGATCTCAGTGAAGGAAATCATCTCGTGCAAGTGTTTACTCTAAAACCCAGGAACTCGTGTTACTTGGCGCTCTGCTGAAAATGGCTCCTCGCTCTGTTTTTAATCTGATGTCATGTTAGTGGAATTCTCTAATAGGTCTCTGACTCGGTCTTACCCCTCTTATTTGGTGTCATTTTCTCACTGAAAACACACAAGCAAGTAGTCTATAAACTGCAACGTTCACACACACTAAAACCATTTTGTGCTCTCTCGAAATTTAACCATTATTGAAAATATTGTTTATGCTGAAGAAGCCATTCCTTGACTGATTTGAAAAACAAACAAAACCTAAAATGTGTGCATGCATTTATTTATGCATTCATGGATGCATATATATATATAAACGCAAACTAGGGTATCAGCTGGTGACAAAAAAGAATAATAATAATACTATAAATCTTTTGTTGCTTATCCAGCATCTCATAGCTTTCTCCGGCTTACCAAGAGCTCACTGGGTTTTGGTTTGCCCTCCTTGTAAATGTCTTTTTCAGAAATGACATGTTTATTAGTTTTCATATCACATATCAAAGCAGGCTGATACAAAACCAAAATGTATTATCAATGTATAATGGAAAAACCACGTGCCAAACCCAAGCTGTCCTTTGTAGTCATCTGTTCAAGCTTGCACACATGTGTTTTGGTTATTAATAGTTTTTTACCTGTAACTGTGATCATTTTAAGTGTCTTTTTTTTTCTCTACTTCTGGGGTTGCAGAGTTCTTATTACTGGGCTAGTTCTTAATCAGAATGTTGTTTCCGTAGCCGCTGACGTTCAGTACAGTACATTTTCTGTGCAAACACAGATGGCAGATGGGAAACTTTCCCTAAAACTTAGAAGTTTGAGTGTGTGTGGCAGAAATGCATTTTCCAAGTAAACCCAGGCAGTTAGAAGTCAAGAAATGAAACAGCACTCACACTAAAAAAGCTGGTATACACTTAAGTCTTTATTTAAAGATCCAGTATGAACTTTAAGACAAAATTCTGAGCACAAAAAAGACAACAACAATAATAACAACACCTGTCCTGGACCACAAAACCAGATAGCAACCAGACACAAATTGACTGTCAATAAACACAATAAACAATGTTATAATAATCATTTATGCAGAGTATAAAGATATCCCATATGACAAAGTCTGTTCTGCATTCGATCTGGATCTTGATAAAGGAAAACACTGTAACATGTTTCCATCCTAAAAGAGCTGCTCACCACTGAAAGGAATTCATTTAGCTTTGGTCGAAGCTCCATTCACACATATCCGACGACCCTCACAGAAAGCTTGTTTTGTATGCATCTAACTAAATTTAATAGATTATAGCATATGTGTTGGATGTTTCTCGTTTAGCGTAGCTCTTTTTCACTGCGTATGCTTAACTTTCTCTTTCCGAGGTAGGTACGGATAGACTTAAGATTGTCAGTGACATCAAGTTAGGCAATGTTAGCTTTGCAACAGTAGTATCAACTAAGTCTGTGCTCGATTTAAAGATCGAGGCATAAGTCTTAATTTCAGATACAAAGAAATATGAATTCCTGGAGTGTAACACAGTAAGTACAGCATTTCCCTCCACACAGTACATGAGAAGAGTGGGTATGAGTATAATATGATGAAATAAATTCATTTCTTACCTAGATAATGGCATGCATCGGTGAGTTAATTGTATCATATATGGCAACCTGTGGCATAGATGCGTTCCGACGCATCAGTATAAGTAAGGAAGCTTTACAAGCTTAACACTAAAGGAATATTCCTGGCTTCAATACAACAGCACTTGTGACATAATGTTTCTACAGCTTAAATAAAAGATAACTGCATTAGCATTCCCTGGGATTGCGTGAACTGACAAAATGCGTACGCTGAATACAATGTGATTCTTTTTTTAGATATAACTGTCTGGCAAACGCATAAATGCAAACGTAGATCAAGCTGCTAGCAGCGGCAAGGTCAGGAGTTCAATTCCCAGATAATGGATGAACTCATAACATTCATAACTTGAATGCAGTGTAAGCCACTTTGAATAAAAGCATCTGCCGAATGCATGAACGAATGCCGATTATAAATGTATAAAATGTACAAATGCATAGTGAATGTAGATTACGGCACTAGCAACAGCAAGCCCATGGGTTTGATTCCCAGGGAAAGCATGAACTGACTAAAGGCATTGTTAAATTCAGTGCAGTTCTTCTTTGGGTTAAACTGTATGGTAAATGCATTAAAGTAAATGTAGACTATGGCACTAACTGAAAATAGATTATAAATGTATACTTGTAAATGCACTATTTACGTACAAATGCATAGTGAATGTAGATTATGGCACTAGCAACAGCAAGGTCATAGGTTCAGATCCCAGGGAATGTGTTGACATAAAATGCCATTAATGCAATGCGAGTCATTTTGAATAAAAGCGTTTGCCAAAGGCAGGAATGTTAATGTTGATCATGCCACCGGCAAAAGCAAGTTCATGGGTTCATTTTCCAGATAATTCAAAACATTATAAAAATGCATTGTAAGTCACTTAAAATAAAAGCGTCTGCCAAATGCAAATGTAAAGGTAAATCACCAGCTATGGCATGGGTTTGATTCCCAGGGAATGCATGAAATGATCAAATTTAAAGTATGCACTTTATTATTTCATGCATTCTCTGGGAATCAAACCAATGATGTTGCTATCGATCTACATTCAATGCAAGTCTCTTTCTTTTAAAAACATTACAGGTTTATAACACTTACAATGGAAGTGAATGGGGAAAATTCATAAACAAAATGTAACCATTCTCATTGTTTCAATAGTAAAGCCACAAGATGTAAGCAATATGCATGATTTTAATGCATAAAGTTACTATTTTCTATTACAAATGCTAAAATAACAGCTCAAATGATGCCCAATTTTTAAAGAAGAAATCTAAGTGCTTTTATACATTTTTAAGGTTTCAAATCATCCAAAAACAGGCCCCATTGACTGTCATTGCAAGGGGTTCGGTCAGTGTAATTACTTGTAAATTATTTGTGGTGTTAATCAACATTATGCCACAAATTCTGTCTGTTAATTCTTGTATTGAACCAGAAATATTCATTTAACCACATAAAACCAAACTGAGAGAGCTACAGCTGCTTGTGGGAGGGGGGGTGGACATCTCAAGTATGGCTTGAATTTAAGTAGTTTGCTTTATAGCATTTTCAATGGACTGACATACAGAGCAACATTACAATCCAGTTTAATGTAAATAGCAGCAGGTTAAGTAAAAGACTATAATAAACCTCCAAGGTAAAACTGCCTCCGGCTTTTGGATTCAAGGCATTTATTCAAAGTGCTTTAATCCTGAAGCTATTTATTTCCAGGCCCCTCATTCAGCTAAAACCACTTTTTATTTAATTGGTTAGCTGGAGGATGTCTGAAAAGCTGGTCGTTCTCTCTCAGTATTGCAAATAGAGAGAGGCTTGGAAAAAAAGAGGATTGTTTACAGTTGCTGATTGTCCTGATCTGAATTACAGTTCAACAGTGCCATACCTGATCTGACTTTGCATTCCAGCGATGTAACCCACTTAAAAATAGTGAAGGAATTAGACTTAATTGGGGGCAGTGAGTGTGTGTTTTTATGAAAAACCAGGTCTGAAAGGTAAACAGACTTTGGTCTGTGATGTGTTTGGGATTCCACATTACGTGTGCCTGTTCCTCCCAGCTTCACAAGAACGGCACAAAAACGGGTAAACGAGACAAAAATGCAATAAGCAATCACAACCGAGGAATTCCATTCACATTGCAATGGAACAGCGCTTCCGTAGAGACTGATCCGGCTCTGACAGATCATGACCTACAGGAGCAGAAGAAACAGTCATTTGCTCTGCTGAGATTCATAGAATATTAAAGGCTCCTTGATGGCCCCTTTCCAGTTCTTTATAGTGGAAACATGTTCTTTAGATTATCAAAGCACTACTGCAGGTCTGATCATTCTTTGAGGAACCCAAAATGGTTCTTCTATTACACTGCAGTGAAAACTCTTTGGGAAATGCTATTTTAAAGCATGCAGATGAATGTCACACATTGTGGAAGTACTGATATATTAACACACTCAAAAAACAATTTAGAAAATACTTACTGGGAGATCTTGCAGTTTGTTGTCTTGGCAAAGCGCCCTGTGTAGTGGATATTGCACCTGACTACATTGTTGGTGTAGTCTGACTCATGCACCAAGTACTTTGGGTTGACCTGGAGCTGGAAGTCAAACAGAATTTAGACCTTCAGTGCTGTGAAAAAGTAAGTGCACCCCATATACTACATATTTTGGACATGCAAATTAACACCTGCCAAATGTAAGCCAAATTCAGAGTTGGTGAGTACACAAAGTACTAGTAGTAATTTAGAGATTTTATTATTGTTTTTTTTTTTAAATAAATTAAAGGAAATTGCAATTAGATGCATTTCTCAGTTTATTATGTATGTTTCATAATGAAGTAATGCACATGCAGTTTTATGGCTGGTTAAGAAAAAAACATTTAATATATACATATAATAATTCAGGTTCACGTGGAGATTATTGTTGGGTGAATGTGGAATAAATTTAACATAAAACAATGAAAAGTTGACTTTGAAATCTTTTCCTCAACAACAATATGTGCAGAAGCATACCTGTCGTCTGTGGAAAAAGGAAAATAGCCCCTACATTTAGTAGCTCATTACTGTCTGTCAGTCTCTTTCCTTGACTAGGAGACATTTTTGTCAATTCTTCCAATTTCTGCAGAGACAGCTCGCCATTCAATCCTCCATTGCTATGAAAGCATATTAAAAGCTAGCCTCAGAGCAGAAGGTAATGGCGAGCTCGTTTAGCAGCGGTGTGCTTCTTCTGTTGTGTTGTAGTTTTGCTGAAGGTCAGAAAGCGAGCGGACGGGATCTGCCTGAAGAGGCATGTCTGTATGTCTTATTTATGAGCACAGGCCGTACTCTACACATACTGATCTCATTGCACCAGCATCATTGATAACAAACAGAAGAGTTGGATGACATGCGTGACATCAAACATCTCCTCGTGCCAAATCTTAAATGAGACGTGTTGTATTTTGTCGACGTGTTTGATATGAGATATTCTCTGACGAGACTCTCTTTGAAGCGTATGATAAATGTGTTAGGTGTGAAACAGCGGATGGAGTGGAAATGTCTTGGCTGTCTTTGAGAACGTTACCTTGAGTATATAGTTTCCTGGCTGAACATCAGTGATGTCAATCCATTGGCAATCGATATCTGCATTGTATGTGTCGTAGCAACCTGGACTGAGACCCTGGAATATTAAAAATGGTTAGTGTTAAAAAAAACAAAACAAAATAAAAATGGCATACTAATGATTTTATTATTAAAAACGAATAAGTGTACCTGTGTGTGTGAAGTACAGGCGTATCGTTTGAGATGACCGAAGTCACAGGTAGTGTCCTCCAGACAGAAGCTGGCCTTGTGTCCCTCTGCCACCTTCCGACCGCTGCTGACCTCTAACAGATCATAGTGACTGAACTCATCCATACTGTGGTAATGCCTGATCAGAGAGAAGAGATGACATGAAAAATTCTCTAAATTACACATTTTGATTAATACCACATAAGCTATCTGTAATCATATGCACATACACGTTTTTCATAAACACAGACCTTTTTGGATTATAATCCAAATGATAAATGTCATTATTACGGCTGATGTGAGAAAAGGTTATAAGCAATCCGCCACCTACAGCATCCAAAGCACCTACAGTACTGTAAAATAATCTATGAATGTTCAAATCTTGATGTAAAAAAAACAAAAACAATCAAAAACTCACTGTATCAATAGTATAAACAACAAATTAACAGATCAATAATGATCAATAAACACTGAAAAGCAATGCTGTTTGTTTCTGGTCAGGTTTTTCCAGAAGGTGCGTCAGGAGTCTGTATGTGTCACGCTGCTGTGTCTGTTTGCTCTTTTGGAAAAAAAAAGTGTTTTCTTGGAAAGCTGTAGTAATACCTGAAGGACTGCGGCAGGGAAAACAGGTACTTTCCTCTGACAGGGTTCAGAGTTTCCACAGGGATACTATATTTCCCATAATATGCCAAGCATATTAAATCTTATTTGATGAGGGGATGACAGACATTTCAGGGACCGGTTGCCAAATCCCTGAGCAAACTACATTTGAATGACAAATTGCACGCACACACACACACACACACACACACACACACACAGACTCACACCAGCGCTAACCACAGAAAAATTGGGCCAGCTAATTACTTAAGGCAACTTTCTTCTACATGTGCAACTGACTTATACTGTGGAATCCAAATAAATATAAGTAGTATTTTCAAACAATTACTGAGAAGAAAATTACTTACACTAAAAGTAAATAAATAAAGCTTAACTAACTAACTAACTAACTGCTTCCACTGCATCAAAATGTTCTGTTTTTTACAGAAGCTTACTGGAGTTTTTAGTTGGTGTCTTAATAAATACATAAATAAAGAGGTAAGTAGGTAAAGTAAACACTCTGAAACACTCTCAAAATTACAGGAAAGGTTAAGGAATTACAGCTCTTTAATATGTACCTCCCCCTTTTTCAAAGTAATTGGACAATACATTTAATAGTTATTTCTTGGACAGACGTGGACTATTTCTTTGTTAGTTGTACATCAATTAAGGTAACAGGTCTGGAGTTGTTTCTAAGTGCGGTGTTTCAGATCTCTCCATACAAGAGAAAAAGATTGTTAGGTGTCAAAAACAAAACAAATCAGAGAGATGGCATGAACATTAGGAGGACATCAGGAGACATAAATAAATAAATAAAAAGTGCACAGGTGAGATCAGAAACATTAAAAGTCCTGGACATCCAAGGAGGACAACAGTGGTAATGATCGGAGAATCCTCTCCATGGTAAAGAAAAACCCTTTCACAGCATCTTGCCAGAGAAGAACGCTCTGCAGGAGACAGACTTGTCTCCAGTCAAGACAAAACTTCACCAGAGGGAAAGGTTTCACAACAAGCTGCAAATATCCAAAAAAAAAAAAAAAAAAAGGACGATGAGACAGAAGACGGAAGTGTTTAGTCACAATGAGACAGAAGACATCAGACATAGGGTTTCGGTGACAATGAGACAGAAGTGTTCAGTGAAGTTGAGACAGAAGACAAAAGTATTTCATGACAATGAGAGAGAAGACAAGAGGACAATTTCAATCTACAAAAAAATGTCAAAGAGAGGTGCGAGCAATTATAGATTAGCTTCTGCTCGCTGACAAACATCTCCCTGCAAGTGGTCTTCTTCAAAGAGAGTCAGGTGCTTGTTCACATGCACCATCGTCATCACCCTGCTCAGCTGTCTGATTGTATTAGAAATGAGTTAAAGTGCTAAATACTTCATATACTGACATTTTCAGACAAATGCTCTGTGACGATGAGACAGCAGACAAGTGTTCAGTGATGATGAGACAGAAGACACAAGACAGAAGTGTTCAGGTTGCGTATATAAATATGTTCTCCTCTTCTCTGTCCTCTAGGAACCAAGTCTGTATGTCCATCAGAAATGTTAAGCATTTACATCGAAGTCGGACACACCCTGTGACTCAAAGAAATTTGCCTGATGTTGACGCATATTTAGTGTAAGTCTGCACCTCACCTTGCAGTTTTGTGTGTGTACAGCAGTGAGAAATCAAAGTACTCAAAGAGTTGTAAAGCAGTTTCACCGGCTACGACCGTTTTAATTTCAGCTATTAGTAATGAGATGCCAAGGACACTTTTAATCTCTACAAAAAATATCAAACATGTCGAAGAGATGTGCGAGCAATTATAGATTAGCTTCTGCTCGCTGACAAACATCTCCCTGCAAGTGGTCTTCTTCAAAGAGAGTCAGGTGCTTGTTCGCATGCACCATCATCATCACCCTGCTCAGCTGTCTGATTGTATTAGAAATGAGTTAAAGTGCTAAATACTTCATGTACTGACATTTTCAGGTTACATTAATAATCTGTTTACCAGCCATAGAAACTGACACTTGTCTGCACCTTGACTGAACTTAAAATCCATTTTTAGCCAAAAGTGAAGCAGGGATAAATGTTGGTGCTACAGTAACTGAAGTCTGAAGTGATGTTTACAAACTAAGTTTCAAGAGGAACGCGCACGCATGATTAGCCACAGCTGGCCCGCATTATCTAATCAATCTAATTTTGTCCCTTCCAATCAAACCATCCAGCCTCTTCCTTCCCTTCCTTATCTCGTTACGCATCCCTCCACCGCCCCTTCTACACCTAATTCTAGTCTTCCTGCACCAGGGGCACGAAGGGTTCGAGCCGGTCGCCGAGCTCAGCCCTCACTAGGGTTCAAACCACTAGGGCTCGGAGTCCGCCGATTCCCTGGATCCATGCTTTCATGTTGTTGACACCAAATTCTGACCTTACCATCCGAATATCGCAGCAGAAATGAGACTCATCAGACCAGGAAACATTTTTCCAATCTTCTATTGTCCAATATCTGTGAGCCTGTGTGAATTGTAGCCTCAGTTTCCGGTTCTTAGCAGACAGGAGCGGCACCCGGTGTGGTCTTCTGCTGCTGGAGCCCATCTGCCTCAAGGTTCGACGTGTTGTGTGTTCAGAGATGCTCTTCTGCATACCTCGGTTGTAACGAGTGCTTACTTGAGTTACTGTTGCCTTTCTATCAGCTCGAACCACTCTGGCCATTCTCCTCTGACCTCTGGCATCATTTTCTCCCACAGAACTGCCGCTCACTGGATGTTTCCCCTTTTTCGGGCCTTAGAGATGGTTGTGCGTGACCGTCCCAGAAGATCAGCAGTTTCTGAAATACTCAGACCGGCCCGTCTGGCACCAACAACCATGCCACGCTCAAAGTCACTTAAATCACCTTTCTTCCCCGTTCTGAAGCTCGCTTTGAACTGCAGCGGTTCGTCTTGACCATGTCAACATGCCTAAATGTATTAAGTTGCCAACATGTTATTGGCTGATCAGTAATTTGATTTAATTAATCATTCATTTTCATTTATCTTCTGAGGTGGATCATGTCAAGTTTGGAGATCTGAGCTTTGACTAGAACTCATTATTCTTGACTATGCTCTCATTATTTGGATTATTAACACTGACAGCAATTTGCTAGTGGCAGCTACAGTGTGATCCTAAATCACTCATTTTCAATGACTGATGACAATATGAGCCGACATGAGTGACAGCCGTCATCGATGATGTTCAACACGAGGCAAAACACGAATTCTCACAAACTCTCGATGGCGACACAGACGTGATGTAATGAACAGCTACAGGCGAATAAACACAGACCTGACAAGTACTGACAGACACTAATTTTCACTTGTCACGAGGCCCAGCTGACATGTAAATGTACATGGAAATCCCCTTGGAGGATACCAGCCCTTCGCCAAGTGAAACCAAATGCATAAATCGATGCCAAAATTAATTTGCAAGGTGAGGAATATAAACCAATTGAATACCACCACAATTGGGTTCTATTATGATTTTGGGACTTGTACCCCTGGTTTCACAGACAAGGCTTAAGCCTAGTCCTAGACTAAAAAGTTAGTCAACTGAATGAAATGGTTTCAACTGAAAGACACTAGCACTGAAAATAAAAGAAATGTCAGTGCCTTTGTTTTGTGTTAAGATAACCAATAATGCTTTTAATAAAAATTACTCGTCCTAACTAATCTACGGCCTAATCCTGACTCGTGGAACCAGACTATTTATTTTATATTTAAGGCATGGACTGAATGGGGAGGGAGACAAATATGGCAAATGTAATACTGTTTTTAATTTACAGATTTTACTGTTATTATTAATATTACTATTATTATTCCTGTAAAGAAGGAAAGTCTATTGTCCATTTATTTGATGATTGTATTAATACAAAACTATTTTGGAGTGATTACATTATTTATTTTAATTGTTATTTTTGGTTTGTTTGGTCTTGTTTTTATGTATAAATATTGAATTGCAACTTTCTGTATGAGATTTGCCCTCTGGCTTATAAGTGTAAGTGTTTAGTGCTCTATAATGTTCACATCACCTCATTTTTGGTGAATAAAATGCCAGGTCATGCATAGACTATTCAGTCTCTTTAACATAAAATGTAGATTAAGGAAAAAAAAAAAACACCTGACACACCACATCCCCTGTGCATTCTATGCCTATGAGGTCTCCACATATACAGATGTCAAAGAGAGACTCACTGGTGACAGCTGTGCCATTCCCAGGTGTGCCGAGGTCGGTTGGGCATGAAATCAGCCGTCCCTTGGTTCTTCACTCTCTGAGGGAAGCGCAGAAGAATCCTGACACTGTAGTCTGTGGTGTCAGCACTATAGGCAGAGCTGAGGAGAAAAATAATAAAAAAAATCCTTAATGAAGGACTGCAGCACAAAATAATGAAACAAAACGTTCTGTATATACTGTATGAGACGAGCTCATGACAGCAGGCCGGAATTTATATGATGTGACACCACCAATACTTCTGCATTAGAAATCATCTAACAGTCTTCTCACTAGTTGTTTAAAGCATTATTGTATGGTGTGGTGCAGTTGTAAAGGAGTGTGGAAGGGTTATTTTGCTTTGTTTTGCCATTTCATAAATAGAAGAATTGAGGATTCTCACCTGGCCAAACACTTCTCTTCTGCAGCGCAGCGTAAGGAGTACATATGGGCTCTTTGAATGTAGGTTGAGGCTTGGACATAATTCGGGTCAGGAACCAGGTCAGGCAAACCTAAAAACAGGAGACATCATCAGGGTTATGGTGTAGAACCACCTGCTGAAGCACATCTCCTGAAATTACACTGAAGTGGAAAACAACTGGTTTTAGTACATCATTAGTATGCTCCAGGCTGGTATTCGACCCTGGTCAAGCTGATTTTCAGCTGGTTTGTAGAATAAAAGTGCACCCAAAACCACCTAAACCCACATGATAAGTGTCTAAAAAAAACTTTAAAACCACCTGGTCACCTAAAAAGAAAACCACTGTAAAAAGCCACTGGTCTGAGCTACAAAAAATGGTCAAAACCACTTGAAAACCACCAAACTAACTGGTCTAACGAACTGAAATGAGTCAGAAATTCTAAAGCCACCACAAGTTTAACAATCTAAAGTGTGTCCAAATGCCTGTGCACCTGAAAAGTATCCAAGACCACTTTAAACTGACTAGTATGACCATGATGACCATGTCCAAAACTACTCTAAAACCACCAAACAGATCAGCCGGATCACCACATGTCAAAATCCTTTTAAAACAAGCAAACAGACCTGCTTGGGCACCGGAAAACTCTACCAAAACGGTAAACAGATCATCTTTGGAGATCAGCTTTGACCATAAACCCCAGACTGTTTTTCAGCAGGATAATAACTATTTCAGGTCTCATAACACACTGTTCTGAGCTGTTCTGATGTTACACACTTTTAAATGTATAAAAACAGTAAAATATTTGAAAAAAAGGCTGTATCCAAATAAGCAAGCCTTTGAAAAAAATACACAAGAGATGAAGAGGGTTTTGAGGAGGTAATGCTGAAACCTCACAGTATAATGCATCAAACGCTGTTTCTCATCTGGTTTCAAGGTCACGCAAAAATACGAAAAAAAAGAACAAAATGTTGCACATAGAGAGAGAGAGAGAACAAAAGATGAGGAGAGGTGACAGGGAAACGAAAATGAGATCACTTCCCTGCTGGATACAAATTGGGCCTGTGACCAAGTCTGGTGTAAAAAAAAAGAAAAGAAAAATAAATAAAAAAGGAAAAGGGAGCTAGCGGTAACAGCTAATGTACATAATACTCTTGTTTATGAAACTACTGACCACCTATATTTGCACTCACTTTATGTCTAAATAATCTTATGAATATAATAACAGAGCAAGTCCGTAGGTGGACATTAACATTTCTTCAAAGGGATGGCGATAGCATATTTGCTTTCCTGATTTGCATGTCATGGATTTCAGAGAAAAGAACCCTGTTGAGAAGATCAGCTCCGATGGACTCCAGCGTATAATACTAAAGTCCCACTAGGCCTCTTAATTACCTTAACCAGCAAGACTTTGATGGTCATCCAGCAGCATTTTTTGCCGACAGCCAGACCAGCAATAACAATCATAAACCAGCTTGGAGTAGCATGAAAACTTTTTTTTTTTTTTTTTCTTTTTCAAAGCAACAATGTGGAACGCAGATCTAATCTCACTTCTGCTGGAGGCATGTTTAGAGTTGGGAGCAACTTTCACTCTATAAAACATAATGCCCCTGGTCAGGCTCCTTATTTTAGATGTGTTAGTGCCGCCCCTCTACTCCAGTGAATGCTTTGCCATCTCCATCTCTGTGTACACATCTGATTTGCCAGCTCGGTCTGAAACAGACTTCAGGAAAGGCCTCAGGAAACTTCCTTGGTCAGCTTTTGTAAACAGTGTAAAGAGAGTGTGAAAGACTGTGGTTATCCAGCAAAAGTTTCTTCACACAGTCTGCACTTTTCTCCACAAAACTCTGTTCTCTGGATGCCTGAACTACAGCAATATTCTTTATTAACAGCTGCAGATTAAGATAAACTTTAGGTTGTTTTAAAGTTGACTTAAATTCCTCATCAAGTCCACATAAAAACAAATTATTGTCCACTGGTCATCTCAACATCCATCTTAAAGAGGTTTAATGCTACAAGTAAAGTCATCTGTATGTGTCTCATCTAATGCTATATTCAATTTCTAAGACGCGGATTCATAGATAATATATGCTCCTGCAGGCTGGAGCTCTGATTTCAACTTATTTGTTTGCGATTGCATCATTGGGTAATGAGTAATATAAATTTTTTCCACATGTGTACCTTCCAGTGAATTGAGTTTACACCCATTTCCCTTATGGCCAGATTTTGTAAACTAGGGTGATTAGTCGTGCGTGAAGTGACTCAAAGCAAGAGACAAAGACCATTTCACATTACAAAATGAGGCCAGAAACTCAGTCCCAAAGGCCTTACGCACACCGCCTGCATATATACACACACACTTTTATTTAGGGGCTAGCAAAATATTTTCTGTTTCCTGAGGCAATGGACCCCATGTGTGCTGGGTACTTTCCATTTCCCCACTCCTCATGAAGTAACACCCCACAGTCCTCCCACACACCGCTCATGTTCACCACCCACCCTGCAACAACCAAGCCACTTGAGCCCCTTACTCCACCCTCTAAAGCAAATACTGGGAACATTCACCCTTAGCCCTCGCAATGCAGTCATCACCAAAACCAGAACCAAATCTTCAAACAATGAGCACTCTTTGTGTGGAACGAGTATCCAAGGGCACTACGCTCACACATACTCCTACACCCACGCACACATCCCACAACACCTGGTTCCAATAACCCAGCCTCAGAGATGAAGATGGACTTGGATCTTCTTTGATTATAAATTGAAACACAATGGCAAAAGGGGGATGGGGATAATGAAAGATGCTTGACGTTGTTAGGAGAGAGTCATTTTCACTGACTGCTTATAAGGAAACAAATTTGTTCAAAAGCAACGGCCATTACCAGCTGCATAAGCAAACAGTTTTACAATCGATTTTGTGCAGTTTGAGTCCCTCGGGTTACATGTTTGCTAAATCCAAAGAGCTGCCAGGAAACACAAAGAGATGGCAGAAGAACTACATTTTTCAGATGTCTCTCTGTTTTCCTCACTTCCTTTTCTTGAGAGAGAGCGAGAATCTGAAACGAGACCCACACGTGCATGCTTTTTCCCAAATCTCAAGCTGTGCTAGAGATTAGGTATCTACTTCACTTAGCATAGCAGCATTGCTTGACACGAAAAAAAACATTGCATTCACTGCAACGTATGCAAAATGCACTTTATGGACTGCTGGTCTAAGACCCAGTAACTATTGACTAACATTAGTGTGGGATGAAAAAGAGATTATATACACAACGTGAATATGCATCATACCTCTTTGCTGAGGACGAAAAACATTCCCTGCATTCATGCTGGGGCTCTCTGCGTTGTTAGAGATGAGAGGATTGCGTGGAGGTGGTTGTAGAAACGGAGGCTGTGGTTGGGGCCTTCCGAAGGGGGGGAACTGTTCATACTGAGGGCTTTGCACTGCTGGCTGGAACGATGAGCCTGTGTTGCTAGAGGCAGGTACTGCAGCATCCCGAGAGTCCTCGTTGAACAGACTATGAGTGTATCTGTGGTCCAGTCCATCAGAGACCTGTGGCTGGGCAGGCTGGGCAGGAACAGCTTGGTAAGGTTGACCGTAAGGGGGATAGAATCGATACCTGTCATCGGTTGGAGGACCCCCTCCGTTATAGCTACCTCCTCCAAAACTTCCAGTTGAGTACCCACCTCCTCCAAATCCTCCTCCGGCATAACCACCACCAGTGGAGTAGCCCGTTCCACGGAAGGGAGGTTCGTACGACCTGTCCAAAACCGAGTCGTAAGGAGCAGAATAAGGAGGCTGTTGAGGGAACGGATACTGTGAATAAGAAGAAGAGGAAGAAGAGGAGGAGGAGGATGAGCCAGAGGATTGCCTAAAGCGAGAGCCGGTAGATGACTGGAAGCGACCCGTTTCACCTGCACCTTGACGCCAGTTGTCCGGTACCTGGCCAAACCCAAACGGATGTCTTGCTTGGCCTCTGATGGTCTCAGAACTTCCTCTGGATGGTGCTTGTCTCCGTACATTCCCGCCCTGCGGTCGGCGGTTGGGAGTGTCTGCTAAAAGCACTCTGGGGTTCCTGTCACGCTCCTGAGCCCGAGCCGGGACGTATTCCGCCCCGCTATTGAGAAGACTGAATACACGTCCATTGTTCTCCCACTGAATCATCTGTCTCCATGGGTTTGAGTCGTCAGTCTGAGACTGATGCTGAGATTGGGACTGTCCTCCTACGCTTCCAAGCAGCACCCAGGCCCACCATGTCACGAAAACCACAGGCAGCATATTGACAAGACTTGCATGGAAAGCAACTTCAGAAAAGAGTGGAAGATTGTATTCCTTGATCCAGCAGGTTAAAGGTGAAAATGCATAGAGGACCTACAGTGTCCATGTGCAAATCAGACTACATGCAGTGAAGAAACTTTGTCCTTGGTTCAGTATGTGGTGCAGGCATTGCTGTGAGGAAGGCAGATGATTTCTGAGGCCCCAGAGCAGGCTGCAGCATAAAAAACCTCCCTCTTCCTTACTGTCCGGATGTTGAGTTGTTGTCAGTGGACTGAGCATTGCTTTCAGGCTCTCTCTGGAGACGACTGCCTGTTGCTCTCCTCTGCACTTCACTGTTTGCCTCTCTGACTGCTTACAATAGTCTGTGAAAAAAGAAAAAAAATGCTCTCATGTCCCCCTCCCTCTCTCGTTCTTGCTCCCTCGCTCAATCTAACATGGTCTTTTTTGAGATCCCACATGGCCCTAGTGCTAGAGCTGTTTCCTAAATTCCAGCAAAGCCAGGTCTTTGCACATGCTTCCAGAGTCAACATCACCATCTGTGAAGGGACTTGAATATCTAGCGTGCCTGCGCTGACTTCCTTTGATCCTTCTGAAAAAGCAGGGATGTCTGGTGCGTGGCCTGGGTTCATCCACCCAGGTGCTAGGAGAGCTGTGGCTTCGTCTCATGTTTTTCCAAGCACTATTTTTTTTGCACTCATCCTCATCATCAACGCCACAGCAGAAGAGAGGACATTAATACGGCAGGATATTTAGAAATCCAAGTTATGCACATGATAGGAGGCCAGAAAAGTCAGCAGAATTTGGAACAAGCAGTTCCATTTAAAACCACTTTCCAGTAAACAAAGATAGATGAAAGCAGGCAAATATACATCACACACACTACAAAATCAAATACAATTCTACAAGCCTTATTTAAATATGCAGAGGGAGCCCAGACTCAGTAAACATTGGTATGTGTAACAGATATTAGCATAATGTAAAGAAATTTTAAAGATTTGAAACTAATTCCGAGTGCATAGTATCAAAAATGTAGCCCTGTTTTTTAAACGTTTGTACCAGGATGAGCTGAACTCACCAACCAAAATTACATTACTACTTCTGTAGACAATTAGCTACCACAGTTACAGTGTTGCATATACAATATGCGTATGACTTATATCTTTAGAGCTGACTGAAGTGAAGTAATAAATCATGTACAATTTAAAGGGGTAATATGGACTTGCTAAAAAGAAGATTATTTTGTGTTTTTGGTTTAATGCAATGCATTTATGCGGTTTACTATTTTCCACGTACCGTACATTATTGTCACTCCTCTCTGCTTTGCATTTCTGAAATGCATCAATTTTTACAACATTTATCTTTCTAAAAAACATGGTGTGCTCTGATTGGCCAGCTATCCCATGCGTAATGATTGGCTGAATCAATAAGCACGTTTGAACGAAGCATTTTAGGAATGCATCTTAGTTTTTGGAAATAATATCCTTTTGGGTTAGAGATTAACATTTTTGTGACTTTACAGATCTTATATATGCACAAACAGCTTCTAACACTCCAAAGACAAAGGAAAACATGAAAGCCCATCATATGAGCCATTTAAGCATACTATAAACAGTTGTGTTAAGGCTGCTGATTTCAAGAAATGGTGCATCAGCTCTCAGGATTGATATTACTGCTTACTTTGACTGGATGGGTTAACAGATATACTTTTGACTTCTGAAGACAGATGAAGGGTCATCTGGCTTCTGACTATTAATTGGCAGCAGCTGGTTGCAGCAAGCTCCTTATGCAAAGAAAAACTTGTTCTAATGCTAGAAGCTGTAACATTTCAACTAGGGGCTTTTCTTAACTTAAGGGGATTTTTTTTCTGACACTCACTGCTCAAAACATTCAGGTTACCAAAATATAGATTTTTACGTGGTGATAATGGTAGAAAGTTTAGTAAACTTTCCACCACCATGTGCTTTGGCAGCTCCAAAGCTCAGAAGACTGTGCATTTAGCCCCAGAAATCACTAGCTGTGATCTCACCTCCATCTTTGACATCTAAGTGTCTCGAATTCGACGCAAAGATCTGAAAATACTTTGAGACTCTTAACATCCTGCCAACTGCCTCTTATCACCCCTCCCCACAAGCAAGAGCCTGGAGCTGATTAACATTAAACCCATTCATTTTCTCAACTGTGCTTACTGTTGAACTACTGAGTTCCCCTCCAATTATATAGTAGTACATCATATCGATTTCAAAAGCACAATACTTGTTTATTACAATAGTCATTTACTTTATTTATACAGAGATCTGTACAAGGAGACTGTTCAAGTTTTACAGACAAGAATGTGTACTCCTTATGTGAGATTTCTTCCCGTGATTTTCTATGGAACAAAAAGGAGAATTAATTAATGCTGAACTTATCCAGATTTCCATATCTTACACATAGCTCATACAAAATAATAAGAGCACACATTATTTCACACACAGAATTTTAACTATGCCCTGCAAACCATGCCTCGTTTTCTCTTGACAGCATTTGCTGTGGCAGTCAACAACAGCACAGCTTAACCATGTGCGCTTTCATAAAAAGAAAAAAAAAGTTTCGGCTTATTTACTGTAATTCAATCTTTCGGATTTCTGTGGAGACCTGAACGCGACAGCATCCAAATGGAAGTTACAATCCATCATGGCAGCACTATACTGAGCAAAAAGTTGGATTAACAGGTTTGGTCATAAGTAATAAGAGTAATCCAAATGTAGTCAGAAAGAAGTCATTACCTAAAATGAGTAATCTAAATTGCATTACTGACTGCAATTTAATATGTAATCAGTAACATACTGCAGTTGATAAGTAATCTACTCAGCACTGCCGACAATCAGTCATTTCACACTAACTGCAGAATTTTTTTGTTATTTATACTACTTACTGCAAATAATGGCAAATAATTCCTCAGTATAGTACATAAAACCATGTGCATATCCATATCCAAGTGTAAATGTAATGTTATAATTTAAATATAATTTTTAATTCAAATTATTAAATGGATGCCACTTTAATTGGGACACTAGTGAAGTGAAATGACTTGTGGCTAGGTATGGTGACCCATACTTGGAATCAGTGCTCTGCATTTAACCCATCCAAAGCATACACAGCACACACCTGGGGAGCAGTCGCGGGTCCAGTACCTTGCTCAAGGGTCCTCAGACATGGTATTGAGGGTGGAGAGAGTGCTGGTTATTCAGTTCCTCCACCTACAATCCCTGCCAGACATGGGACTCAAACCCGTGGCCTTCAGGTTACAGGTCTGACTCTCTATCCATTAGGCCATGACTACCCGCAGAAAAGCCCTCAGCTATGCCCTTCTCTATAGTTGGTTCAACTTTGAGTATTTGCCTAATTTTTATTGAAAATGGAGAAGAAAGAGGTCAGCAATGATGGATTTGAACACAGGTCATCGAGTTAATAAGACTGCAGCATACAATTCACTAGAGCTGTTGTTTTGACAGCTGTCTTTTATAATCTTGAGTAACTCAATCACACATTGGTGAGTGGAGTTAGTGTAAATAACTATTTGCACTTAACGTAAATAGCACATTGCTAAGAAAATATGCTGTTTTCACTTAGTGTGAATAGCATCTAACACTGCGGCTTAATCCCAAATAGGTTTATAATTTCTGGTTAAAAAACAAACAAAACTAGTATTCCCACTTTTCTCAGTTCTGCTCATCTGGCACAGGATCCTCTGGAAGCACCTGATCTGAAGTCTGCCATCTGTGCTCATGGAAGCTCAGTTCTCAACACCATCACTTTGAGCTAGTTAATTTGATCACTTTAGTCATTGCATTTATTTAGCACTCGAAAAAAAAAAAAAAAAAGATCAGAGAGATAAAAGTGCATTGGTCTTTGGTGCGGAAGACTACCTTTGGCACATCTCTGTGATTCGATTATACTTGCTCTAATATTGATATGTTCTACATCTTTATATTGCCGTTGCCTGCTGTGCCCTACACTTTTACAGCAGATGAGTTAAAAAGCCATGTACTCTGTAACTTTCCAAATAAGGAGAAGCAGAGGATTAGATTACCACATGACATTGGAATGAATTTTGGGACAGTGAGTTCAAATTGTTCCAAATATCAGATTTCGTCGTCCGTTGTTATCAAAATCAACAGTTGCCAAGCTGTTTGCGTTGGCCCCGCATGGAGCGGGTAACGTCCAGAATGTACCGGAGAACAAGGCATGACAGCATTCCTCACAGGATTATGTTTAAACGAACGAGCAAACGTTTTGAGCCGGCTCAGGGGAAACTGAACCTACCAAAACACAAAGACGGATAACGGTTTAACGGCACATTTCTGGCAGATGTATGGCAACGTGCTTCAAAGTGAAGCATTACATTAATGAAAGCAGCAGAAAAAGGTGAAGGACGGCTCTGGAGATTAAACAATACACATCCTCCACTTATATATTGATGGAGTATTGTAGCTATACACTCCTAAAAATAAATTGTAAAAAATATATTTTTTAAGCAATGCCTATTTGGGTTTCCTTAATTGTGGTTTTAGTTTGCAGACCATTTTAACTCATTCCCCACCACTGCCGAGATATATAGATATGCATATCACAGAAATGAACTGAAATTCTGCATATACTGTATATGCGACCTTGCCTGTAGCACTGTTTTTCCCCTTGTTTATCTGTTAATTAAATCAAATATATTTCAAGAATGTATTTCTTGTATGTATATGTACTGAATATCATGTATAATATTATAATGTTAAACCCTAACCCTATATTTATATATATATGTTTGTGTGTGTAATTATTTACAGCTGAAAGAATATGATAGCTCAATGTATTTTGCTTGAAAATGCACTGCTTTATACATGCATATGCCGTTTTCTCATGTTTCGTCCAAAATGTTGTGTTTCTTATGAAACCTATCTTCATGCAAGTGATGATAAAACATAAACACAAAGATAAAATACAATAGTTTTTTGTTGTTGTTCAGGTGAGAATCATCATAAACGCTAGTGGTGATGGGCAACTACTGTAGTTTTAAAAATGCTGGGGGCAAAAGAGTTAATGATCTAAAAAACCTTTTGCAATGGAAAGATTCAATAGATGTTAAAGGTTCTTCATGGAGCCATTGTTTTTATTTTGATGTTTATTACTTGCTGGTTGCAGGTAAAGCCAGAGCTGAGGTTTGTGAAAAGTGAATTAAGAAAAACAAGAAAGAAAGAATTAGGTGCAACGAAGGGGAAATGTGCAAATGATATCTCACTTGGGAACTGTAAAGTATATCTTTGGCGCTCATCTGCGTTCCAACAGACAATAAAAAGAGCAAGTGAAAGACTGTAAGCGAGAAACACCACAAATATCCTGCTGTTTTCAAATGTCCCGACATCCTGCTTTTCGTTTGCGTCCATAGCAGGAATCTCCATCAGCAATGTTCAGTTCTACATTTCCCGGGTCACAAAAACAAATCCTGGGGCAGCTTTGCTGAAGGAAAGCCCTCGACGGATCAACAGGGCGGTGCTTTGACAACACAAATAGACAGGGCTTTAACCTCCGCAGTGTGATTTCCGTATTCCCGTGCTCCAGACTTTCCTGTCCCAAAAAACATGTTTGATTAATCATCCCGACTCCTCTGTTGTCAATGCGAAGCTCATTATTTTCTGAGTAGGCCTGGCATGCTGTTAAAATGCCAACAGGCTTTCATTCACTTGCGCAACCATTACAAGTCCAAAGCAATTACCCTCAAATTTGCTCGTGTTAGTTAGCAGCAAGAACTGACAAAAGTGCTCATTTATAGCAGCTGCAAGCGCCCGGTTTTTATGTTTGCTCTTAAAAAGGCAATTCTTATTCCCCTTTAAGTCATTCATTGTGGTGAGTAAAGAGGGCCAGGTGTGAAATCTGGCTCCGCACAATTGAACGAGCGCTCAGAAGCCATTACGACCGTACGTTCTTTCAGAACGCTTTGTAAGGGACCTGACGTGACTCACGACTCAGTAAGGGCCATGTGACATTTGTGCAGCTCTTAGTAAAGCGCATGCATAAAAATCTGAATATCTGAGGATTTCGTTTCGATTTACTTTAGGATATGCTTCATCGAAAAGCTACAGTTTTTCAGTCTTTTGGCACACCAGCACAGAGATATGATTAGCATCTGAGCTCTGGATTGGAAATTTTATTTAATTATAGCCCTTTTACACATACAGTCTACAAATTACAGCTAAATTGTCACTAAGGGATCATATGTCAACAGGACCTTTTCAAAAATACCAGTAAATTCGTTCTAGCAGTATGAGAAGTTAACAGTAAACTAGCAGTAATGGGCTCTGTGTGAATGCAGAAGATGAAAACACAACTAAAAACACAGACCCCTCCATGTTTCCAAACACAACACAGAGAGGCCATTAAAGGTCGTTCCTGCTTAATGATGTCTGGTATTTTGATGTCCCTATCAAATCTTATAAAGCCCTGAATGGCTTAGCTCCTTGGTACTAGAGTGAGCTCTTATCACATTGTACTCCTCCACGTCTATTTTTCTTTTCATCAAAATTGTATGAATAAGGATATGAGTGATGCTTGTTTGTATGTCTCTAGACAGGCAGAACCTGCTTTTGCTGAGTCAAAATCCTTGTTGACCCTGGAACAACATTGTGATTAGCCAATCAGATTTGAAGAACCAGTTTATGGTTTTTGTGAAGTTTGGGTTTACAATCAGTGTTTGGTGCTTGTACATCAGTCATCTATCATTTCCTCTGATTTTAGGCATCACTCATGGGTAGGGTTAGAGATATGGTCAAAACTAAAATGTTGGAATAAAATGTTGACCCAGGAACATGCCTAACTCAGCAAAATCAGGACGTGCAGATAGACAGATTGTAGTTTCTAGACATCTGCATTTATTTTGTAACTGACCTATCGATACCATTTGAGCACATAAAATTACACAAAATAAGTTGACTGCATGAAACAAAAGTCCATGTCTACACATTAAATTCCGAACCCTCTATGACCTGTAAACACTAATAAACATTTTCAACCTAATTACACAGATAGTTATTCCCTCCGGAGATTCCCTCACAGCAGCGCCATATGCCTTCATCTATAAACCCTCCTGTTTATTCTTTGTCTCTCGTATATACAACGTGCCAGACATAATATCTCCTAAATCGTTGTTTAGATCTGCACAGCTTAGCATTACAATGTGCCAGAATCCAAAGACGTGTGTATGAAGCCTCGCAGTCAGATTAAAACGTTTCAAAGTCTGTGTGTTATGAAAGGAAGGTTACGCGAGGGGTTCACAGACTGAATACTTACTTTTAGAGACGTTTAAGCTTGCATGTGTTTCAAACAGGTGTTGAATGTGGTGGTTCGTCTTGAAATTCGCTGCAGTTTGTCAGAAGGTCATAAGGGTCAGGTGATTCTGGGGATGTCTTGACATTCTGCCTAAAAACCTCACTCTACAGAAGAGATTTGTGTGCACCTTTTTTAGAGGATTACCTCAGCCAGAAATGAAAAATCATTTCTTCACCCTGATGTGGTTCCAAACCTGACGTTTTCTTCCATGGAATACAAAGGGAGATTTTAAAAGTGATGGTAATTTTTTCCATGCAAATGGTAGGATAAATTAGCTACAAAAACAGATGCAAAAGCAGCACAGTATCCAGAGAAGTATTCATCTTGTGTATTTGACATAAGAATGAAAGTCATCACGATTTGGACCGACAAGCAGGTGAGATGATTTTTTCCCCTTTGGGTGGATGAATAAGTTACATTAGATTCAAAACAAAGGAAGATTGACTTGTCATATAATCATTAAAGTATTAATTCTCCATTCATTCATCCATCCATCAATACAATCATTCCAGGATCTGATGCAAGCCAGAAGGCAATTTTTAACAGCAGAGGCTTCCTTCAGAGTTTATTTCTAAAAGCATCTTTAAACATAAATGCTGAAAGTGTTTGTGCAACTCCTCTGGTATCTTATGTTGCCCAAAGCTGGTTTGCATTTTATGAGAGTGTTTTATGTTTGTGCATGTAAAAATGCCCCATTCTCATCTTCTCTCCGGGCATGTAATGCATCCTGGCATAAAAAATACAGCATGCATTGCCAGAAGCAAAATTTCTCACAGATGGGTATGACACAGAGGGCCTTACTCTTATCTTGAGCAGTTAGCCGCTTACTCTCGGGCTTCAGACCAATTTCTATTCAGACCTAAACAGAACCTCAGTCTCTTACTCTTACTCATAAACTGTGCTGTTGCTCAACATGAGTTTCTTCTGAACACTGGGTAAGTTTATAGCAAACAAGCATACAGTATTTTGAAGGATTACTGTATTCATGCACCATGAGATTTACATTGTACATCACATTTTACTGCGGTACTGTCATATTGCATGCTAAAAAAAGAAACGAAACACAAATACGCGGTTTTTGGTGTAGCTAAAATGTAGTCAAAAGGCTGTATTTACTATATGCTACTTTCTGCCACCTAGTGTTAACTGAGTTAAACGCACATACCGTACAGTAAACAATTTTTGCATCAAAAAAACTTTTAATCAATTGATTTTTATGTATTGATTTTTTTTTTTTGTGGGGTGGGTCAACACCAACTGCATCTTCAGACCACTGCTTTCTCGAAACAGCAGCATCTTAGACGCAGACAGAAGTGTGGAGCTTGCTGTTTTACCTCAGAAAATAAAAGTACAGATGATAGAGAATGAGCAGCTCAGGAGCGCTTTAAAACTGGCTGATGTCGGCATGTTAATTCTCTCTGTTATGACTCTCATAGGAGCAGAGCATTACCTCATCTCTCTCTCCGTCTCCAGACAACTAACTATCAAAGTGCTGTCCTGTAGCTGATGCGCTACTTCATTAATTAAGCCCATATGTCGCTCCCTCCTCATAATGTAGGATTTTCTCCTGACTGAGCATTTGCTGTGCTGGGACAAATACATCACCTAGAAATACTGCAGGATAAAGTCAACATTACATTACTGAAGCAGAGGTGCTGCATGTTTGTGAAGAAAGTAAGAGGTAAACTGAAAACCAAAACTAATATTGTGTATCATTGCTCCTTTAGTCTGTGTTTCTTCAGGTTACATCGTTTCGCCTGTAATTGCAGATAATGAGTGAGAAACTGAATAATTGGTTAGACCAATTGTATGTAGTCAATGAATATTGCGGAGAAAACCAGGTATTCAACAGCATTTAGCTTGAAGAACCACTCATCTCTACAACGGTGACTTATGGAAGCTAGAATAACATGGAGTAGCGGACGGGTGCAGCGTCACCTCACGCACCTGCAGCGCTTCTGTGTAGGGAAAAGAACACAGTGTAACGGTATAGGCCTATTTAAAATAGATCCCTTAAATAATTATAAAAAAATAAACTAAGTATCCACCTCATCCTCCCCATCTTGCACAGTGTCTGTGCAAGGAGGCTCACTGGGGAAAAAGGCGTACTTGGGCCCTGGATGCCAGCTGTGTGCTAGCGCATCCCTGCCGAGCGACTCAGTGAGGGAGTTGTAAAGCCGGCAAAGGGAGGACTCGGGGGAGGCAAAGAGGACTATCTTGTATCATTTTCTGAAAGCAACACAGGGCCAGAAGCACAGCTAACTACTCCAGGCAACTAATCTGCCAAAGCAGTTGCGTGCCTGTCCAGGGGCCCCGAGGCTGCTTGCCCGTTGCACACATCACCCCAACCCATGGAGGAAGCATCTGTGTTGACCACAACATGCTTGGACACCTGTCCTAGGGAAACACCAGCCCATAGGAAGGCAGGGTCTGACCATGGGCTGAACAGGCGGCGACACTCCGGGGAAACGCCAATCCGGAGAGTGCCACGGTGCCATGCCCATCTCGGGACTCGATCGTGTAACCAGCGCTCATTTGGTCTCATTTGAAGCAAGCCCAAGAGCATTACTGCGGCTGCCATATGCCCCAGGAGCCTCTGAAAAGTTTTGAGAGGGACCGCTCTCTTGTGCCTGAAGAAGTCCAGACACGTCAGCAGTGTCTGTGCGCACTTGTTCGTGAGGCGGCCAGTCTTATCGACCGAGTCCAGCTCCATGCCAAGAGAAGAGATCCTTTGCACCGGGGAGAGTTTACTCTTCTCTCGGTCGACCTGAAGGCTCAGATGTCCCATGTATTGATAGGCTCGATCCCTGAAAGCAAACCGCAATAGGGGTCTGCTGCCGAAGGAAGATCGAGACGTGAAAGTACACGTCCTTCAGGTCGATGGCTGCGAACCAATCCTGGTATCCAATGCATGGTAGGATGCGCTTCAGCGTGAGCATGTTTTTAAAAGGGAACAATTCAGAGCCTGAAGATCCAGGATGGGTCTCAGCCCACCGCTCTTTTTAGGCACGATGAAGTCAGGGCTATAAAACCCTGGAGGGACAGGCTCGATTGTGTCCTTTGCCAATAGGATCGCATCCTCTGTACACAGGACAGCGGCATTCCTGTTCGAGCGGACAGTGGTGTAGCGGATACGTCTGTGTCTGGGCTGGCACCTGGCAAACTGAATCGCATCAACCACCACGAAAGGCTGGGGAGCTGTAACCAGACTCCCAGCCGAGTTGCAAGGGGTATCAAGGGAGTGTTGACCGCCGTGCCCACGGTGGGGCAGCCTGGGGGGAACAGAGGAAAGTCCGATGGCTCTGGCAGTGCCTACCTGCTCCCCTAGTTCCCGCCGGATCTGCACCTGAGGAAACTGCACCTGAAGAATGCTCAGAAGGGGATCTCGGGGCACTGGGCTCAGGGGTTGAGAAAAATGACTCTTGCTGTGCCGGCTGGTGTCGGCTTGCTGTGATACTCCTACAGGATCCATGCGCCATTCTCCCAGAATGTTCCCCATGAGTGAACCTGGGTCCTCCTGCCCCACAGTCTGGGCTAAAAGCGGAGTAGTCCCTGACTGTGCTCCTACTGGGTCTCCTTCACCCAGTAGGTTGTGGCTACAAATCTCAATATTCCACGGTCAGCCAGAAGGCTGTGTTTCCCTTTATATATCCATAACTTTATTTCATATATCGTATTACTCAAGTTCCACATGTAAAGACTGCAAATGCACTACATGTTCCCCACCCCTTGCTTAAGTACAACTGGCATCCCTGCGGGGCCCCTCTATTGGCCCCCAGGGTGTTGGGAAGGTTACGTGCAGACTGCCAATGAATTCCCACATCTCACATTTTTTCCAAATTCAACAAAGATTAAAAATTGTTATCATTTCATATAGGGTTAAATTGCAGGTCTAGTTTAAACTGCATGTGTTTGTATTCTGTTGTAAATTCTGTTTAAAATATATAAATATATAAAGTGGTATGTTAAATCTTTGAATTTTTATAACAATACTTTGCTTCATTAATGAACGTCACAAAAATGCAATTCTGTATTGGATTTGTCCAACGGTGTCTGCAGAGTGTAGATAATAGAAAACTTTCAATCATAAAACTGAGAGAATGTGTTTTTACGTGTGTGTGCTCTCGCATGTCGAGCTTGTCCTTCAGAGGAGCTGAGAGATGGAGAGTGGTGACAAAGGTACAAACATTATTCTCCTCCTGCTGTATTTTGAGCTCTTTATTACTGTCTAATGCACATCACTATTCATCCAGCGCTCTCTCAGACCCACCCACAGCACTGTTCCTGACACCTCATAACACACACACACACACACACACACACACGCAAGTAACGTCCTTTATTCACTGCTGAAGTAGCCCACTCAGAATTCCACACTCGTTCTTACACAGAGAAAATGAGAGCGAGAGAAAGGGAGGGAGAGGTAGGAGGAAGGTGAAGTAAAAGAGAGATCAAGGATGAAGCACATTGGCTCCAGCGCGCCACAAAAATGTCACTACGGGCTCTGTTATAAATCACTGACCGCTGTGATGTGTTTACTCATTACACTGAGGTGCAGTTCTGTCATCCAGAGTCTCATTTAGTCCCCCAGAACCCAAACCTGAGGCCGCCGTGGCCTGAACGCTGATCTTATCCTCCCAGCGGCTGGGCCGAGATAAAACGCACTGCACTAAGCTCACCGACTAAGCATTTGTCTCAGACTTTAACAGAATTGTTTACACAGAGCAGGTCACTAGTATAGTGCAGTTTTTGTAGATGTAGCAGAAGCACACTGCTCACATATAAACTCACTGCAATAGATTATAGGAGAATGCAACTCTGTGAAGGCTTCTTAGCATCATATTTGTGATGTATTTCCTGTATGTACGTTTTAATTGGAAGTAACCTTTATGTTTTGTTGAGATTTACTGTATGGTTGGGATCCATAAACTGTGCGCATATTCAAAACTACATTTTATTCCCATTAATACAATGATTTATAACAGAAGCAGCTACTGCAGCACGTCGTGATACTCTTTCACTACTATGGCCACTTCATTTTTGCACTGTTTCTATTCTGTCTGAAACTAATTTAGGAATTTCATAGGTCATACAGTATCTGTTAGTCCCTCTTATTAAATTAGACTGTAATTTGTTTTAATAAACTATATATATATATACACTGCCCTCCAAAAGTTTGGAAACACCTGTGGCAAAATGTGGTTTTGGATGATAGTAGCATAAATCCTTATCATTTTTTTGGTCCTTTTGATTTCATAATAATGCCAATATTTACATGTCAAAGTTGAGCTATGGGAGGAACTGGACTGTGATGTCCATAAGAAGTGTCCAACCAGTGTGAATCATCTTTGGGCAATCCTTCAGGAGGCTTGGAGTAATATATCAAGTCAGTGTTTGAAAAAACTGACCTCTCGGATGCCCAGATCATGAAGAGCTATCATGAACACCAATGTGTATTTGACACATGTAACTTACTACATAGTAACACTGTGTCTGTTTTGGGTCAGTCTGGGTTCTCTAAAGTGAAAACACAAGCAATGTAACATTTTGAAAATTGTTTATAATCAATTATTTAAAACACTAGAGTCATGAAGTATGAACCTAATACCCAGAATGTTAAGTATGTTAATGTTAATTAAGGTAGGGCTATTTTAACAATCTACCCAGACCCCAAACAGAACATGAGATAATACACATCATGAATTAGTACACTTAAAGGAAAGAGTAATTGTTCATGGTTGCTCTTCTGAGCCTCTCTAGCTGCTTTTACGCGTAACACAAGGGCACTTATGCCTATACCATATTCACATCACCTTCAGCACATAAAAGATTTTCAGCAGAGATTCATTTATTTTTCCACCTTCACTCTATCTCTGCCTGAGATAAAGTAACAGTCTATTTCTGTTGCTTCTGAAACATGAACACAGTTGTTTTAATATTTCAGAAAAACTGATACAGCCTTGCAACTTTAATATAAGAAGTCAAGCAATCAGGCCCTGATTTAAATCTGACTGAAGGCATAAAGCCCTGAGGTAAAGGAGGAGGGCAGGTCCGCCGCTGAACAAATGAATGTAATCCATCTTTGGGGCAGGGGTGAGATACAGGTCCACATCTCTGAAACACACACACACACACACACACACAGATGTCCGAGAGCGACCCTCTAAGTGTCTGGAGGCAAGCTGACAATAGGGAGCTTAATAATGAGGATTTACTGTGTGTGGTCAGTTTTCTTGTAAATGACTGCCAAAGGAAGTTCATAATGTCTTTTTCTTTTTTGTTCCTGTATACAGTGTGCGCTGACAACAATATGCAGTGATGAAGGGTATTTCATGAGCATTTTCATGCCATCATCAAATAAGGTTGCCATGTTATAAAATAAGCTTCTTAGGGATCATTTATAAAATGGACAGCTCTGACTGTGTTTATAAAATGCTATTGTATTTATATTTAACTGCAAAGAGCCAACAGATTTTTTCGGCAAAATCTTTTTTAGTGAATCAAAAACATGCACTCACCTAAGGGATTATGAGGAACACCATACTAATACCCCCTTTCGCCTTCAGAACTGCCTTAATTCTGCGTGGCATTGATTCAACAAGGTGCTGAAAGCATTCTTTAGAAATGTTGGCTCATATTGATAGGAAAGCATCTTGCAGTTGATGGAGGTTCGTGGGATGCACATCCAGGTTCCACCACATCCAAAGATGCTCTATTGGGTTGAGATCTGGTGACTGTGGGGGCCATGTTAGTACAGTGAACTCATTGTCATGTTCAAGAAACCAATTTGAAATGATTCAAGCTTTGTGACATGGTGCTTTATCCTGCTGGAAATAGCCATCAGAGGATGGGTACATGGTGCTCATAAAGGGATGGACATGGTCAGAAACAATGCTCAGGTAGCCCGTGGTATTTAAACAATGCCCAAATGACACTAAGTGGCCTAAAGTGTGGCAAGAAAACATCCCCCACACCATTACACCACCACCAGCAGCAGCCTGCACAGCGGTAACAAGGCCTGATGGACCCATGTTCTCATTCTGTTTACGCCAAATTCTGACTCTACCGTCTCAACAGAAATCCCGACTCATCAGACCAGGCAACATTTTTTCAGTCTTCAACTGTCCAATTTTG
>JAUCMS010000034.1:11814036-11827812 GCA_032357445.1 Enteromius radiatus
CCAAAAAAACCCAGATTAGGTGAAATGTTGAAAGTCAAAATGACGTCCAAGTTGGGTCATGGTTGGACGTCCAAATATTGGACCGAGTTTGGACGTCGAATAGATGTCCAGAATTGGTCATGGACCGACATACCCAATAAAGACATGATCTGCACGTCTATCCGACATCCAATATTTAGTGGGATACTTTCACATGATTTATATGTATGAGTAGATAAGTTTAGCCTATTACTATTTCAAGGATTTTATTATTTCATTGTTCATATTTCTAGTGGAAATTGATTACTTGGTTCCACTTTATTTAATAAAAGTAACTTTGTTACTACATGTGAACCACACATCAACTAATTCTCATTAATTCACAACTACATGTCCACTAACTCTCAAGAGTAGACTGTTTGGGTAGGTTTAGGGTTAGTAGAATAAGTTGACATATACTTGCTAAGTTTCTGATAGTCAGTATTATAGTATGTTGTGTAGTATATAATAAAGTGTTAGGAGATAATAAGCAGACAGCCTACTAATACTCTAATGACTGCTAGATGACATGGAGTTACAAAGTTACTTGCTGTTAGTAGAATATCTAAAGTGGACTATCAAAATAAAGTGTTTACGATTACTTTGCACTGAGGACATGATAAAATAGAACACACACACACACACACACATATATATATTTAAGGTTTGTAAAAAGGAAAATAATATTTTGAATGTCTCTCTGTTTAAGTGACACGCTACACCTAAAGTATATAATTTCAGCAATTTCTTATGCAGTATGTGACTATTTTAGAGAAATTATGAGTACATAAATCAAAGGGACAGAAAAGTCTGTATAACAAGAATGACCCAATTTCAACTTTGTATTCAGTGTTGGAAACAGGCTTCCATGGTTTTCTTATATAATTATATTGTAAACTGTAATTTATTTCTGTGATGCTTTTTTTATTGTTCTTTAAATATTGCTACAATAATTTGCAACCACTTACCGTAAATAGTAATATATATTGTCTTAGTAGTTTGATGCACCCTTGATACATATTAATTAGTAAATACATATTAATTGCATTATGCAACACACACTCCTCATAACATAAAAATTACTTATATAACATTTTAAAAATCTATTTAATGAATCTTGCTTAAAGCAGAAGTGCAGGTTATCAGACACGCATCCTCATGGAGCCAAGCTTCTCAAATGACCATTATATGATGTTGTGTGACCAAAAATACACTGTTAATTGAAGTTATCTCCTCTTTATTAATCACTCGACTGCTCTTCATGCATGGTGTGCTCGTGAAACAGCGGGCTTGTTTCCCTTAGGCAGCATTGTGCAACAGAAGGTTAAATATGTATATATGCTTCTATATTTGAAATGAATTTGGCTCACATGCCTCCTCAGCATGGTTCTGGCAGCAGGATCATGCCTCTCCTCTTAGATTTCCTGGAGTCATCTATCTTCTGCCACATTAAAGATGTATGGCTTACATGGATGTGCTGTCGGGGGACAGAAACAAACATTATTCATCGAGAGAAGAAAGGAGATTGTAAGCACAGGAAATGGAGCGCTGCGAGCGAGGTTCATTCAGAGCAAACAGGAAACACATCGCAGCAGTGTGTGATTTTCTCTTAATCAGGGGCTTTTGGAGGCTCTTCCAGGCTCTCTGCCATCTCCTGCATCTCTGATACAGCTCTGCTGGAGACACGCTGATCTCTGGGAAGTCACAGATTAGCATTTGTTAGAGGTTTAGCGCAGGAACTCGCCAGGCCCACGCAGTAAGATGAAGTACCTGATCATCCTCGCATCTCGTGTTGACATCAGCGTACAGTTTCTGTACTGGATCAAACGCTATCCGTTTCATGGCGGGCTTCGGCAAGCTTGAGGAATTCTGCTGCTGATGTGATTAGTTGAACTCAGCGGTGGGCCTTTGCTGGAGCAAATTCATTACGTGTAACCAATTACTGAGGCGCTTTAAGTGAAACGACGGCATGAGAGCGATGGTGATCCATCAGTGAATACACACACAGGCCTAGACCTGTTCCTGACCATTCACAGCCTGATTTAGACACACAGAAACTGATGACATCATGATACATCATCCTTTGACATGCACTGTGTATATAAATCATCAATAACTTTCATTGCTTTTGTCTGCAGTTCCAGAGTTATTGATGAATGTGATTAGTGCAGAGATAGATAGATAGATATAGATATACAAATACATATACATACATTAGAATGTCCACATGAAAAAGAAAAGTACATTAAATGCAAGTAAAATGTCTACTTTTAAGATATTAAGATTAAAAAGGCAAATTACAAATAAAATAAAACAAAATAAAATAAAAAAGTAATTAGTATTTGGGGTGAAAGTAATTCATATTTTAATGTGTCATAAACAGTTTTTTGTTGTAAATATTCTTGACAAGAGTTTTACACTGGATGTTGGTAAATTTAGTAAATCAGGGAAAATGTGTCATTTATTTTTGGCTCAGAAAATCAAAAACTATTAATTTAAACACACACCTTATTTATTTATTTATTTATTTTGTGGGAAAATAATAATAATAAGTAAGTATTTTTTCTCTAATACACAACGACCACAATTATTAGATTTCTCTCTCATTTTAAATTATTATTCTCCAATGAAAGGTTAGATTTATTTATTTATTTATTTTAAAGGATTATTGATAGTTTTTTTTTTTCTTTGATCATATTTACCTGTATATTAAACTGTATATATGTATATATTAAGTGTAAATACATATTATTTTTAAAGCAGTGTAAAATGTAAAAAATAAACAAAATAATGTTAACGTTAACTTGGCATATTATTTGTAGTTTCTCAGTCTCTAATCTGCAGCTGGGAACATTTCTTTCCCAGTGCAATGAGGGAGACAAGAAAATACAGATGAGCAAATATTTGACAGCACAAGAGAAAGCTCAGATGACGAGTCTGTCAATGCTGTGTGCGTGTGTGTGTGTGTGTGTGTGTGTGCATGTGTGATGCACTAACTCTTGGCAGAATGAATAGATAGTGCACCTGGTCCAGGAAAGCCTGGAACACAGGCCCTTAAGGTTTACTTAAACCAGTGTGTGCCTGGACTGGACTTGGCGTAGGTTTAACTAGTTAGAAACATATTTGTGTGTGCCATGGCCTGAGGCCAAGGCTTACTGCTGGCAGAGCAAAAGAAAAGAAAACAACCAAACTAGAGTTTGTCAGTGAGCAAACTCCATTGGCATGATACACCAAGTCCAGCAAACCACCGGGGGAAGCTTAAAATTCATTCACTATTTCAGAAGAAATGTTGCATAAATGTAAAATTGTTGCATAATTTCATTATATCTTCAATTTCTTATTTTGAAGAAGCACTTCCAATGTGCACAGTGAAGCTTTTTCCTTTATTTGATGTGACAATCATGTTTTAAATTGGATATTTTAAAATGATGCAGATGCTGAGTAAAACACAAAATCAGTTTCTCTTCATTAAGTCCCACGAGTAACTTAAACATTTTGTTAATGCAAAATTGTAGAATAAAAAATATAAGTTGTGAATATACAGCACCATTTATGTAGGCTATTTATTTTTAACCGTATTGTGCACTTTATCCACTAAATGTATCATTTTGGGAAAAAGACTGTAATGCAAATACTTGCTTGTGAAAACATTAATAGTTCCTTTTGTGATTTAATACTCAAGCCTGTCTGAGGATATTTACCAACTGAGCAAGTCATTAAGAAAATGGTACACAATAACGACAACAGAAACTTTATTACATCCATTTTGGCAAAGTTATCAAATGACACGTTTTTTAAAGACTCTCAAGGTAAAACATAACTAACATTGGCAGTCGGCTGGTTTACTTGGATTGTTTTCTTATTCATATATATGGCAAATATATAAATATTGAACACAATATATAAAGAGATGTGCATGTATGAACAGCTACAATACAACTAGAAGATTTTGACACCAACAAGGTTTAAATGCTTAATTTTGGTGAGTTTCCATGCACTATTTTTTTTTTTTTTTTTGCTGGATTAGTCTGCTAGAATCTTAATGACCTACAATGTTGTTGAATTGCTTTGCAAGTTCACTTACCGCCTTCTTCAGTAACTGTACAGAAACACCTAGTATAATCAACATGATTAATGTGATAAATGCACAGATCTGTTATATTGACGCCCAGTACTGTATGTTTATGATCAGAGGTGTTTATAGGATTTAATGAATAAATAATTATTTAATCTAGAGCGGGCTAATGGTGGTGGACACTATGCTTACGTAACGTTTAGTCAACAATTTTACACATTTTAAAGTTAAATCCATTAATCTGAAACACTTTGAGAGTCCTAAAATAAGAGTTGTAACCTCTGTTCAGCTTAAACAAAGAAAAAAAGTCAAAACAACAAGAGCTAATAATGCTGCACTGGTCTCTTCATGTAATCAGCGGTGCTCTTTGGATATTTGGAGGTAAATATCAAACTGAGAAGATGAAATGCTCCAAGGCACTGGTGTAAAGGAAAAATAAAAGACTTTAATTAGCTGGGCTAAATCATTACAACAGTTAAAAGTGTAGGTCTACGCGTTTTAGCTTCACAGCACTCTTCAGGATACACATCAATTGTTCAATCAAGTGTTCTTAAACAATTAGTAAGCAATCAAGGACAGTCGGTTAATCAATCAGAGTGGTTAGAGCCTTCCTCATTAGACAAAACCAATAGTAAAAACAAACAAAAAACTATGATGATACAACAACAATAATTATGATGATATACACATATGTATAATGTGAATGCCAAAACAAATACAATATAAGATATACTATATAGTGAATAAATTATTAATTTGTTTAATAAAATAAATCCTGTATTTGGGATTGACAACCGTATTTTCTTTACCGGTGTGAGTTGTGTTTAGAGTTCTGTCTGTATTCCTTACCAGTAACCATAGCGACAGTGACCGAAGTGATATCAAAGATGGCGACGTCCATAAAAACTAAAGTCTTATCACTTTCTGACATGACAAGAGTTCAATTTAACTGTGAGGGGTTTTTTTGTTCAAATCTTAATTAAGCGACAGCAGCTTTTAAATTTGGACGGAGAGTTGAGCATTTGAACACAACACTGACGGGAGAGCGGCTCCGGTAGAAATCAGACCACACGCAGCTTATTTCTCCTTTACTGTCAAAACAATGTTGATGCAATGTTGTAATGCTGAGTCGCACTTTTTTTTTTTTTTTTTTCGTGGCACGGACACGATTATTTCTCAATTTCGTAAGTTGAGCACGAATGGATGCATCCAATGGAATCCTGATTTTAAAAACGTGCTGGACTTACGAAACTAGAGAAATAATTGGGTCCCGAACACGAATAAATAGATTTAATGCTAATTTCGTGATATAGTCACGACCTGCCGTGCGACTGGGTTGCGAAAACCAGCCGGTGCATGACCAATCATCAACGTTGAAACAATGTTATGAATGAATGAAACAAATTTAACGTTCAACAACACTTAATGCTACATGTTTAACAAAAATGAAAAAGCTTAACAAAAATGTTGAATGTATGTTAAATCAACTTAACATTTTCAACAGCAGACAAATTATTTTTTTTTAATTATTATTATTAATTTATTTAAGATTGATATAATATTTTTTTTTAGCATTTTACACTATTTTGATCATAAAACCTATTCTAAAATCTAAATATATATGTTACAATATCATCATATAAAGTATAATGTTGACAGAGTTTACAAATTAGCAAGAAACATGTAATTTTAAGCTGTAGAAGATAAATACCTCTGTCTGTGTGTGTGTGTGTGTGTGTCAGAAAAAACTGCTTGTGAGTAATTTAATAATTTATGTGAGCGATTCATCCAGTAACGAAGCACTACTCTCTGAGTCGAAGCACAAGATGAAGACGGTTGATTCTGCTTTGACTTTGAGTAAACAATGACGATACTTGTCGTCTAAAATGTAAGTTACTCAACATTAATATTTTGACGTGTTGCTCAAATCTAAATCTCACCTTAATGTTTGCTCGTTGAAAGTCAAGTGCAACGTAAAACTGTTTCGTATGCTGTATTCAAACATCAAACAGAGCTGCTGAAGCACGACTTTATATTAGACAAAAAAAAACAAAACAAGCCACGCCTCCTCATTTCAGGCGTCCACAACATGTCACCCGCTAACAGCTTTATTGTGCTTTGAGATTAGTTGCTGATTTGCTTTTTCCTTGTTGAAGGAAAACAGATTCAGGGCACCGTTGCAAATGTGGGCGGCGTTAGCAATTCATCTCTGCTGAGTTGCATGATCGTGTGCGTTGTTTAGTCATGGAATGAAATGTGAAGGCTCTTCATATTTTGCCGCTGTGTTTGTCTTCAGTGTGAGGCATATGCCTGCCAGGACCGTGCCCTAATTAGCAGTATCACAGAGATCAAATGCAGAGGAGAGTATAGGAGAGCAGAGGAGTGGGATAAAAGGCTTTGCAGCAAGAGTTACATTGTGTAATGGGTGCTGAGTTTGGAAAGAAGAGCACTTTGATTCGCCCTCTATTATGGATGAAAAAACAGCTCTTTGGATGAAGCTCCAACAGGCCCTGCTGACAGACACATACAGTACAGTACTGGGGTAGATATCTGTGCATCTCACAGCACCATTTCTGCCTGGGCTGTGTAATTATAATTGAGGAGAAAACACGAGAAAGACATTTTGAGGACAAGATGCTCTGACTGGCACAGAACTGATGATGTTAGTGTTGGTGGCTAGCTCACATATACTGCATTTATGTTGTGTGTCTTCATTAAATTGAATGTTGTATGGCTGTGTGTTAAGTTTGCATTCAGCAAAACCATGCCAAATTTGTTAAAAACAATATTTTAAATATAATGTTGAAAACTGTAAAGCTCATTTGAAAATATCTATTTGAAAATATATGCAATTTCAACTTTCATATAACAACATGTATTTCAGGAGCATGAAAACACAATTACAATCTTTCTGTAGTATATGCATTTATAGCATGGTACTATGGTCCTTGCTGATTTGTATTCCAATGTGTTACATGCATGGGCTACAGACAGTTTTAATTTGTGTTTTATATACATAAAAATAGCTATAATAATACTAATTATTATTATTATTATTATTATATTTATAGAAAATATGTATTTAAATATTTATTTTAGCATTTTTATTTATTTTGAAATACCTCAATGCTAACTTCTGCATGCTGATGTAGCTTAAAAGAATATGATGGCTGGACAACCATGCATTTACCTTTGACTGAGCCTGTCTCTGCCGTTTTGGAGGGGTAGTAAACGCATCATCTGCACTCAAGCTTTTAGCCCACAGATTCGCAAACTCTGCGTCCGGCTGCAGACTTTCAATGCAAGAATTAAATCTGTGAATGAGCAAAACTGCTGTCAGTAGATCTATTTGTTCAGCTTGTAGCATCCTATTCTGTGGATCCATCAGGCCCCAAAACTTTGTTCATCCCACAGGAAAGAAACTTGAAAGATGGTTCTGTGATGGCCTTGTGAAGTCCAACAGCTTCAACTTTATATCAGCACCTTTTCCTGTGGTTGCGATGTCATTCAGAAAATCCACAAGTGTGTTGTGCGATTTCAGCACCATGGATACCGTATCAAGGTGACCAGCCCATCATTGGTCCAGCAGCCTTTTAATCTTCTCCCACTTATGCTGTGCAGCTACAGTGGGCTTTCTCGGAAATGTGAAAAGCACATGCAAACATCAAAAAAATCCAAAACAGATTTTTATTTTTTTTTTTCTGGTCTACATATCGAAGAAGACATTCTGACTGCCCATTGGGTCCTTGGTTCTGTCCACTTTAACATATTTCATAATTTACTCAGTTACGGTTGTACTCATCAATTCAATTAAATCATTTTGAACGTTGTGCGATGTGTATGTTTCATTTTTGGGAATTGTACTGAAGACCTTGGCAAGCTCAAGTTTTTTCTCCGTGTGTAATCAAACAGAGACAGGAACAGTCCACTGCCTCAGTGGCAGTTCATTTGAGACCAGGAATTCAATAATGTCTATAATTTCGAGAAATCTGATCTGAATTAACTAGGGTAGACATCTCCTTTCCTGTGGAACATCGCAATTGCTGTTCTTTCCAAACAGCCATGTATGACAGATGCTCTTTACTCTTAGCATGTCTGTAAAATCCCTTGGCTTTATCTGTCGTGTGCTTTTTATTGCAAAAACCAGTACTTGTAAACACAAAGTCACTCCCACCAAATTTTCGACAGGGGAAACAAAATGCTGCAAATATTCTAGCCATTCCCTCTCACTTTACCAGTTCGGCGAAAATGACCGCTTACAGTCATTTTTATGATGTTGTTTCTTTGGGAATTGCTTGAGACGAACCTGGACTGGCTTGTCTTTACCGAGGTTCTCTGGCACACTTGACGGTGACAGTGAGTCCTTGCTTTTGGCGGGCTGAGTGTTTGTCAGGGTCCACACTGATTATATGGAGCTCAGAGCCAAAGGTAGTAACAGTTGCTGTAAGTTCTTTCTTTTTAACCCATTTTCTTATGTCCACTGTGAAATGAATGCAGTATATACAATCGTATTTTTTTTTTTTACCTCTGATAGACAACCATGTCAAAACCGTCTTTGGCGTAGGATACGTGTCGTATACAGATCACTTCCGGTGTTTGCGTATCCTACGCCAAAGACGGTTTTGACATGGTTGTCTATCAGAGGTAAAAAAATATATAAATACTGTTCAGTTTCTCACAAAAACTGATCGTTTCGTGTCTTAAGACATCAATGTATCGTCACGACCCATGTTTTTTTTTTTTTACTTTGAAAGGTCTGGTGTCCATCCACTTCCATTAAACGACTACCAGACTGCCACGGTTAAAGTTAAACATCTTGGTTTGTGTTCTGCTGAGGAAACAAAGTCACCTACATCTTGGATGCCCTGGGGGTAAGCAAATAAACATCAAATTTTCATTTTTGGGTGAACTATCCCTTTAATGAAGCGACCAATCAAAATTCGACCTTGCCTAACAGACGGTCCTTAACTAAAATATTGCTATTCTAGCTTATTATTCACCTTAGGAAGACAATACACTTGGAAAATGTGATTTTGAAATAGCACATTTTATCATTAAAATCCCTTTTAACATTAATTGATCTGAGGGGGCGAGGTAGTGCCGGTGAGGGGGTGCCAAGTGTTTTTTGTAAATTCCACAGTACTGAGTTAAGGTCACCAATGATTTGCTGATGGCTTCTGATGATCTGACTAGCAACATCTATTCTAATTCTTCTTGATCTAAGAGCTGTGTTCGATACTGTGGATCACAGCCTATTACTTGCTCGCTTACTCAACTTGAAAGAGTGTTTGGTGTGTCAGCCTTAAAGTGGCTGCGGTCTTATTTTACTGACCATTCTCAGTTTGTTCCTATGTGTCATCAGGAGAAGACGCCTCCAAACGCATATATGTGTTTGCAGACCCTAGGGGGTTAAAGGTCAGAGATTAGCTCTGTCTCAGCTGGTGTCCCTCAGGGTTCAGTCTTAGGCCCTTTACTTTTTTTAACATTTATTGATTTTGAGATCGCTGGACCTTCATTATCATTTGTATACGGTACAGATGATACACACATACTGAGAATAAAACACGGATTGATAATAATTTCTTGCATTTGAACAGAGATAAAACTGAAGTTATGCTTATTGGTTCTCGTCATCAAATTTCTAAAGCTGGCCATCTGTCCTTGATTCTGGATGGCTTAGCTTTGGATGTCCAGAGTCGAGCAAGGAACCTTGGAGTTATTTTTGATGCTAATCTGTATTTTGATTCTTTTGTCCAGAGCACTGTTAAAACCTTTTTTTTCCACCTCAGAAATATTGCAAGGTTGCGACCTATGTTAAATTTCACAGTCACATAAAATCTGGTAAATCCCTTTGTCAACTATTGAAAAGCTCTTTTAGCATCAACAGAAGTCCTGCCCTAGACTCACATCACTGGTTGATCTTTGTGTAGTAAACTGTAATAGAAAACCATTTAAACACAGAAGCACCGCACTTTACCTTTAAATAGAATTATTTATTAAAAATTGTTGGCCACGTCAAGGTAACCTCAGACGCTTGGCCTCGTTGTTACACGCAGTAGATTAATTTTTCACAGCGTTTTGGATTTTTCAAGCCTCATGGACTTTGAACTAACATATTTATTTACCATTACATCTATAAATACCAGCACTGGCGCTGCTCTCCTGGTATCAAAGCGGCGCGCACGGCTCACATATTTCCAATGAGTTTGCCTAATGGCGTGAAACGTTTGTGCCCCATTTGTTTGTTTCACTGTTTATTTAATCATGAACCATCATAACGTTATCACGAGTTAATGGTTAAAATGGCTCTCTGTAATTGCATACAAATCTCTGTACTTCTTTTATTGATGTTTCAGCCTTTATATATTAATCAGCCCTATCTGGTTGAAGAAACAAAATGTATTAAAGGCCAGCCGAATGAATTTGCAACTCTGAGGCATTTTTACAGTGTTTTATTTTTTTCTCATCAGAGGCCACGTCTGGGTCACTTCTTGCCTCCGGAAACAATTAAAGGCAGCATTATTTTTCGAGGACGTACCAGCCGGCCCGAAAAGCCTCATCTGGCAATAGCAGAAATGCAAGATAAGGGCTCAGCAACGCTCCGGTGAATTGTAAGTTTGCGCTTACCGCTCAAAGACCTTTTATTGAGATGCACGTTCGCACTCCTGTGTGCTTTGTTGACAGACCAGTCAGGGATTTTTAAATATCAGCGAGCTAAATTATATTGAACATTCATAAAGTTTCTGGGTGAAAGGTACATGGAAGTAATCAAATCGAGTCCTGGGAGCTGATACGGGCATCAAAAAGAGCTTAATGCAGCAAAAGCAGGAGATCAAGAGACTTCAAGGACTTTTTTATTCCTCAATGCTAAAGTTTTCACTGGGATGTTTGCATTCATCTGCAGGTGTGTTCGCCTACGGCTTAGAGTTCAGATGCTTGTTCTGTTACCAGAGACAGAGGATTGTTAATATGGTGACATGTATCGGCCTGAAATGACGTGAGGTTTCTCCTCAATCTCCTGCAGAACAGGGCTTACAGCTCATTCATGTATCTTAGATGTGTAAATGTACATTTTTCTTCAGAAATGTGAGAAGAATAGATGCGTGGAGATTTAGTTGTGTATTGTCAGTCAAATATTGTCATGTAATTCCAGTTGCCAATGGCACATCACAGGAGTCTGTTCTTCTCTTCTTGTGTTTGAGTCTGAGACACTCCGGGCTCATTTTCATGCCCTAAAGAGCTCAAGGCTGCTGGCCTGTAATGAATTATTTTCCTGCTTTCAATCATTTAAGGCCCAGATGCTTTAGGAACTGTTTTATTCAGCGCTGATTGATCTGCCCTTGGTCTCTCCATTCATTTCATGCTTTCTAGTTTTTAATATAACGGGGGGAGTAAACAGTATCGGCCCGACTTTGAGGCAACTAATCATTCTGTTAATCTGAAGGATATGAAGTCTGTGGAGGTAAATGGTGATGCATGACGGGTATTGTGTGGAGACTGAAGGAACAAACAAAGACTGGCATTAAAAACAGCCATTCAAACAGAAAAAGAGAAAATGAATGATGGAAGGAGAAGGTCTCACGTCTGCTTTGTATGTATAGAGTATCTCAATGTTGTTTTTACTTTCAAAACAAGAACAAAAATGTGTGTGTGTGTGTGTGTGTGTGTGCGGTCTTGCTTGTGCGAGCAAATACCTTTTACACTAATAGTTCAGATATTTTAGTAACATTAATAGTGTGATTAAAGATACCTTTCATGGTATCTACTCAAAAAGTGGTTCTCACCTTTCATGGTATCTACTTGAGTGATTTATATAATAATAGTAATTATTAGTAGTAGTAGTATTAGTAGCGTCTAACCTGAATGTTTCTTTGAATCGCTTTTTGTGACAACAAAACGTCAAATATGGGTGACATAATGTCAGATTTATGAAAATATGAAATAGCTTACTTATTCTGAACTGTAAATGATAAATAAATAAGTAATAAATTAATAAAAATGTTAAAAGAGAGGGAGACAGAGAAAAAAAAAACAACAACACCATAATAAATCGTATTCTTTTAACATTACATTGTTGTCATTAATGACTCTCCCTCGTGTCGTTCCAAACCCAGAAGACCTTCGTTCATCTTCAGAACAGAAATGAAGATATTTTTTGTTGATATCAGAGAGCTATCTGTCAATTTGAGCCGCATGGACTGTCTTACCATGTTTTTACTATGTTTCTGGATCATTTCGGTTGTGTTGCTGTCTATGGAGGGACAGATAGCTCTCTGATATCCTCAAAAATATCTTCATTCGTGTTCTGAAGATGAACGAAGGTCTTCTAGGTTTGGAACGACACGAGGATGAGTAATTAATGCCAGAATTGTCATTTCTGGGTGAACTAACCCTTCAAATGTACTGTGATCCTTAATCATAGTATATTTACATGTCATCTAATAATTCTTGTTCTAAATATGCCTGACAAGATATTTTATAATATCTCATTTTCATAACTGAAAATGTTCCTTTCTTCATTCATCAGTTCCTTTTGTTCCTAATTTCATAGCAGTCCAAGCTAAAAACTAACAAACGCACAACTCCCCAAATGCTGATCATACAGTATGCTCTGTGTGTGTGTAAGAGCCCTGCCCACACAGGAACCAGTTTTGCTAGCAGAAGTGTTGCAGTGAAATCTTGATTGTGCTGACTTCCTCTGCGTCCCTGGTGAGTTTCTCTCAGTCCGTGAACTAATTACTCTAAAGCTCTCCAGCATCCAGCGCAGCCGTCTTATTCCACACATTACTGAGGCCGAGGACTCCAGAGGCCTGACCAGAGAGAGAAAGAATGAAATAGAGGTAAAATTCAAGCCCAGAGCCCACATTTGAGCGAGGACCTTTAGAAAGAGATTGGTGATTTTATTACAGGAACCGAAAGGCTGAGAGATTGATGGACAGAAAAAGAATCGCATGTCCTCAGTCTCTGGTGTCTGACAGCACACACATGTCCAGACTTAACTGATGAGATAATTGCGGAATACTCGAGTCGTTCCGTCTAATTACTTCTGGGGGGAGTCGGTGGGATTAAACCGTTCGAAGGCACTAGTTATTTGCGCAAAGCATGAAATCAATTGACTGATAAGCAAAGTAAGAGCATCTCCAGAGAAGTTAGAGCCAGGGTTTGGCCTGCAGGCAGCACACATGAGTTGGCTAAATAGCTAAATGTTTTCTGTCACTGGCTTTGGCAGACAGGTACATCTGAGCATCCCCGTGTCCCTGTTCACTCACCACCCATTCAGCTTCGACTGCCCCGGAGCTCATGCTTCTTTCTGAAGAAAGTCTGCAGAGAGGTTTATTTATCTGCACTGCTTGCCAGGCTGGAGCATCACTAGTGGATTTAAACTTCGGTTTGTCCCACACTATGCATTAGCTCAAGTTTGAAAGAAAAGCATATAACTTTGATACATTGAAAGAAAGTCCCATAAATGTATATCGAGGAAGGGACCCAAATATGAACTACTGTAAATCAACTGTTGGTCTGTTTTGACAATGCTATATGCCACACTTAATACAAAGAGCAGTGTGTGTGTGTGTCTGTTTGGGTGTGTGTGTATATATATATACAGTATAAACTCAGCAAAAAAAGAAACGTCCCTTTTTCAGGACTGTGTATTTCAACAATAATGTTGTAAAAATCCAAAT
>JAUCMS010000034.1:11833801-11849353 GCA_032357445.1 Enteromius radiatus
GAAGAAGAAGTGTGTGACGCAGCCGACACGTGATGTGATGACATCATCGTTTCACAAAATATACGGATTGGCTGTACGCACGAAACCGCAAGGGTGTCGTTTTCAGATTTATCCACTTTGGGACCCGGTTTCAAAAAATAGTGGTTTCGGTCTCCTAAAACGCCGGATCCGTGTGGACAAAACGTCAATACGATAAAAAAATGTATACGTATACAGCGAAACGCGTCTCCGTGGACAGGCCATGAATCTCTGCTCGTGCTTTCCCGCACCCACATCGTGACAATTAGGCTAATTGTTTTCTTTATTTTATTTTTTATTTATTTTTTTGCTAATTTATAGTGTGCTGTTGTAATAATCATTGAGCTGGACTTGTCAGTGATCAGTCTAGTAGACAACTACATTAAAGTGTCCAACAATTATAAAATAAGCTGTGTCTGATATTTAGTTTTTTTCATCAAGTGAAATCTTGAAATGATATATTTTAAATGATATGTTCTGGAACTTTGAAAAGAGAATTCACATTCACAATAACTCCCCAAATAAAATCCATTCGAGTGAATATCGGCATCACGACACTGTGAACAAAGAGGAGCAGGAGAATTAAAGAGAAAATCTGCCATTGTTTAATTGTGGTGATCTAGTTTCCTCAGGAAAGAGACAACAGTCATGCATGAGTCAGCAGAGAAAACCATGTGATGTGTTTCTGGAGGAGGAAAGTAAGAAAAGCAAGGAAGGAGGACGAGAATAAGCCGGGCATTAAAATGGATGACAGGTGAGATGAAACAAATATTTAGGAGATTATATTTTGATTGACGTTAGGCTTGTGTCTCGTCCTTTTTATCAATGCCATTGAGAACAATTAGATTTCCCAGCCTCACCTTGCATGCCACGAGCCTCTCTCTCTCTCTCTCTCTAATAATCATACAGCGAGAGAGAATTTGACATACAGTACATGTCTATTCCCGGGAGAGATAATGGCATTCAGGTTTTCCTCTCTGAGAGGTTGAATTAATCTCCAAGGTGACACTGGGTATAAAAGCTGTCGATAGGTGGCCAGAGATACCCTGTATGAAGCATACTGAGTGGATGCCGTAAGTCCAGCGCATTCGCTCTCCAAGAGACGGATCAATTTTTTACAAGGAGCCTGTAAACAAATCAGAGATTCACCTTAAGAAAAGGACTGAATATAAGCGCAGAGCCTCGGAACAATAGCCAGAGGATATTCTGCTTTGATATATAGTGTGCGGAAATCATTCACTTAGTTGGCATGGCATGAGAGGCGAAGCTTTAGACCGTATGAATATATAAGTGCCGTTATGTTCTCAAAGAATGAGTTTCTGGACTCTGCTCTGACGCTGTCCTGGACTCAAACCATTTTCTTTGATTAAAAACGCCAAGACCACTGGGACAGCGCCGGATAATAGAGGATCTGTTTGTAATTCAACATTTGTATGATTTTTTGGTTTGGTATTTTAGGCTGAAGACACTTTGTTTATATGTGTATATATCACACACACACACACACACACAGTAAAAGAAAAAAAAAGTAAAAATTGTCAAATATTATTGAATTGTAAAATAGCTGTTTTCTGTGTGAATATCTGATAAAGTGTAATTTATTTCTGTGATGCACAGGTGAATTTTTAAGCAATGTTGAAGACATTTGTGCAGCACAATATTCGTTATTTATACTTTGATAAGTCTGTATTGTGATTGGCTGAGACATGACGGGAGGATGTAGATTGTAAATATTGATGTTACAATTAAGTTCAAACACATTTTGTGCACTGTTGATGAAGACGAGCAGTACATATCGTTCATTTAGCTGGTTTATGAGGCTACAGGCCTACACACAAAAAAAAAAAAAATCCCACAATTCTCTGGGGCAATACAAGAATGATAAAACACACAGATAGCACATCAATTACACAGCTAATGTGCAGCATTTACTCTTCATTTTGTTACACTGGCACTAAACAAGCTTGCTGTCTTTATCAGGAACACAAGAGAAAGAAATATGAAAATGCATAACACACTCATTTTGTGTTATGTAAAATCACCTGAATGAACATTATGGTTTCTTAATTTTAAAGGAAGATTTGAATTGACACGCGTCATCAACACAAATTGTTGCACATATCATTTTGCTTCATAAAGAACTGAACATATTCTATAAAACTGATGAACAGCCCTGTGTGCAGGTTTCACTGTAGTACCTGCATTTATATTTACATCAGACTGAAATTGTTCATACAGGTTCTAAAACTTACAATATTTAAGTAGGGTTAAATTCAAGAATAATATGTTTCTGGATGTATTCCTGAAATTAAAATCCAAGATGGCGACGGGAGCACTTACATTAAAAGAGCTTAAAATGCTCCGTCACTTTTGATTAAGCACATAAAAGTAATTCATCACTTGAATGTAAGTAAAGGGTTTACTGTTATTTGTGTATTCTCACCATAATCAATAACACTTGTGCTTTTGTAAAATAAAGAAAATAAACAGGCTGTGCTCTCAGTCTACTCGGTCTCCGTAAACTGCTTTTACGTGCCTCTAAAATGAGCTGAAAATACTTTACACATTAAACACACCATAAACACTGACAGAGAAACGAGATTTAAAGGACATAATACATACAGTATACTATTCAAAAGTCTCTTCTGCTCAACAAGACTGCATTTATATGATTTATTTACAGTTTTAAATAATTGCTTATTATATACATATATGGCAAATATATTTCAGAAAAAATTATAATATACTGATTTGCTGCTCATCCTTTCACTATGCAAGTATTTAGTCATATACTGTATGCGACACAACAGGCCAAAGTGAATTTTTCATACAGGCTACATTAACGAAACATTTCCTTTCGTGCTTAACTCATCCGTGAAAGCCCAGAGTGACAACTTCATAATCACATGCTTCACTAAAGCACATTTGAATGGAGCTTTAATCACGGCCTGTTAGATGATCCCTCTTAAGGGCATAATCATGCGCGATCCATTAGATGTCACAGAAATCCTGATGTACATTAGGTGCCGTCATTATGTAATTCACAGTCCGTTCCAGCGATAAACCTGAGCCCGCGCGCGCCCTAATGCTGGAAAACAGTGGCATTAGCGCTTAGACATTTTCACCCGGTCCAACCCTTGAGCTCCACTTCACCTCCTCTCGGCCGTCCGTGACACAGAACAAATTATCGTAATGCCCCTGACAGGGCAGAATCACTCTTTCTGGAGCTGCTGATTGGTGAAGTTATCTTTAATTGGTTTAAACTTTGCCCCAGCTGCCTGGGGATTGGCAAGTTTAATTTCAGCAAAAGGTCAACATCAATAAATCCAGCTGAAGAAGGGAAAGTGAGAAAGAGGGACGGCGAGCGAGATAAGGAGAGAGGAAAAGATGGAGAGATGCTACCCATTACCTTTGCAGACAGAAGGTGGAGGTGCGAGAGCGCAACCTTTGACCCGACGGACAGACGATTCGAATCTCCAGCTTAGTGGCTCCACCCCCGTGTCTCCTATTTATTGGCACTGACCCCCGGCAAGATAGGGTCACATTTTCATATAATGGCAAAGCTACTCCGTTAGCGGCCATATAATAAGGCTAAAATGAAAAGGACACAGGCACGGCAGAGGACGGGATCTTAGGAAGGAGAAGCGACTGGGTTAGAGCGAGAGTGAAGGACTGAGATGGACAGGTAGTTGACCCAGAGCTAAAAGGAGAGATATGAAAGCCAAATTCGAGCCAAGAAAGACATCACTTCCATTAACCAGTGTGTCGTTCCAGAGCCGTGTCTGGGTTTATACTCACAGATATGACTCACCTGCACAACTCGTTAACATTTGTGCACGATGTCACATGCTGGAAATCAAACTGGTCATTATCCTCTTGTCGTTTATCTATTATATTCTTTCTTTCTTTGGCACAACTAAGGCATAGCTACTTTTTTTGCTACATTTACATATAGTATGGCTCACACAAGAAACCATTCGGAAACGTCACCTTGTAAAACAATTATGCTTTCCTGTTAGATCGTGTTTGTAATTGGGATCTACTTTTGAACGGCTATCATTGGAAGAAGATGCATTTTGGGTCCAGATGGTCTAGATATGGTATCTTCAAGAAGGTAATTATCTAAACTTCAGCGCCTAATATTTAGGTTTTCCCAACAGCAAACGTCAGCTGCACCCTGCACTTTCTCCCTCTTAGCAGTCGATTGCTTCAGGGACTGGTTGAACAAGGCAGAGGTCGAAGGTGAAAGTGCACACGCGGTGCAAGGGCGCTGGAAAGCAAGCAGCAGCGGTGACAGCTCGGCTCGGCTGCACCGCCACAATAAAAGGTGACAGGTCCAATCAAGCACTCCATCAACAGCTCCCGGTCTAATGCTCTCTCGTGTCAGCCTGCGTTAGAGAAGACTGCTCTGACTGCCCCGTGCCGGAGAAGCGGGGAGGACGACTCTTTAATGGAGATCACCAGCTCTGTAAAATAGATACGTTGAAGTGTCTGTGCGCTTTCAAATAGTTGAGCGATTCTATCTCTTTGTCTGTAAACTTCTCCTCATCACAATGGAGCAGCGAGAGGCGCAGAGAAATCGAAAGCGATTTTGCCTCAAAATAACGGTGCTGTCTCGGTCTATATTTCAATCCGTGTGGTGCTGAAGAGACGGGTGAGCGTACTAGTGAGGCGTGAGATGCAAATTAAACCCCTCTTACGGGGAATCTGATTGAAGTCAGCCGAGGAGGTTGGAGATAATGGAAAAATAGGGGAAAACAAAAGGGCTTGCGAGGTAAAGCGAGTTGCGTGAGGAGATAAATTGTTCCGGATACCTGTCTGCTACGATCGAGGGCAGCTCGGCGTCCGGCGGCTCGCACCAATGTGGCAGGTTCATCTGAAAAAGCCACGTTGAATCGTCGTGGGAATCTCTGCTCCACTGACTGGAATGGGACACTCTCACGCTTACAGTTCACTCAGCGGGGTGCATATCAGAGAGGAAATCCCTCTTTAGTATCCGGGAGAAGCGTTCTGGACACCTGGTGCTCTGCAGAGGTCAAAGAAGGACGGCGGTGTACCATAAGAGTTGGCCCATTTAAGCGGCACGTTTAGTTCAAATCATATTGATTTACTGTAGATGAGCTAGCTGGGACGATTACATAAAGGTAAGGGACAGTTGCAGCAATTTTTGCATTCCCTTTAGTTTCTCAGAGACTGTTTGTATTAAACATTTTAATACAATGAACCCACATCTGTAAGGGGGCACTTTTGAGCAAGACCTTTTATTCCTTTTCACAAATTTACAAAGTTTGGATTAATAAAGCATAATTTTAACATAATCGCAATAATGTTAATAATGTAGTTTATTTGTTTAAATGCAATTAATCAAGCTTAAGAATGCTTTCATTTTTCTTCATCTACTTCATCACTGGCCACCATTTAAGTCCACCATGGAGAAAAATCCTGGAATGTTTTCCCGCAAAAAACGTAATTTCTTTGTGATGGAAGAAAGAAAGGTATGAACATCTTGGAGGACATTGGGGTGAGTAAATTATCAGGATTTTTATTCTGAAATTCTTTGCTGTTTAAAGACAAAGAGAAAATCCTTGTGTACTATGAGAGGAGTAACTGTGAACTGTGAAATTCATTCAGTCTCTTTCTATATTTTCTTCTTCTCTGTTCCTTCCTTCCTCTCCGCGCTGGCCTTGATGCACTGATTGTTCATGGACATCATCATCACCAGCCTTCAGCTGTCTGTCTCAGTACAGTCAAATCCTGTATATTGCATCGATCTATTTAATTTAAACATTTATTGCAGTGATTAGGAAGCGTAACATATATGTTTCCCGCAAGTTCACCGAGAAGTGTGTGTCTCCTGGAGACCTTCATCAAGACCTAACGTATGCTAAATCACAAATAAAGCTGCTATGCTCTATTCAGAAATTCTGATGACAACAATAACATATTTCTGAAGGTAAAGTTGTGAACGATCAGAAGGGACTCTGCATTGTTGCATATAGTTTAAAATATATAAATAAAAAATATAATAAAACTAGCAAACTTAATAAATAAAACTACTAAATAAATGTCTATAAATAAGGAAGAAGAGTTGACTTGTTTCACCTGTTTTGATTTTAAAAGGGTCTCATTTCAGATCCTTAAGCAGGTCGTCTTCCACATAAAGATTTTAATCTTACATTTTAATTTAAATTGTATTTAATTTTTATTGTTATTAGTTTTATTTATCCTGCTATAATGCTATTTTTATTATTATTTGTTTTATGTTTTTTTGTTTTACTATTTTAATCTTCCTAATATAGTAATATTTTAATTTAATTTAATTTAGTTACTTTGTTCCTATAAACAGTATACTTCTTCATTGTATATTAATAGTTTTATTTAATTTACTTTTTATTTAATTTACTTCACTTTACTTTAATTACATTTTGTTACTGTGTTCCTATGAACAGTCTTCCTTCCTCATAGTAATATTTTATTTTAATTTAATTTTATTTTATTTGATTTATTACTTTGTTCCTAAACAGTCCTTCCTCATATAGTGATATTTAATTTAATTTAATTTAATTTAATTTTATGTATGTGTTCCTATAAAAAGTACTTCTTCTTCATACAGTGGTATTTTATTTTATTACTTTGTTCCTATAAACAGTTTTCTTCTTCATATAGTGATATTTTGTTTCAAAATAAGTCCTTCTTCCCATTTTTAATGTCTTTGGTCAAATTAAAGGCTGTGTTTGTCTCCTGCTATTGTTTTATTCCTCCTTTCCGGTTTACTGTCCTCTGACTTGTGCATATATGGCATTTTCCGAGCGCAGAGGTCAGTAAGACAAATGGCTTCTTCTCATGAGGATCAGCGCTTGTGTTTTTCACCTCTGTAGGCAGCTCCTGCACCCTAAATAGAGCACTCGTCTTCCAAGAGGAGCGACAGTAGGCATTATGTGCTTTGTTACGTGTGTTTGTGAGTTAATGGATGACAGGCTTTGAGACGGGGCTGAAGGGCCGCCTACGGAGCACTTTGCTCTCTGATAAGTGATGGCTTCCCTTCCTTTAGCCTGACACCAGACCTGCTTCACAGAGAACATCCTTAAGGGCCAAACCTCCAAGGTTGTGTGTGACCGGTGGTATTTAAAAGACAAACGTTGCTCTGTAATACCGTTCCATTGTGAGTCTCTAGGATTTGGTATCTTATTTGTTTAAGAGGACTGCTATTGAGTTTTCATACATGATTGTAAACTTGTAAACTTTTCACAAGATCCCGTTCACCAAATATTAGGTGTAAGTCTGTGTTTGCATCAGTTGTTGTTATTGATGTTGTTGTTAAGGCAGAACCAGCATGCACTTATCTGATATCTAGATATTAACTATACATTTCTGTTTTGCATTTATGTTATTCCATATTGATTCTCACATGCACACTCTAAGGCCGACCATTTCATTTATAGAGAGAAAACATGAGTATAAAGAAAATGGGAAAGACATGTCAATACTAGTAAATTAAAGAAGCTCAAATGAGGGCTCAGACTCAGAACGAAGCCATCAGAGGTCATAAGAGGACAGTGAATCATAAAACTCACAATATTTATTCGTATTGTGCTTTTTCATAATACACAACGCTTCTTTATCATTTATATATGATGTAGTGATGGCAACGATAAAAATATGTGACAGGTACATTTCTAGAAATAGCCAACAATACATTTTAGAAGTCAAAATTAATGATTTGAGTTAATTTACAAAAACAGATAATTCATTTCTTAAATGTTTTGAAAAATCATATTTGATTTATTTTCTTTAAATTGTAAATTGCATCAGACTGCAGTTGGGTCATTTTTATTAGGAAAAACAAATATGATAATAAGAATAATAACAACATGACTTTTTGCAAATAAGAAGTTATAAATAAGCTACTTTATTTTTTTTTTTTTTTTTTATGCCAGAAAATCATTAGGATACTAAGTAGACATCAAACTCTATGAACATGTTTTGCAAATCCCCACTGTGATAATATCAAAACTTATTACATCAATATTTAGATTTGGATTTATTATGTGCACCTTGTGCACCTTTTCAACTTGTTATTTCTCAATACACCATACATCAATGAAAAGCTCATATGATGAAGTTTTATGACTACCTTGTGGTCCAAGGTCACAAATATGCCAAATAATAGCAAAAAGTTAGGCCTAATCACACCAAGCATTATCCCATATCCGCACTGCCAGCTACCATCCTCCCAGAAGTCTAGTTATTATATGAGACAAACTGTACCAGTAAAGAGCGTGTTTCTTTATTTATTAAAGCTTAGTGTGGTAAAAACGAGACGCCATCCAGCTCTGGTCTCCATAGCGATCATATTGAGTGACGTCTCGCGCTCGATTATGTTTGCGCGAGCTGCGAGCGAATCAAAGGATCTGTCAGAGCCGCATCGCATCGCGTGCATCAGCGCTGACATTCCCCACGCAGTCCGCTTCTTAAGCGTTGCGTAACCGCCGTAAAGCCGAGTTTCCTGAAGGCTGCGTGTCTCTAAACGAGGCCAGACCGGGGGAGAAATGAGATGGGACTCCAGCGGAATGACCAATGAGCTGCCGCGGCTCGTTAGCGCTCCGGAGGGAAGCCGGGACTGATTGGAGATGCGGCGGAGCCGGCGAGATCCTCACATAGCCCTCGGCAACCAGCGGAGCTCAGGGAGCCCTGCACCCGACAAGGACGAGAACACGATCATTCAGGAAGAAGAAGAAGAAGAGCGGGCGAATGTAGTGAGCAGTGTTGGGAAGCTTACTTCGGAAATGTAATATGTAAAATAGATGCTTGATTCCTTAGACATTCTACTAACTGTAACGTTGTAACTACATGTCAACTAATTCTCATTAATTTGCATGTCTACTAACTCTCAGAGTAGACTGTTAGGTTTAGGGTCAGACTAGAATAAGTTGACTTCAGATTCTCACAGTATGTTGTGTGTTAGAAGATATTAAGCAAACAGTCTTCTAATACTCTATGTATGTGGACTATCAAAGTTATCAAAATAAACTAGTGCTGTCAAACGATTAATCATGTCCAAAATAAAAGTTTACATAGTACTGTATGTTTATGTAATGCCTATATTTATTATGTAGCTACATACAAATACATGCACATGCGCATATATATATATATATATATATATATATATATAGATGAAAAAAATATTATGTTATAAATATAATGATATAGGATATAAAATATAAGAATATAAGGTAACAATTTAGAATAGGTAACATTTGTTAACTATTAACTATGATTTTTCCCTCAATAATATTTATTTATTAGTGCAGTAGTTATTAAGTTTGGGTACTGCAGGATTAGGCATGTAGAAAAGACATTAATATGTGCTTAATTAGTGCTAATAAATGGCTAATATTTTAGTAGTGTGCATTCTAATAAGCAACTTGCAGTGAATATGAATATTTTCCAAAGATATGCTGTACAGTATATGTGTGTGTGTGTGTGTGTTTTATATATATATATATATATATATATATATAATATTTTGCCACTAGTATTTTCACCAAAAAAGTTTTAATTCTGTTGTTTCTATCTTTTGCGGTAGCGTGTCAGCTGGAAATATCAGTTTCCATTTTCAAACATTATTTTTGTCATTAATTGTAATAATGCTGTGAGATTATTGTCAGAGAACAGCCAGTGCTCCACACAGAGATCTGATCTGATCATGATCCAGTCTGTCTGGAATCACATGAAGATACAGAAGAAACTGAGACAGAATCAAGGCAACGTCTCCAAGATGAAGAAAAAGTTTTAGGTTTGCTGTGTCTGTCAGCGTAGTGTCCAGAGCATACAGGCGCTACTGGGAGACAGGCCAGTACATCAGGAGACGTGGAGGAGGCCGTAGGAGGGCAACAACCCAGCAGCAGGACCGCTACCTCCACCTTTGTCCAAGGAGGAACAGGAGGAGCACTGCCAGAGCCCTGCTAAATGACCTTCAGCAGGCCACAAATGTGCATGTGTCTGCTCAAACAGTCAGAGTCCATGAGGGTGGTACGAGGGTTCGACGTCCACAGGTGCTTACAGTCCAACACCGTGCAGGACGTTTGGAGTTTAATTGTCAAATTGGCCACTGGTGCCCTGTGCTCTTCACAGATGAAAACAGGTTCACACTGAGCTCATGTGACAGGTGGACAGATTCTGGAGACACCGTGGAAAACGTTCTGCTGCCTGCAACATCCTCCAGCATGACCGGTTTGACCCCTTGTGAGATCATATGCTGGTGCGGTTGGCCTTGGGTTCCTCCTAATGCTAGACAATGCTAGACCTCATGTGGCTGGAGTGTGTCAGCAGTTCCTGAAAGACGAAGGCATTGATGCTATGGACTGGCCACCTGTTCCCCAGACCTGAGCACATCTGGGACATCATGTCTCGCTCCATCCACCAACACCACGCTGCACCACAGACTGTCCAGGAGTTGGTGGATGCTTTAGTCCAGGTCTGGGTGAAGACCATCCTCCACCTCATCAGGAGCGTGTCCAGGTGTTGTAGGGAGGTCACACAGGCACGTGGAGGTGTGTTTTTCCACTTCAATCTTGAGTGTGACTCCAAATCCAGACCTCCATGGGTTAATAAATCTGATTTCCATTGATCCTTTTTGTGTGATTTTGGTTGTCAGCTCATTCAACTATGTAAAGAACAAAGTGTTAATAAGAATTTTTAACTTATTCAGATCTAGGATGTGTTATTTTATTTTTTTGAGCAGTGTATAATCTTTGCATAGCTAGGACAGGAAACACCTACTGTAACAATGCCTTGGGGAAGAAAAGAAGAAAAGAAAAACATAAACATAAATCCAAGAAATAAAACCGTTAACTTAATTTGGCTACACATTTTTTACAGTAACATTTATTTTGCATTGTAATTACATAATAATTTACACCGAGTCTGACACACATGAATGGAAATGAACCTGGAAACACGGAAAGCGATAAACCCGAGGTCTGCGACTGTGAGGAGGTCAAATAAAGCAATAAGCTGCTGCTGGAGGTGATTGTATCACGAGGAGTATACTGTAGTGCTGTAAAACCCTGTTAAACGCGGTAAAGTCACTGTAATGCATGGGCTTGGGTGGCTTATTGCTTTCATGCAGCAGTATGTTATAAAAAGATCCAATTGTTTCTTACCTTAACAGTAACGCTTCAGAATAGGGAACACATATTCTGTATTAACTAAACGTTTTCTCTGAACAAACTCCTAGTTTGCTGCTTATTAATAATTAATAAGGTGTTTGTTTGGGTTATAGTATAGGATTAAGGGATCTGGCCGTGCATAAAGTATTAATATGTGCTTTATCAGCATTAATAAACAGTCAATGCTAGTAATATGCATGCGTATAAGCAACTAGTTAATAGTGAAAACTGGTCCTTATAAAAAAGTGTTACCACCTTAACCCTTTACATTTACATATTCATATTAAAGGGGGGAGAAAAAGAAACATGTTTTAACTAGTTTGTTAACTTTATAAATACAGAATGTCATTTATTTATGAAATATAATTATGGTTGTTAACTAAAGAGAATTTATTGAACTATTATGAAGCCATTCTATTCCTGTAGTACACCACATTTGTAAGTGTGTGTGTGTGTGTGTGTGTATTCATTTTTTTTATTTTATTTTTTTTCATTTTAAAAAATAAATATGAATAGCATTTTTTAATTATTTTTTATATCGATTCAGTTATTTTATTAAATATGTTGTTTTAATAAAAAAAAAAGTAATTATAAAATATATTAGAGAAGAAAAAAGTGTGTGTGTGTATATATATATATATATATATATATTTATTTATTTATTTAACTATTACTAACAACTTTTTTTATGGTTTTGGATTTAGTTATCTATAATAACCCTTGCTACAGTATATATTTGTAGTCGGAACTGAAAAAAAAAAGCAAATGTTTCTCAAATGTAAATAAATAAAAAAAATCTGAAATTGTCATATACTGTTATGCTTTGCATATATAGCTTATTAATATGCATTTTCCAAACAGCTCATCCTTAACAAATGGATAAGTGTATATAATTTGCTAAATTATTTCCAAACATTCATGTACATGAACAGCTGAAGATTCTTCCACAGGTCTTGTGTGTGTGGCCTCTGTTTTGCTCTATCGTGTGTTTCCAGAGTCTTCACTACACCACTGTGCCACCTTGTGGAGAGGAGAACCACAGCTTTCCAAAGCAACAATAAGTTGGCTTCATACGACACTTACATGTGTTTTAAAGCAGCAGTGATAAGCGTGCAGTAGCACTCCAACCAAGAAACCGCCTCTATCGACTGGCTGGGTCCCTTACCTTTAGGTTTATGAGAAAAAATAAATCCTTCTTATATCCTCACACACAAACAGAGACACAGCGAGCCGACCAAATACTGACTCGTCTAATAAAAAGGTACTTGATCTTGAAGTATCAAATAACTGGGGTGTGATTGCTCATTGCTGTGTAAACAGAAGTGGTCAAATAAACCCCACGGGCTGCTCTTTTCTTTATTCCTCTCTCTCTCTCTCTCTATAGTACCACATTACCCGAGTGATTTCCTCTGGAGGTACACCTGTGAAAGCACGAGCGTGTGGCCCTGCTAGAAAAATATTGCGTTCTATAAAACTTCTCCATAATCGGGCCAGGTGCAATAAATCCAGGACAGAAATATTAAGTGGGGCTGATATTTCCTTGGCCTCTCTCCAGCTCGGCTAGTAAAAACCAGCAGTCAGAATGACCTTAGCGTTAAAGAAATATCGCGGGAGGAAGGGGATGACGACAAGATCTGGCCACGATTCTTATGAATGCACTCCGTTATCGATATTCATTAGACACCAAATTATGCTAAACACGGCTGTAAAGGTGTTTAAGAGAGTTTGCAATGATCTATGACTTATCACAAGGACATCTTTCTGTGCAATGCAAACACTCCTTTAAGCTTACACTCGTCTACATGGATCCATGAGAATAATGCCACATCAGCCTCCACCTACACACACACACATTGACCTTACACGTGAACACACACAGCACACTGGCTTTACGTATGAGCGAATTCAAGCACCCGAAGCATTATAGATAATCTCATTTCACAGATACGCAGAGCACATTGCCTTTGGGACACATTTGCTTTTGTAAACTGAGAATTCAGCAATCACACTCTTCACAGCTGTAGATCAATAGCCCTTAATTAAGCCACATCTAAATGCATAATAAACTCATAACTAGATTTGCATTTCCTGAAGGGAATATCAGCCTTTGCGAGGCAGCAAGCGAGTAAGTACAGGTAAGTTGAGGTTCCAGGCTTTTCTCATCACTGGGTGGTAAAATAGATGAGTGAAAGAAATGGCCTATCAGAATTCTATATGCAAATTGATGCAAGGGAAGTTACCAATTAGAATGCACATGCAAATACCACGAGTTCACATTTCCAGGGTGAAGTGATGTGAAAGCGGTTTGAATTGAGTCATTGCACAAAGTGGGTTGGGTTTAATTAGTCAGAAGGAAAAAAAATAAGAGGAAAAGTCAATAGAGTGCTCTGACAAACACACAGCTAAACATATGTTTGAAGCCAAGTGTGCACATTGTATTAATGTGCTGAGTTTATGAAGGGGAAAATGTTTTATTGATCAAAAAGGCAAATACAAAAGGGAATATTTTACTCTGAATTATTTTCTGAATTTGTCAGAGCCTGTGAGTGATGAACCCTCCCATCAGGGGTCAGAATCCAGCTTGAGATTATTTACGAAAGATTCACTAATCTTTTGTTTTGTTTCCGACTACAAATATCTGGTAGCACTTTAGGGGGCACTACTAACTGGTTTAGCATGTGCATTAATTGCTGTTTAGTACTTGTTAAGCACATGCATGACTATTGTAGACCCCATAAACCTAAACATAACTGCTTCAACAACTACCTTACTTACTTTTAATTAGCAGCAAATTTATTCAGTTTTAGTTAACATTCAATAAGTGTTCCCTGATCTAAAGTGTAACCAAATCTATAAATGCATTCAGTAACACTTTTTGTTGATGGTCCTTTTTGAACATTCTTCACTTGCATGTCATTAAACTCTCAGTTGAGTATTAGTAGACTGTTTGATTAATATCTTCTAAATCTTTATGGTGATAGTCTCCCAAAAGATAATCTACTGAGCTTTGCAAATACATCAGCTTATTCTAACCCTTATTCTAACTTTAGTTAGTGTATATGTAGGTGCAATGTTACTGTATAGTCAACAGAATGTGTTAAGTGGACTATTGAAATAAAGTGAAGCCATGCATTCTTAAGACATAAAAGTGTGTAAGATAATATACTTTAAATTCAATTTACTACTTTCGGGGAAAAACTTACTCCAAAAGCTCTTCAGCAATAAGAAATTATGTATTACTTCCAGTATTTTTGTCAACATTATATATATTTATCCGGATAGTATATCTTTATATATCACAGAGGTGTGCTTAAAAAAAAAAAGGAAAATAGAAAATCCATTATGGAAAACTTAGTCTTAGTATTTAGGGCAATTTTGCAACATCTGATGAAGATACGATGACATTTTCATGAAAAACTAGAACTTTTGGTATTATACTGGGTGAAGGGTTATAGACACACATAAATAAAATGGAGGGCTATGAATAAACAGAAGAAGACACATTAAAGAGATACAGTGTGAGGCTCACTACTGTCACTTTAAACCTCATAGTCCCTCCCCCTCAGAGCCAGAGAGAGAGCCGTCTTCACTAGCAGCCAAAGCCTGTCCATAAACTCCAGCCTCTTCCCCCTCCATCTGGCAGGAGGGACCGGGAGAGAGAAAGAGAGAGAGGATCAGAGTGCGCGTGTATCCACAGGGTTTCGAATCGGAGGCAAAGACAGCATCCCTCCCTCAGTCAGAGGCTGTCGTCACGGCGACAGGAGGTGTCTGCTCTACAGCCGAGAGACGGAATGCGAGCTGGAAACGGTCGCCGCAGCAACAAGAGCATCCGAGGACTTCCAGGATTCCAAGCAGGAGTGGAGAAGCCGAGGCTGCCGGGGTTTGTAAAGAAGGGAACCGGGGCCAGTCTTTCATCAACCTCCTCCCTCTCTCCTCCTCCTCCACCTCCTCTGCTGCTGCTTCACTTTCTCTCTGAAGGACAGCTCTGAATGAATCCTCCTTCTGACGGTGGGCGAGTGTGGCTGGACGGAAAGACATAAAAGAGTGGGATCGTGTGGGAACAGGAGAGAGAGAGAGAGAAGTGGGGGTGATTGGGAGGAAGACGGCGTGCGTGATGGTGACAAAACGGGAAGGATGAGCCCAAAACTGTATTCCCATCGTTTCTCGGGAGGGAGGAAGAGCAAAGCTGCACGCACTTTCTGACCAGAGGAGAGGTGAGAGTGAGACGGAGACCACTGTCTTAAGAAGTCTTTCCACTGGGGCTGCTTCAATTGGGTGAGCGTGTTCATTTGTATCTGTTTCCTCTTTGCTGTGTGTAATTGATTGGGGGGGGGGGGGGGGTAAAAAGAAAAGAGGGAAA
>JAUCMS010000034.1:11855193-11869567 GCA_032357445.1 Enteromius radiatus
CTTTCTAGTCTCTGTGCACAGCCAGCATAGACTGCTCTGTCAGCTTCAGGAAATGTGCTGAACACACTCCGATATTTGTGTTCAGCTGTTCTGGAGCAGTGTTGGAAACACAACTGAACACTGATTTCTTTCACAAAGAAACACTCCAGAACATGGCGCCCACAGCAACACTACAGACAGAATAATAGCTCCGCCTTCTTTCTTTGTGGAAACATTTGAAGATAAACCCACTCTGTGACGGAGATAAGTGGAGGCGTGTTTAAACGAGTCGTTTTAGGTGGGTGTGGACAAGTCATAACTTTTATAAAGAATATCTCTTTGGCTTTGAAACTTTAGTGTTTGCGACTTCAGGGACCTTATTTATCACATCGCAACACTCCAAAGAGAAAGGAAAACTTCATCACATGACCCCTTGAATTGCATGAAACGCATGTGTTCCACACAAGAAAGTCATACGTGTTGGCATAAGAGTGAATAAATGATGACAGGATTTTCATTCGTAGATGAACTGTTCCTTCTGACATGATCGCATTGCATATACATCACATATCTGCTCCTAACAGATGCAGTGGCCATGTCAGATCCTTGCAGAGATCTATAGCACTTTTAAGGCACAATCAAGGCAAAGGAGTGAGTAAATGAGTTGAGTAAAGCTCTCGTGATCAAACAGCATCAGTCTCATCTGTAAAGACACTGCCGGAGGCTGATTCCTCTTCAGTGCCACACACATCCTGTACAGTTGAGAAGTGGCTTTACAGTAACAGAATGTCAGCAGTTACAATCAAAACCATTTCACATGTACATATGAAACAGGATATTTAGCGAAAGCAGATGTAGGACAGGACTTGGTTTTATCCGTCTGTGATCGATTGGGAAATGCTGCGTAACAAGCAAGACTTCTGATGTCGGCCGAAAATCAAAGTCAGTGTAGAGTTATTACTATATATATTTTTATTTATTTATTTTTTTTTTGAGAAAAGAAAATATGTTTTGATAAAGTAAATCCACTCTGTTTCGATTTTATGTTTACTTTAAATGCGATACATAAATAACAGTAAAGTCCCAGCAGAACAACTAAAAAAGGAGAAGCTTTGATTTGTGATCCTAGGAAGCTCCTGTCTTCATTCTTGGATTATTATTTAACAACATTCATTTAGTCCAGGCTAATTACAATGAACTGACAATAAAAATAAAAAGATTGCAATAAAATAATAATTAGCTAATTAGAAATCAACATTTCTCAGTTTTAATTTAACATAAAACTCTATTGTGGTGATGAATCGAGCATCTGAAAACAGATACACAGCACTGGACAGACGGAGAGAGAGATGAGTGATGGGAGGAGAGATCTTGGCAGTGATGAAGTGTGTGATGAGACACTCTCAGACAGACAGAGAGAGTGTGACAGGATCAGACGGGTCGTGGAGAAAACCGCAGGAGGCTTAAACCCCGAATCAAAGCCCTCGCTGGGACTGTTTACTCTGTCTGCCCCTGACAGGACCGCACAGAGGTGCTCATACCGGACTGATTCATCAGATCTGACACGGTTCCTTCAGAACACATCTTTAGATTGATTCAGACGTTCTTGCTCACAGCTCGAACCCTGACTTCAGTCTGTGTATGATGCTACTGACAGTGATAATACGATTTCATTAGCTGACTGGGCATTAAAAGATTATGGTTGAGTATTTTTTGAATACCCAGACTTGCTCTCTAAAAACATGTTTTGGCTTTTTGTCGTTTTGTGTAGTTTGATCACAAACATGAGGTTACCTAAAAGATGGTTTGCAAGCACCTGGTGGTTTCTAAGTTCATGAAAATATAACACGATTTGAATAAAATTTGATATTAAGCTACACTTATTTTTTTTTCTTAGCTCACAGTGCATTAACTAATATTATTTTAATTATGCATTAATAAATGCTGAAATGAGCATGAATTAATATTAATAAATGCCGTAGAAGTATTGTTCATTCTTAGTTCATGTTAAGTAATGTTAATAATGAACCCTATTGTAAAGTGTTACCGTAACAATCAGGCAGATTACAGACAGTAAACACTATAACTGCAATCATTATGTGTTTCGATAACATTTTGATTTAGAAAAATGTGCTAAGTATATTGTTCCAGGGTTAGCATCATCTGAGCTCTTCTTTATTTATAAGTAGCTTTGGAAAAAGCCCAGTTTCACAAACAGGCTTAACTTAAGCCAGGACTAGCCCTTAGTTAAATGAAGAAGCACATTTTACAAAAACGTCTTAGAAGAAAACATTAGAGGAGTGCATCCTATCGCAGAACAATGACACAGACGTATTTTAAGATATTTTCAGTTGAGACAGCTCAAACACGCATTTTAGTTAGGGACCAGCTTAGAAGAATAGTTCACCCAAAAATGTAAATTCTGTCATCATTTAAGAACACAAAGGAAGATATTTTGAAGAAAGTTTGTAACCAGGCCGTTTTGCGTCTTCCATAGTATGTTTTTTTTCTACTAAGGAAGTCATTGGTGTCCCAAAACAGCCTGGTTACAAACTTTCTTCAAAATATCTTTGTGTTTGACAGGCTTGAAACTACTCAACGGAGAGTAAATGATGACCTCATTTTCATTTTTGGGTGAACTGTTCCTTAAAGCCTTTATTTGTGAAGCTGGGAGTCTTACATTTCCAGAGTAAGCTTCCCAGCACTGGTTATGGTGGACTTTACTCAGTGTTTTCTAACTCTGCTCGGAGAGCGTTTACTGCTCTGTTGACTGGTTCTCTGGACGATCCGATCCATTTCCCAGCAGGCAGCACAGACTCAATTTGCTGGAGATTATGGGAAGCTTTGGTGAAGCGGGCAGGAGAAATCAGCCTTGTGGTCGGGTCAGAAACCAGAGCATCCAGCCAAACCCTGGCTCTGTCCGTCCGTCTTATTTTACCCTCCTTCAAAGACCCATTTCCATTTTCTCTTGACCTCATTTCTTTCGCTCAAATTAATTTCTTAAATTAACAAGTGTCACCTCAGCAGCAGTCTTCAGAGAGAGCCGGTCTGATGATGACGAAGCAGTGGTTTATTATGCCAGTCTGTTTGGAAAGCTTTTTGAGTGAATACTGACCAAACGCTGTGAGCGTCCAGCTTCATCCCGCTCTCCTCCAGACTCTTCAGGGTGGTGTCGATGCTGGATTAGCTCCTGCTTTGGCTCACAACATGTCCTCCATCTTTAGTGGTCATTAGAGGCTTCTGGATGCCGAGGCAAAGATTTTCAGTTCAGTTAAATGGACTTGTTCACTTAAAAATGAAAATTGTATCATCATTTACTCTCCTGTCGATCCCAAGCACATATTTACTACTTTGTTTTTAGTAATACACAACACAAAAATAAGTGCCGCCACGTAGGAAATAATAAACAAAGTGTATGAGTATATATGAAGAGTTCATTCACAAAAACAGATAACTCAGTTTTTAAAATATTTTTAAAAATCATGTTTTTTTTTGTCTTTTTCATTTTACATTTCAATCAACCTGCAAAAATATACTAGCCAATTAAATAATATATATATGAATAATTATCTGTTTTTGCAAATAAATGTAGTTTGCGTGTGTGTTTGTGTGTATTTAGTACAATCAAAGTCTTCCTTCTAGAAATTCTATTTATGAAGTGAAAGTTGAACTAAGTATTTTTATGGCACTTTTGTGTTTTTTCCCCATTTTTGGAGCTTCATAGCCTGCCGTCATTAAACTGTGACTTTGGAACAACCTTAAAAGGAGTAGCTCACCTAAGAATTACAGGCTCTTATTTAGTTAGAAAGTTAAAAAACAAACAAACAAAACAAAAAAAAAGAGTAGAACATTTTAAAGAAACAAAAAGCACCCAAAAATGGCAATAAGCACCAAATAAGTGGTCCATATGATAAATACATTGTTTTGAAAATAGTCAATAGCTATTGCTTCAGAATAATTATTGTTCTGGTTTGAATGTTAAAATATAAGCATAACATGTAAATAAATAATTGCTTACTGTTCTTTTTCTGTGTATCCATATTTATAACTTAGTTATAAGGTTCCCATTTCTGCTTTTATATTCTTGAAAAAAATAGGCCATATTTTAAGAAAGTGATAAAATAATCCACATAAACTGCATTGAATCTTTAAAGCTTTAGAACTGAAGCTTAACTTGCATTTTTAAGGCACTTTCATTGTGTTCTTCTATTTTCTGGAGCATCACTGAACTGTGGCTTTGAAACAGGTGACTAAATAATGGCGTCGTTTTTATTTTGAGCGAAATGTTGCAATCCTTTCCCACAGATTTCAGGGTTTGTTTTTCTGAAACTCTTGTTTTACCGGAGCGCTTATAAAAATACGCCTGCAATATACGCCGGCGTCTGAAGCTTCAGCTTTTGCCTTCTTAAGACGTACAGTATGTCTCCCATCGCTCTTTCTCAGGCCGATGATGGCATGTGAAAAAGTCCTGGCGCATCTTCATGCAATGAATGAAAGCACTGGGCTGGATTTAATGGGGTGAGAAACGGCAGAATCACTCTTTATATGAGCTAATTGTTTCTCAAGCACACGGACAGCCACAGATGCTTTTATCAGCCTTAACTACAACAGCAAACAAATGCGAAACGGGATGAATCTCAATCATGTTCGATGCCATGTGCATCACTGTATATGCCATGTCCTTGAAAATAACTAGCTTTCTTGAAACAAGTGCGGCCGAATGGCATCCATTTCTGCTCTGCGATATTACAGTGTGACCCAGTTTGCAATGATCTCATAACGTAGCCGCTGATAGAGCTGTAATAGCCGGAGCTTAAGCAGCAGGACACAGGCAGCCTTTAACCTTTAAAGCCTCTCAATCGGCTCTTCCAGTCTTTTATTACATCTGTGCGAATGGAAGGAGCTGGACCAGATTAATGTGCTCTACATGGATGTTTTGGACCAATTTGTGGTCACGGGAGGAGGTTGGATCGTGAAACGGTAGCTTTGACGATTTCTATCAACACTGAAGGCGTTTTTAAATGAATGAAAGTCAAACACTGGCTTGAAAAGCATGTTAAGATATATTACGATTCTTTGCTGGCTTGTGTTTCTGTCTGAACACACTGCATCAATCCATTCATTCAATGCTGCCGAAGAAGTCTGGAAGCCAAAATCCCAGTCTAAAACTGAAAATCCAATCAAATCAAATCAAAGTGACGCTATGATGTAAAGTGGAAGGAGAAACCAATCTAATTCTGCATTTGCTTTGATAAGATCATGCTAACAAAGCTCGGGAGACAAATGAGCTGAAAGGACTAAAACTATATGCAAAATAGTTTGGTCAACTTGCAATTTTAAGTTACTTAATGACAACTGAAATATTTTAGTTGACTAAACTAAACATTTTAAGTCAGTGGGATAACAAATTATTGCAAAGTTGAAACAACATTTTATTATTTATTTATTTTTTATTTTGTATTTTTTACAGTGAATGTTTATGCTTGACTTTTATGTTTTAATCAAATAATGAGAAATATTGCTTATTCTGTGTATCAGATCTAAGCTAATCTGTGTTTTGTGAAAAGGTCTGGGCCTGTGTTTTAGTAGTTCTCCTAAGTCGCATTACAAGTTTACAGCGAGTTTTCTATTAAAACCTATTCACAAACTTGTACTGAAGAATAGAGAGAAGTCTTCAGCTCAGAGTAAAGGGGCGGGGCTGAGCTCGTTGCTATGGGTGATGGCAGCGTGCTTATTAACTATGAACTCAGTGATTGGCTGATAGTCTCGATCAGAGATTTATTCATAGAAATATTGTAATATTATGTTGTCTTATTCCAATAACGGTTTTTAAAAAAAAGATTGTTTGCTACATTTAAATAAAGATTTTAAAATACAGGGTAAGTGTCACTAATTAAACTATATGTTCAGGTCATTGTCAGCCTGTATGCTTCTCATAATACATAAATAAATAAATAAAATAGTAAATATGCATATAAAAAGCCTTTTAATTAACCGAGTAGAATAATCATGGCTGATAGTGAGACATGCAAACGTTAAAAAAACAGCTTTTATTTCTTGTCCATCTGGTAAATGCATTTTAAGACCAAACAATGGCAATGATGTATTTTAAGATATCTCAGTGCAAGCCTTTTCCAGTTTAGACAACTCTTAACATTTGTTTTAATCTAGGACTAGTCTTAAACCCTGTTCGGGAAACCGGCCCTAAAGGTTTTGGAAGTTTTAAAAAGCTCACTATCGTCAAATGATTGTATAATGCTTGTATGAGTTGGTCCTCTTCTCTGCTCTTAACCTTTCACAGATTTAGGAGCTAGTTTTCGAGCTAGAACATAGTTTTCTGAAAGACGTTTACGAGTCCATTATTTTTAAGATTTTCTACTAAATCTGCATGTTAGGAGCTTGTTTTAGCCCTGATGTTCTTCTTTATAATAATAATAATAATACTTTGTTATTTATTTATGTATTTCTAACAGTGCAGCTGTGTATGATTTGCTCATGTTCTCTGCTCTGATTGGATGGTTGTTCGGACTGACACCCGTCCCGGTCTGTCCTGGTCCGTCCCATCACTGTCTCTGGATCACAGGTGTCAGCTTCAGGCAGAGCGTGATGAAAGAGATGCTGACCAGAGCCAAGATTAATTATTCAAGCTGCAGCAGGCAGAGCAGAGCACTATTAGACTCTCTGAGATCCTCCAGAAAGATGCCTGTGCTTCAGGGTAATACTGACTTACAGTATTTTACAGTAACACACACTGAGTGCTCAGGTTCTGTTTTATTGTGCTTTTCACAACTATACAATTACAACATAATATTATTGATTTTGTGTTGCCTTTTATTAGTTTCAAGAATAAAAAAAAAAATTGATTATAATAAATTATAAAGAAAAACAAAAGCGTTTGTAGAAAAATAAATAAATAAAATTAAGGTTGCATTAAAATAGTAGTTATAGTAAATTAATACATTTAAAAAGCTTATTGATGACGTACACTATTTTACAGTAAAAAAGCGCAAATGTTAATCTCAGTGGTCAAAACTGTAAAAATGACAAATTGCAAAGTAAAAATGATGCAAAACAATATTGCTGCTGTGGTGCTGTTTTTTTTTTCTTTATTTGCCTTTTATTAAAAGACAAAACACAATGTTGCAGTATAATTTAATAATGATTAATTATAAAGAAGACAGGGTTGCATTTTTATTAAAAATTATATGGTTAAAAACCTAAAATGTATTTAAAAAATACATTTATTAAAGATTTAATCATCTTGTTTAATAAAGTCATTAATGTAAAATTATGTAGGCCTATTAATTAATTATACATGATTTTACAGTAAAAATATTAAAAAAAAATTTTTTTAAAGCTAAACATGTAAATTTGAATATGCTTTTTACAGCTATAAAACAAGTTTTGGCATTGTTTGGCATTCATTTGCTATTTTTATTTATTTTGAATATTGTTTTAATAAAATGAAAGACTGAGATAAAAATGCAGTATAATTTCATTATAATTAATTGGAAAGATGGGATTAAATATTAGGTGAATGTAAATGTTAATGAACTTGTGAATGTAAAATGCTAATTGAGTAATATGCATATTTTTACAGCACAGTGTATTCAGTGATTAAAGACTAAATCCAATGTTCTTTTTACAGCAATAACAATTAATAATAATAAAAAAGCTAAAAAAGTCAGCTTCTCTTCTCCTGCGTGTAAGAATTGAGCAGCACTCAATGAGAAATGAAAGGAATATGTAGCAGTAAATATTGCTCTGACATCTGTGTTAAAGCTGAACACGGCTCTGACAGCGAGAACATTTACTGAAAACCACAATCCTGGAGCTCAGTCTGAACACGGCCAAACCAGTTTATTACCAGTAATTACTGCATGAACTACTGCAATCTTCAGAACAGAAAAGAAAAGATTAAGCTTTTTCCTTCGTTCCTGGAGACTGACCTCTAAATTTGCTCTTTATTAGTAATACGTGGACAATAAACCTTGACCAGTAGATAATTATGGGCTTTTATTGACCGTTTGCTCTTTTTTTTTTTTGTAGCTTTTGTGATATAGTGCAATATATAAATATTTTACATGTGAGTCAATGTTGAAAACTGCTATTACGTGCTTAATTTATATATTTATTTTGCTTTAATATGTAATACGTATTTAATATTTAACTGCATGCAACATATTCATCCATTTTGGTTTAATATATATATATATATATATATATATATATATATATATATATATTCCGTTGCTTTAATATTTATTAAATATTTAATATTTAATTGCATACAACATATTCTTATTCATTTATTCATTCATTTTGCTTTAATATGCATTAAAAAATATGCACTTATGTTTTCTTTGCTTTAATATGTATTAAATATTTAATTGCATGCAAAATATTCTCATTCATTCATTAATTGTGCTTGAATGTGTATTTATTTGTTGCTTTATTATGTATTCAATATTTGCATGTCAAATAATCATATTATTTATAAATAAACCTGTAGATAAATAAATAATATTTAGCTTGAATGTTTGAGCAGTTTTTTTTTTTATTTGACGAGCAGAACAGGATCATGGGAATGAACTGATGAACGTGTGTAAACGGATGGTGTTCATCTGCTGAAGGAGAGGTTTTAGCGAGAGCTGCTAGTCGGTCTCATTAATTGCTATAAATTCATCCCCTTTGACCCTTCAGTCAGTCTGTAGTTCTGTATGCATGTCACTCGTCCAGAAGCAATTAAAGGACTAATGGGCAAAGCCACTAATTCCTGAGCTCGTTGGACTAAAAGCCTGGGCCGTGACAATAAGTGAAATGGCGGATGACTGCGACTTTCGACTGGAAATCCAAGGTCGATCATTAGGTTTAAATGTCTAAATATTAATGAAGGGATTGAAACTGCATCAGTTCAACTATATCAGTGCAGTTTAAGGAAGCTTAAAGGACTAAAATCATTTCTGTTTTTATGCTTATACTCTTTTAAAAGTTATTTTTGTTACTTGGTTTTGTGTCGTCAAATAAGAAGAAATATTTATTCAGTATTCTTGATCTGTATTTTTTAAAAGCTCTAATTTTCTTCTTACTACTAATGTTATTAATATACATTTCTAATATTTTTGTTTTATACAGTTTTATTATTATTTGTATAATTATTACAAGTATTTTGTGTCATTATTAGTAGTATTGCTGTTGTTGTGTTGTTGTTAAGTTGATAATAATAATATTAATAATAACAATACAGTTAATAATGTCACTATTAATTTAGTAGTAGTTGTATTAGTTATTGTTATTATTTAGTGTTGTCAAATTATTAACCATGATCAATCAATTCAATAGCCTGTTAAACAGCGCAGAATTACAGAAATAAGTTCTCTTTTGTGCTAATGCTGCAAAGACACACTAGGCTTATGTTGATTATGTCTAAAATCAAAGTAAACAGCAGAGAGAAAAACAGATATCTGCCTGTATATTAGAAGCCTGCGGCTCTTAAAGGGACAGTACTAAATATGCTGCCGACAGTTATTAAAGGTGTAGTTGATGCTAACATTTAATTTATGTTATCATTAACTGTATTAATTTCTGTATTAATATATTTCTATGCTGAACACAGCACCTAAACACTCACAAGATCATGATCTTAAATAAACAAGATATCTCAAGATATGATATAGTCCATTATAAATGAAGTAGATTTAATATGGCGTTTATTGTATGTTATGGCCTAAATAATCAAACTCTTAATCACAAATACATAAATATTGTAATGAATATGATTATTTATGATATATTCTAACAGATTATAAGGTTTTTTTTATAAAGCCATTATAATGCCTTAAGAATACCCTTACTTGTGTACTCCTTAACTTTTGTGTTGTCTGCTTACCTACTGGCCTGTATTCATGTGTTTATCTTCAGTGTGTACAGTATCTGAAGGGCTTGTTTGTACAGCTAAGAATCATCATCACAAGCGGTTATTATTATCACTATAATGTTGAGCTTTCCTGCTGGTGAATAGGATCAGTATATGAACGCACTCTGTCCTGTAGAGAATTCTGATCTGCTCACATTAGCTAATTAACGGAAATGTGTTTTAATGAGCTTTGATGTATGCCACAACACTATCTGACCTGATTTCTGTTGAAATTGCTCCCGAACACATCAGTCCAAAAAGATCAGCGTCTTCTCGTCTGTTCAAACACAAACCTCCTGGCTTTAGCTCAGAAATGCTCTAGAAATGTCAGTACGGACTATTGTCTTAATTTGTTCTTCAGGTTTTGATTAGCTGTAGGTAATGCGGCTCATTAGCGGTCTGATGCGTTAGAAGCTCTTCTGAAGACAGGATTTGTTTGTGTTCTTGACAAACGGCTGAAGCGCTGCTGCTGATGTTTCCTTTGATCTTCTGTTTCTCAGAGCTCAGGGTTTAGAAACAGATGAGATGAGAAACCAGAACCATCATCAGTTCCAGACAAACACCGCTGAGGTCTGAACCTTACGCTCTGTTCTCCTCAAGATTTCCTCTAGAAATCACTTTTCACTGCATTCACAATGATCAGGCGACAAATTACAATTATATACAGACATTAAGATGTTTGCATCAAAAGACATTCACAAAAGTGATTTTTATGTCAATAGAAACACATTAAACGTAAGTAAAAAAAATAATAATAATAATAATAATAAGGTTTCAAATAAGTTTTTGGTTGAAAATTTGCTTGAAATAATGTTACTTTCTCATTCAGTGTAACACATGCTTATTCTGACTTGTGCATATTAAAATATCTAAAACTATATTATACATAATACTGTGTTTTAAATGAGTTAAAAATATTACTGACAGAAGGGCAAAACCTAGGATAGTGGCAACTAAAAAGAAAAATGACAACTAATTAGTATATCTCATATTTTAATGTGTCATAAATAGATTTTTGTTGTAAATATGCCTGACAAGATTACACTGAATGACATTTTAGCAGGTAAACTCAAGAAAAACTAAATCAAAATTACAATTAATTAAATTAAACGGAAAACTTTAACTTTTTTGGAGAAAAACAACAACAATTCTAAAGCAGTATGACAATTATGACTCTTTTTCATTTAACCATAAAATTACTAGGCTATATATATATATAGTAATTTATGAGTGTGTACTGTGTATTTATTATGTATATATAAATACAAACACATGCATGTATATATTTAAGAAAAGTAAATGCATAAACATGGAATGTGTGCATATACATAATAAATAAACACAGCACACACGCATATATTATGTAAACAAAAACTTTTATTTTGATATGATTAATCACAATGAATTGTTAATGAAATATGTATGTAAGAATTTTCATGAATGTTCTATTAAATCTGGAGTTGATTGATGTGATGTGTATTATTTGGTTCTGATGGATGCTGGGACTCCTGGATGCTAATTCAGTGAAATGTGTGTTAGAGAAAGTGTTTGGCGAGTGCTTCACCTCGCTCTTCATGTGCTCATGTTGTGGATGTGTCTCCAGCACTTTTCTGCAGCAGCACTAATTGATGCCTCCGGCAGAGGAAAACAAAATGTGTCTGTGTTTCTGACAGCTCAGTAAGAGCCTGGCTCTCTTAAAGACGCACCTGCAGGGATCTTCACCTGATGGATGATCTCGCCCGAGTGGACAGGCCAGGGACAAACACTCACTAAATTAAACCGCTGCAATATAATGGCCTTGTTTACTGTAACTGTACAAGAGGAAATACATGTTCCCTGTGTGAAAATAGCAAGAACCTTCCAGTGTGTTAACAGTGTAGGTCTGATCTATGCTTTACCTGTTAACATGCGTTAAAGACACCAGACCAAGTGTTTAGGAGAAACTCTGAGAAAAAAAAAAAAAAAAAAAAATTTTTTTTACTAGAGATTATATAAGATTTCAGATGCAAAGGAATCTGAAATATCTGAAATATTCTTCTATAATGACCATTTTTATCAGGCTCCTATATTTAGGTTCACAAATTTTACTCTAATATGCATGTGTCGTTTTCTACTTTATATATATAGTCTGATACATAGAACAAAATTTCAGACGGCACAGAGGCTTTTGCATCTGAATATATATATATATATATATATATATATATTATTATTACTATTATTACATGACATATACATTGTTGCCTTAATACATCTTAATAAACTTTATTGTTTTATTTTTATTTCATATAATTTGACATAATTACATGTATTTTTTTTATTTAATAGTATCTTATTTATTTTTTCTCTCAAATAATATTTTTAAATTATTTATTTATTTATTTTAATAATTGATTTTTTTTTTTATTTCAATATGTAAACACAATATTTAGCCTCGATATTTAGTTTTTCCCTTTCTTTGTAGTATCCAATTTGAATATTTTTATCATGCAGAGAACAGTAAATAAATGCAAAAACATACAGCTGACATTATATTTGGAAGGCGGCCTCCATTTCTCTACTGTCTCCAGTAATAAAAAAATAGCTAAAACCTCCAAAACGATAATCAAAACAATCAGATATGCCCTCACACATCCATTTGTCATCGTTGGCCAAGCGAAGCAGCTGATTGGCTCCTGGAGCTCTCTGACACCTCGTCTCTAATGCTGCAAGATTTGATTGACAGCTGGCAATATCGGCCAGCAGCGTCCTCAAGGTTGCTTTGACTTTGAGTGTGTGGTGTCTGGATATTTGTTTAGTGACGGCAGGGGGCAGATTGAGAAGCACATCCGTGTGACGCAATCACAAACACAAATCCTGCAATTAGATAGACACAAGCTATCCCGCTAATTCTTCCAGCAGAACCTGTCTGCACGCTTAATGAATATGTATGTCTTGCTGGAAAACATCAGCCACCTCAACCTCCAAAGTGGCTTTCCTGCCACAAAACAATATTGTTGTTTTTCTCCGCTACGGAGAGAGGAAACCGTTTTGAGCGACAGTCACCGAAACTAGAGCTTTTTGTAAATGACAAATGTTTTCTCACACACATAAAACAAGCAAGCCGAATCGATACGAGCTGCTATTCCATTCACAAAGAAGCTCTTTTATGGAAACCTTGGGCGAGCAAAGGCTATAGTATTGATCTGTGACTGAACAACGCTGCTGAATAACCTTGAGAGAAAAAAAAAAAAACAGCGATGCCAAGAGCTGCTGTTGTTAAAAAACATCACGTTACTGAACCTCAGACAAGCTGTCTGAAATCTGACAAACATAGAATACAGGTATTGTAATGGGAGCCAATTAAAGCAGGTCCATTTCAAAATTCAGCTTCACCTTTAGATGTTCATCTGGACACGAGCGCTAGAGAAACACTTTTACCCACAGTACTGCTCACAACAGTGTGAAAACTTACTTTTAGTTAACCTTTTATTTTAAAACGCAGGGTATTAGTCAACATTATCTATACCAGTTTTGAGATGTTGCCTAAAAATGCTGGACTGAAACACTGATGCAAATAAATACAGTATTTTACAGTATCGTTATTGATTTACAATTCATATTCATTATACAGTGGTGGCCAAAATGATTAGAACAGTATTTTCACAGGATAAATATAAAGATTTAAAGTTTTTAATTTATATGTTTCTGTATTTTGCTGTGATGTGTCAGTAGAAAATCAGTTTACATTACAATTTTGTCTGTTAATTATAATAATGTAGTGCTGATTCATTTCAACTAACATTATTAAGCCACAGTCATGTCAAGCACATTGGGGGGCCAATCATTTTGAGGGAAATATAAATACCAGACCATTATGGTAATGGTATTTATTTAATAGTTGCCAGTTCATATGAATTTGTGTGATTGTCCTACACCTAACTCCACCCCTAAACTTACCCATCACTGGGGTTTAGACAAATCATATAAAATCATACAAATTTGTACAAATTTTCCACCTCTTACGAATTGGTCATGACACACACACATGCTTGGTGTGCATATAAAACACAGCTCATGTGATATGAAAGTGGTTGCTGCGTGACGCTGTGTCCTGGCGCTAATACACCAAAACAATAAAACACATTAGAAAGCAGGTGGAGACATAATTACTGATTATCATGACTTAGTTCTGTCTTTTTACACGTGGTGTTGCATCACGCCTCATAAACATATTTAATATTTGTGATATAAACATACCCACTAAACATTGGATGTCGGATAGACGTGCAGATCATGTCTATATTGGGTATGTCGGTCCATGACTAATTCTGGACATCTATTCGACGTCCAAACTAGGTCCACTATTTGGACGTCCAACCATGACCCAACTTGGACGTCATTTTGACTTTCAACATTTCACCTAATCTGGGTTTTTTTGGATGTCATTTGGACGTCTATGGCAGTGGCAGTAAATGCGTTTTACAAAATAGAGCCTAT
>JAUCMS010000034.1:11881873-11894185 GCA_032357445.1 Enteromius radiatus
CAAACTTTATAGCAAGAGAGTATTTGAAAACTGGACTAAAACACAAGAATCCTTTACAGAGTGTTATGAGTGACAGTGAAATAAAAGCAACAGATAAAATATAAAGCCAGATTTCTCTGCAGTATCATGGGTAATGTAGTCCTTCACCAATAATTATGCTTCTAAACATGATTATTTACAACATAAGTTGAAATAATGCTGGATGATAGCTTCAACTAAAGCATTTACTATAAATGAATAACCTCTGAGTTCAGAGTAGGTCTGCATTTAATGGTTATTGTGAGAGCCATGAAGCCAATTGTGAAAAATCAATTTCCTTATAGAAAGTATGAATGGGGTTTTTAGTTCCAGAACTATCTGCTCTATTATATATGGTGGCATTCACGTTGAGTACCCTCAGTCCATTTTTTTTTTATTTTTTTTTATTTTTTTCATTTTTATCAAGAGTAGACTGTGTCTTACTAGCAGTTACCCAAGTAAACATGATGATTTAAACATGATTTCAACTTAGACCAATCCACCATAACTGTCTTGACTAGTCCAAGTAGTTTATGTAACCCTCCTCAGGCCCTAAAGCACATTTAATTCAATATTTGTGCATCTGTGCTTGGCATGTCGTAACTTGGACGGCTCACGGTAATAGAGCCATGTCGACAAAAGGCCAAACCCACAAAAATCATATGTGAGCTAACAAGCTAATGAACAATGCTTGAAGGGAGATGATCTCACAGCCTCTGTTGCAGGGAGAGAAGCGTTTCATGTGTTGTTTTTGTCTTTTTGCGCTCACGTAATTGAAACTTATCTGGTTTATGTGGTGTTGTGTGTTTGCAAACACCGACTTGCAAATACTCAAAGGCCTGCGCAGCTGAATTATGTCAAATTGTGTGTGTGTGTGATCCATCATTATGTATCTCGTTCATTACTAAATCCGATGCAGCCACTGGAAAAATCATTCCTGTTTCGAGAGACAGAAATGTTGTGCGTGTGCTTTGGTAATGGCTGGCTGGTTCAGAATAGAAATGGCTGGTGTGCGGTCAGGGTGGGCAAATTGTGGCCTCAAAGAGTGAGGAACTACATGATTCAAAAAGATAGGATGGCAAAAAGGGAACGGTTGGCGTGTGAGAGTCTAAATACATCTAAATACACTGTTATTATATACCTTAACGTCTTATTTTGACTTTCATGCAGTGTGTAACACAGCTCTAAGTGAATGAAAACATCCTGCAAGTTTTAAGTTTTAAAATCTGAAAGTGAACCATGTAAAAAGTCATTGTTTCTCAAAAAAAAAAAAAAAGAGTCAATTCTGTATCATTGCAACGCGCCCCAAGCTTGATGTCAGCATGAAACATTAGCATGTTAGTGCCCACTTGTAGCTCTTTTCTCATTGGTCTGAATGCAAATCAGATTTATTCCTCACCACTAGGTGTCTCTAGGACACAAAAGCAGCACTGAGCTCAAAACACTGCTTTATCAGCCATTATAGGCGTGATGAGATGAACATGAGACCAATCCACCAATCACTGCAGCTGTGCAAACTATTTGGACATTGTTGAACAAGTTAAATAAAAATAAATGCATATTATAAGACAATTAGAGTGGTTTTTAACCTTGCATGCATCTCAAAAACCAAAACCAAGATATGAACCTTTCATAACCCATAATATTGGCACATTAATTTCAAAGTAAAACTTCCGGTGAGTGACACAAAAAAAATGCTGTGCTATTTAAAAAGCTGTTTTATTGAAGCATAGTTTCCGGAGAACCAGAGATATTCAACTAAATCTTCAACTTAAGCTAAATTAGAAAACACGTTAACTCTTTAGAACAGGGTACACTTATTCACTATTAACCATGACTTTTCCCTCAATAAATTCATGATTTGCTGCTTATTAATAATTTGTGCGGTAGTTGTTAGGTTTAGGTAATGAGTAGGATTAGGGATGTAGAATAAGGCATTAATATGTGCTTAATTACTACTAATAAATAATATAAAAAATATATTCTAGTAATATGCATGGTAATAAGCAACTAGTTAAGCGACCCTAAAATAAACCGTTACCAAAAACTCATGCATATGAAGCTATGCAACGCTAACCTTGAGTTTTCAAACATCGCAGCATGTTAAAATTGTTTGGAATCCATAACATAATATCCCTCAAGTAATTACATAAAAATTAGGCTTTATTAATCGTTAATTGTGGACCTGCAAATCGTAGTTTGTGTGAAAAGTAATAAAAGTTGTGGGACTTGTACTGCCTCTAGAGTTTATTTCACCTGGAAACGTCTTTGATTTGTGTGTAGAAGTATGCTTTTTTTGAGTTTTCCAGAAATGTATGTAGAGGCACGTATTTCATTGAGCTGTGTTGAGATCAGCTTCTCACACACCTGTGAGTGTGGAGGAAAGGTCAGCTTCTTTAACATTGGTGCCGAATGCACTCTCTCTCTCTCACACACACACACACACACACACACACTCACGGCTCTGAGGACTCGAAGCAGCTCAGGCTTGCACAGTAAGCACATGTTTCCTCTGGGTCCTGCCCTGGATGTCTCCAAAAAGGATGCTTTAATAAGGCACAGCTTCTCTCTATCAGTTTTTATTACCTCCCAACCTACAAAAGCAGTGACCCAAACAAAAAAAATAAATTATATTGGCATATTGGGTTGGTAGTTGTGAAGCACAGATAAAGGAATCGTTCACCTAAAAAAAAAAAAAAAAAAAAAACTACTGTATAGCAGACTACTGTTGTATTTTTGGGCAAAATATTCCTTTTCTAAAAATTAGAGGATGAATTTATAATGTTTCTTAAAGAAGTTTTGTCTGCTCACTAAGAATAATAATATTTAAATAAATAAATAAAATGAATAAATACATAAAAAAATATTGTAACATTATAAATATCTTTATGGTCACTTTTGATTAATTAGAAAATAATAATGCTAATAATAATTTCAGCTTCCTGGCAAGGCAACATTTACCATTCAATTTAGCTGAACTTGAACAAATATTATATATTAATATATATATATAAATAAATATTATATAAAAGTTATATATACATAATTTTAATAACAACAACAACTAAAGCTTTAACCAAAATTAATCAATAAAATAATTAGCATATTGTTATATTATATTTAAAAAAAATAAGTCTACAAAGAAAACTGTACATTTGATATGATTGGTTATTGACTAGCATTAATAGTTACTCTTTGTGGGTGCAGTAATATGTCTGTTTGACTGCATCCAGTCCCAGGATGATGTGTTTGGTAATAATGACTGTGATATTTCAGGTACTAGTAAGGCAGTAGAGACAGTATTAAGGCATTTTTTTTTTGTGTGTGTGCAGTGGTGATGAAGGACTTCCTGTGTGTGAAAGACATTTATCCCTGTGTAAATAGCTTGTTTGTGGGGCGCTCAGCTAATATGAGCTAAATTAGGCCCGAGGCAGGTGAGAGTGACTCACGGTGGCTCAGTCATGCTTTACTCTGCGTCTGCCAAGCTGAGAGCAGCTGTTTCTTCAAGAGCTTCTTCAGACTCATGTCTTGGGCTTACAGAAGCTCGGCGTGTGAAAGAGTCTCACCTCTTATCTCTGCTCTCTGGGATGACGCAGAATCGTAGACACGCACACCCGTTCTCCCTCGACACACACACACACACACACTAGCAGCAGCAGTCATATTCATCTAAACACACGTAAAAGACATGTTGAGTTAGTTTAAGCACATGCTGAGCGTAAGATCTCACCCTTGGCTTTCCTGCTCAGAGCAGCCATGCGTGTTTGCAAATTATCCTCCGGTTGTGTGTTCTGTTCACGAATTCAGGGTTGGATGAAAAAGGAACACCACTTTACACGATCAAGAAACTAGTGCTATCACTGTAATTACCCAGGAAAAGTCTAGCTTTAACAAATGTATGCATTTTTATCTTTGTATGTGCTTTTTTTAAAGCAATTTTATGATTGCATAATACGTATATATATATATATATATATATATATAGCATTATTTATTTTTATTTATATAAATGTATATTTATTTATTTTATTATATATATACACACACATATGCTGTATATATATTATTATTATTTATTTATTATTATTTATTTTTTTTAAGGAGGCCCTGCAATCCATTCCAGCCAACAACCCTGAATACATCCAGATCACATGAATGCAGACTTTTACATTTATACCAAAAAAAAAACAAAAAAACCCAGAAAGCAAACGACACATCTGAGCCTTGGCGGTCATTCTCGCTCCAGCGAACTAAGACAATGGCAGCGTAGAGATCATAATGAGAATAACGACAGTGTCACCAGACGGAAAGGAATGGCGTGAAAAATGAAATAGCTTGTGCTGAAGAGAGAGAGAGAAAGATGAGCGTGAGCAGGAAGCATGAGGAGAGAGAAAGAGAGAGAGCTGGCAGTAAACCCTATAAATCCACTGGGCTTTTCACATGCAGACACAGAGCAGAAGAGACAACGGCTTTAGGGCCAGAGAGCAACGGTCAGACTACCAGAAAGGAAGGAATAGAGAATGAGAGAGAGAGAGAATTAAATAAATACGGCAGCAGGAGAGGAAAACAGGCTGGAGCTGTCAAGAAAGCACTGTCTGCAGATTAAAATCAGGGCTATTTAAAGAAGACCAGCATGCAAAACATGTGTTCTCCCTCATACATACAAATACACATACCAACAAACACTGATTCAGACTCAGAGCAGATAAACTCACACACACACTTTCATATTTCCCTACATAATTATACATATCTGTCCCAGTATGCTGACGCTGATTTGCCAGTCAATACAGTACATCAAATGCAATCCATTTTACTTCGGTGAGGTGACGCATTTCTGAGGGTTCAGGCGAGTCAGTGAGATATTGATTTCATCTGTGGGCTCACATAGTTAAGAAAAAACTCACAGATGAGATCTCTAATGTCTAGTTTTGAGGTAATAGACTGAAAGAAAACAGCAAAATGAGACGTTTACCGAAGCCTCCTGTTCTTCAGATAGCACTCTCTAGAGATAAAGAAACCAAGAAACATGACATACTGTAGCAGAATATAAAACAAACATAACCTACTACAGCGTCACCACCTAACCTAACATATAAAAACTATGGAACATTACCATACCATAAATATCACAGCACATTAACCTAAAAATGATGTAAAGAAAGCATAATATATATATATATATATGTTATGATATGTTGCCATATTGTGATATATCATAGTGTAATATGACATAGTTGACATTACATTGCATAACATGTAACATAATATAACATTGGTATAACATGTTACAATGTAACACAACATTACTATAGCAACAGAAGAACTAAAACATTACCATAACATACAGTAACATAACATTGCATTACCATAACATACACTGTGATGTAACATAACTACATAAACATATAGCATAATATAAACAGAACTTCGTAACACTAACATAACAGAACACAACATTACATATTTGAACTTTAATGTAGTATACTGCTGTAAAAAAGAACACAACATATTAAATATGTTTCCCCTGATCTCACACTGCCCTTCTCGAAGGACAATCTGGGAGTTTTTTTTTTCCTCCTTCTCCTAATCTATCTTATTTCCTTATTATTCCATTCGCTACCTCTCGACTGACCTGTCTTCCCCCAAATGTGATGTTTGTGTATGGTCGGAGGGGTCCAGTTTCACTACATGTAACAGTGTATGTGACAAATAAAAGCACTACTTCCATACTGTAACAACATACATAATAGCATAACATTAACAACATACTGTAACAACATTAACTAAACAAACATGCTGTAATGACATAAACATTACAGCGTTTATATAATGCACTGTCTACGCTACAGCTGAGAGCTCACCTATTACACCTCAAGAGCTGTGAAGAGTCTCCTTTGATCAAAAACATCAGAAATTCACCCTTGAAAGTGTCTAGACATATCCCAAGGGTAATGCTTATTTTTCCAATCTATCATTATTTTGGTTGCACTTTATTTTACGGTTCATGTACTTACACTTACAGTGTACTTGTACTGTACCTACTTAAGAACTCCTCTTTTACGGTACTTGTACTGTACCTACTGTACCTACTTAAGAAAGTACTGGTTGAGGTAACTACATGGGGTATGGCTAGGTTTAGGGGTAGGTTCAGGGTTAGTACCTAGTTATCGTAACTACTATTATACGTAAGTACTGTACTATTTACATGAGTAACAGGACTGTAAAATGAAGTGCTACCATTATTTCGCTAAGCTGTATTGTTAACCTGCATTCATGTAATGCATTAACTATTGGCAATGTTTTAAAAATCAGCATTACGACAGCTGCCAAACACAAGGACTGAGCCGCTATTTGCTGCCCCTTGTTTCAGAGAAAGATACAGGTTAGAAAAATATTATATTGAGAAATGATTCACAGTAAGACCAGCAACATGTACTATACGATAAAGTAAATATGACCAGTTCTGATTTCTCTTTGAGTTGATTAGTGTTGTCAAGTGTTGATCATGTTTCCACCGGCGTCCCAGAGCGTGTCAATTAACGCCCATGAGCTCATCCTTCTTACCTTCTGCAAAAAGCATGTAGCGTAAAATAGCATCACTATACCTCACTTAGCTTCAATCACAAACACAATTAAATTAGCTCAGACTGCAGAGACGAGTTAAGGCACTGGTGAGTGCTTGAGCGTGTTGTCTGTAGATGTGGCTGGAATCATGCACGTTACCATCAAAGCTATAAATGCATGGATGTTTTATGCACATTGTGTGTGTGTGCATCATCAGGGGCTTTTTGTCACGATCTGAGATCTCCTGCGTGATGTGATGAAGGCATAACCAGCATCACTCCGCTTCTGCTCTCAGTGTTTACTCTTACATTAACGAGAGCAGAAAGCTCGTTTACAGGGCACATTAAATCTGTATAGTGTGTACATTACTGATCTGAACAAGCATTTGTTAATGCAGTGATGTCATTCTCTCTTAAATAGAGTTGCGGTGCTGGAAAACAGATGTGCACATCCTGACTTGTTTGCAAATTTCAACACTGGTCCGTCTCTCTATCCCCGGCCTCGCAGTTTAGAAGTAATCTGTTTGAAAGCTGCTGCTTAAATTGCGTCAACAAAAAAAACAGTTTCAAAAACAACTCCCGTATTCTGTACACAAACAGAACCATAGCTTGGAATTATTAAAGAGATTCAGTCTGGCATTTCAGGCAAGACACTGCAAGGAAAAGCCATTGTTTTTTCATGCACTGATCAATTTTGAGATCTTGGTCTGTTTTGTTTTCGTAACATGTCTTCTTCCAGACTGGTGGACAGAAAACATTCAAAACACATGTCTGAGGGTTTGCTTTACTGTACTTCATCTGTTTGCATCTAGCTTTCGATCTTTAAAGACGCATGCCAGTTTATTCTGTTCTGGAAATGCATGCAAATTTGTGCATATTTATTTAGATGATTTACCTTTTTAAACAGCATTTCAGAATTTTAAACATATTTTCTTAATGTACTGTGATTATTAATCAACAAGCGATGCATGGACTGATATTGATTAGAGTGACTTACCTAAAAGTTGCAGTGAAAGCAGGTCATGATAGTATTTTCTTGTAAAAAAGAAAGAAAACAGCTTCATGAACAAGACACATGTATTAGGGGCTTGATTTTATCCCTCAGGAATTGACTGGATGTCAGTGACAATATTTACAGTTTTATGATTTATTCTTATGAGAAACCGCGGATAATGAATCATTCTTTGAGCTTGATCTGTTCAGTGAATCTGCTGATTCAGTTCACAAAGCCAGTGATTCGTTAACTAATTAATCCAGTTGCAGTATTTTCTCATCCTTTTCAATGACAGCATTTTATTTTTGAGCAAACTGTGCCTTTAATTAGTAAGTTTATCTTTCCTTATCATCTCCTGTGCTCATGTCACTTCTGTTCCTCTGTCAGCCGTCTCTTTCTCTTCCACTCCCTGATGTCTCTCTCTCTCTCTCTCTCCCATCCATTGACTCATCAGCAGCTAGTCACTTATCTCCTTCTCTCATCCTTTTCCTGGAAGGATAGATCTGTCCTCTCCTCTCTTTGTTTCTCTCCGTCTGTAGCTGGAGTTGCCAGCTCGTCCGTGGTGTGTGAGGTGTCAGACACACAGATATTCATTATTCATCAACTCTTTCTGAGAGCCTCGTCCTCTCTCCGTTCACAGACACACATCTATCTATCTATCTATCTATCTATCCGTCCGTCCAACCATCCATCTATATACAGGAAGGAGTTTAATTCTCACGCTCAAAAATCATTGTGACAGCATTAATATTCAGCATCGCAGATTCATTCACAAACAAATCTAACACTGTTTAAAAGAGGAGTCATTACTATCTTTACCTCTGAAGTGTTTTGTTGAGGTGATGCTGTTCTAGTGTTGATATAGTGTTATTTCTTCAGTTTGGACCGCGATGGTGACGTGCGTACAGTGTATTTATGGTGAGCTCTTAAACGTGTCTGACAGACTGTGTGTGTGTGTGTGTGTGTGTGTGTCTTCGTCTGTTGTTAACTTCACTTGTCACATCTGTTTGCAGTTTCTTTTTCTCTGTACTGATTTGATACAGATAATTTACACAATTACTCTGCAAATATAACTATTAAATGTACATGAATTGTTAGGTGAGATGCAGATCCATCATGCGGTCGTGTCGTATTTCACATCTCTCGGCTGAAGTCGCTCTAATAACGCCACTGAAAGCATGTTTGGCAGGACGCCGAGGCCATTGAAGATTTTCAGTGGTGATAACTAACTGTGAAAGCAGGAGGCAGCTGCTGAGCTCCGTAAACTCATCTTATATTAGAGCTGCTTTGTTGTTTTGGAAGCCAATGTCAACCTTTCCCACTGAGAGAGAACGAATGAAACCAATCTCTCGCTCCTGACCTGAGAACCTCTGAGCGTTTGAATGCAGATGTGTCCTGATCGTGGCTCGAGAGCTCGAATACACATCTATAAAAAAACACAGAAATAACAAATTCCCAAATGAACTCAGTGTGAGCACCTACGTGTGCTTGAATCTTTTGTAATAAATGCCAGTTTAATGACGTTTTATGTATTCAGGTCATTGTAGTTTGTCTAGTCGAGTCAGCTTTATTTCTGCACAGCTTTATATAATATAGATGTGTCAATGCAGATTCACAGAGAGAAACAGGAAAATATTATATATTCTGGAAACTCAACTATATGGCATCTTCTGTAAAACAGCAATAAAGCATTATTTAGCTTAATTATATTCAGTAGTTTTATATCAATAGCAGTGTGATGTGAGAGAGGTTAACAGTATTGATGCGAAAGCATTCATACAAACATTAGAAGTTGTATTCTTGTGTTATTGTATGTTAATTAAAAAATAATCCTTTGCATTTTTTTAAAAAGCATTGTCAACCTGATACCCATTCATATATGGATCCAGATTTAAAATATATATATATATATATATATATATATATATATTAAATAAAAAATAAATTAATTAATTAAAAAATATATATATATTTTTTTTTAAAAAGTCAGGCCAGTAGTTGGCGATGCATCACTTTTAAATCCAATTTCGAAAGTTTTCATATCCCCAAATCACTGTTGTTGTGTGAATGAATGGGCAAAACACATAAAAGCATTCTGTTGAAGTAGGTTTTGTGTAAATGTAGGTGTTGTGACTGAATTAGTCACATCTGTGGGATCGTCTGTAACCAGGAAGGGGCGGAGCTTACTGCTTGACTGACAGCTGACTATAAAAATTATAGTCAGCAAACCAGAAATCATCATTAGTTCATCACCGGGACACATTCTAAACCAAAAGCCCACTTCTAAACCAATAAAAAATTAATTTGTGTTTGATCTGACTTGACACCTCTGTCTGAAAAAAGATGGACAGGACTAATAATTAATGGAGCGGATATAATTGCTGCAGCTTTTGTCACACTGAGGCTTCTGGAGTCAGATTGATTTCTGTTGTTATTGTACTGAGCCAAGCTGAACCCAGTCCAACCCTAACATCTACTGGCCCTTCACAGATGAAGAAACTGAATCTGCAGAGCAAACAGACAGAATTGCCCACTAAAGCCTTCATGATATTTGACTAAAATCAGAGGTAGCATTTTATTTTGAGGAGAAACTCTCACTATATAATTAATGCTTAATATATATATATATATATATATATATATTAATAATTTATATATTTTTTTAATACATTGTATTTCAAAATATATTCACATATAAATATTGTTGATGTTCTGATCCAACCTGATCTCACGGCAACTTGTACATATTTTACGAGGTGGCTATTTCGTACGAATTTGTACGACATCACTCTAAATCGTATGTATTTTACGAGATGCCAATTCGTATGAATTTGTACGAATGACCTAAACATAACCCCGCCCCTAAACCTACCCATCACATGGTTTTAGACAAATCGTGCGAAATCATACGAGTTGGCACAAATTTGGCACCTCGTACGAATATGTACAAATTGCTCGTGAGACTGTGTTGTCTGATCAGTTTATTTGTGCCCTGATCCAACCCAAGATAATCTGCCAATATATTTTTAAAAGCATAAACAAATTAAAAAATCCATATATTTTCAGTCCAACAATATACATTCAAATTTGAAGAATTGTCTTTGTTAAATGTTGAACATATAACACATTTGGACAAAAATGTGATGATGAAGCACGCAAACGTCGCCTCGAAGACGCCCTGGATCGGAGGAAGTGGAGAATGGCTTGCCAAAAAGCACTACGGGACAAACACTAGAAGAAGACGGAAAAAGAAAACAATAATAAACAATAAAATATATATATATATATATATATATATATAATAAATGAATCATTATGAATCTAGTTTTGGTCTCCATTAGTAATCCATCAACATAGCATTAAGTAGACGACTGTAAGAGTCGAGTACTGTGATGTGTATTTTCTATGCATTTTATAACCTCATTGTTTACAACATATATTTACCAAATTTTGGTTTAAAATATAATTCTTTATAGGGGTTCATCAGTAAAATGTGATGTTTTACAGATGATTCATTCCTCTGATTAAATATCAGCACTATTCTTAGTATTTTGCTGTGAGTGAATAAGCCTGGTGACACTGACCCAGAACTAGTTACAGTCGTACTGAAGGATAAAAATAAATCACACATTGCACGAGCCAATCGTGTCTGGTTGCTTTAGTGGATCTGAGCCCAGTTGAAAAGCTGCCAGTGAGATTCTTATGATCCAAAGCATGTTGAAAATGAACCATCAACTCCTGACGGTTAATGAGTGAATAAATCCTGCGATGCTAATAACCTGTCAGCAGCTGATAGACACTGAGAGAGCGCTGGATATACTTCTGTGATTGTGTATGGAAATAGATTCACCTTTGCTTCCGCTGCTTTGTTCAGAGTCCAGCCCCTGAATCGATTCGGTCTGATAGAGGTGTCACGGGCCGAGCGGAAAACAGGAACTCAGAGCAACAGGAATCTTATAGACTGATGTACATCGTCTCAGTATTCAGCTTTATTTTTGGTTAATTTCTTCTTCAAAGAAATAATTAACTTTGAGGCTGTTAAAACCGTATTGCTTAACCTCCAGAGAAGCACTTTTGCGAAATTGCAACAGTTATTAAAAGCAATTAAATAATACATGTGTTTTAGTAAGTATGGCTTGAAACTACAAATAGCAGCAGCTCGCAACAGTTTAGGGAGGAACATGTTCATTTTAATTTATTTTTCTATTTACCATTTTAATTTAGTACAGTACAAACATACATTTATGTTATTATATTTCAACAGGAACATGTTTATTATTAGGAATCCTTTTTTTGTTTGTTTGTTTTTTTTACTGTTTTTACCATACAGTGGGTACGAAAAGTATTCAGACTACCTTAATTTTTTTCACTCTTTGTTATATTGCAGCTCATTTTTTTCCTCATTAATGTACACACAGCACCCCATATTGACAGAAAAACACAGAATTGTAGAAATGTTTGCAGATTTATTAAAAAAGAAAAACTGAAATATCACATGGTCATAAGTATTCAGACCCTTGCTCTGTATTTAGTAGAAGCACCCTTTTGATCGAATACAGCCTTGAGTGTTTTTGGGAAAGATGCAACAAGTTGTTCACTCCTGGATTTGGGGATCTTTTGTCATTCCTCCTTGCAGATCCTCTCCAGTACTGTCAGGGTGGATGGTAAACGTTGGTGGACGGCCATTTTTAGGTCTCTCCAGAGAGGCTCAATTGGGTTTAAGTCAGGGCTCTG
>JAUCMS010000034.1:11901383-11913869 GCA_032357445.1 Enteromius radiatus
CCGATCCAGCTATTTTTTCAATATCGGGGCCGATATCCGATCCTAATATCGGATCGGTGCACCCCTAATATATATATGCTTCTTTTTTTTGAAAATTTGTTTGAATCAATTATTATTATCATTATTGTTAATATAGTATGTCCATATACATGTTAATCTCAATATATGCCGCAATTTAAATTTAAAACACAGAAAATGTTATTAATTAATTAATTTATGTAATGCAATCTGGTTGTGATGAACCATCCATGACTACTCATTATATATATATATTTTTTTTTTCTTTTCACATTAGTATATTACAGTATTATCTAATTAAAACAAATTTCTGAGTTTTGTTCCAGAAGGAATAGGTTTTATTTGAATGACGACTCGTGAGCCATATAGACCAGTTCTGTTCCAGTGTTTTTATCTGAACCCTTTGTTTTGAACAAAACATTTGAATGAATGATTCAGAGAGAGCCACCTACTGGTCTAACGAAGGAAAAATGAGCACTAATGCACAGTGTAACTGATCATAGTGTATCTAACCTGCAACTAAATATTAACTTTTTCATTTCACACTTTTTCACAGAAAGCTTTAAAGAGCCAGTTTGGCATGGTAGAGATATAATCGCTCTTCAAAACAGGCTCTGTGTCTCTCTCGCCCTCCACGTGTTGGCTACAATGTGCTGTTTTCCTGCCGCCGGTGTATAATTTAGCTCCAGCGAGACGAGCGTCAGCTGAAAGCACCGGAGTGGGAAGACAAATCTTTTCTGAGTTGAATAATCCAGCTGCAATCTCTGCCATTATGAGGGCTGAGGCCGACAAAGAGATGTGATTTTTACCCTATAGACTGTAATTACTATCGCAGGTTCTCATTGTGCTCCTTCCAGTTAAAACGCAATGTGTCCCAATGCTAATGACTTCTTCCTGATGTGTTCATTCATCCTTTACACTTAGGCAATCTGTTTACCCAATAATTTACTCCATAGCCCACTCCGTCTCTCGCAGAAGATGCGCAGGGATTACTGCTCATTGTAGCTGCGTCGAGCCCATCTGTGACCTAGAAAGGTTTCGCAGACCCTTTAAGCGCGCTTCGATCTAGCTAAATTGCTTCAGGAGTGGTGGGGTGAGGGCATCACCTAAACTAGCTCATCAATGATTTTGTTACCTCAAGGAAGGCCTGGGAACGGAGGAGGCGGCTGATGATTACGCAGCACAACAGACATTATCAGACAAATTAGCCCTTTTCTGTTTCTGCCAGCAGTTTGCGGAAGGTGAAGTATGTTAAAATACTTTCTCTCGCCCCAGTTAACTGTAGATAGATGCTGTCAGAGGCAGCAACACTGGTGCTATCCATGCACTGTAAAACATATCCATGAAAAAAGTATGTACAAAGTCATTGAGTTGATATACAGAGACTATCATATGGTGCGTGCTTTGCTTCAGACTGTTTAAATATAGCATAAATGTTCAAATTAAGTGTTATTTTGTGTGGTTTAGGGATAAATGTGTTAAATATATACATGCGTGTGTTTAATAAATATACACAGTACACACTCATATACGTCAAGAAAAGCTATTTTGGGTGCGTTTAATCAGTACGGTGGCACTTTAATGATGGCAGTCAACATGCTTTGTGTCAGACTGTATAAGGAGAATAAGTGCTGTAGATGTTATTTTGTATGTGTTAGTATTTAATGTTGGGATTTGCAGGGGTTTCTGTTCTGTTTTGCATGGTCAGGTGGAGGATAGGCTGCAAAACCTTACAGTAATACTCAACGTTACTTGTTAGAGACTGTAGTCTGCTACCCTTACCGGGTAACACTTTATTTGAAAGTGTCACAATACAGAGTAATTACCTAATTAGGCACTTAGTAGTAGCCAATGTACTTGCAATATTTTGAAAACAAAGAACAGCAACAAAAAAGATTATTCTACTGCGTTGCTTAGAAAAACCCCTATTGGAAACTTTATATTTGAAGCGTGTACGTCTGGTGCCTCCAGTGGCTCTGAAATTACACGCATCACCTTTCATTTGGCGTTTGAAATAAGTTCTTCTGACAGTGCACTTGTTCCTGTGAAGATGTGGTGCGGTTCCAATTAATATTAAAAATGGCATGAGTCATAACGGCCCTAATATTGATAAAATTACGCTCCTCTCTTGGATGACAGGGGTTTGTGAAATGTGTCTAACGGTGCCAGACTATCCAAAAACCACTGATTGAATTAAATCCTGCTTTTGCGGGACGAGTAATCTAGTAAACAAAGCTATCTCATCCACCCTTGGGCCAGCAATTCATCTCCCATCCTCTGCACCTCTGTGTGTGTTATTAGCCTTCATTCAGCACACAGTACACCCAGAGAAAAATGACAGTGACACCTGCATTATTTACCAGAAATTAGGAGCAGAGACGCAAACCAAGGAGGTATAATAACACTGGAGAAAGTATACATGCATTGTGTCGGTTTTTGTTGTTGTTGTTGAAAGAATATGTGTGTGTGTGTGTGTGTGTTGCATTGTATTTTTGCCCTGTTTCCCAGTATTATTTTTTTTTTTCCCTAAACATTCTTGTGTATAGTAGATATTAACTCTTGTTTTATAAAAAAAAAAAAAAAAATAGCTTGAAGACAAAAAATACAATAATATATATATATATATATATATATATATATATATATATATACTGAAAATGCTACGGTAAAACCCTGTTAAATGATTAATGGTAAATTTCTGCAATATTTACAGGGAGAAAATGTAAACTGACATTCCCAGAATTCCCTGCATTGCATTTCAAATAGTGTTTTGTTGCTGTTTGTTTGTTTTTGTTTTTTTTCTTCTTCTCCGTGATGTTTATTAGGGTTGTGTGTTAGATATATTGTTGTTAAATGATTGTTTATTGTATATTTCAGTTTAGTGTTTGTGTGAATGACTCTGAGCTTCTTCTAGATATGCTCATATTTAAAAGCTGCTTGTGATGGGCTTTGGTTCATCATGTGACTTCCTCATCATCACCTGCATACTGTATTTCAAAGCTACAGAATAGCTTTCAGTGCTTTAATAGGTTGGTATATTAACATTAGATCAGTTCATGAAATTGCGGTATTTAACCGTATAAACTAAAACCGAAAAAAATTAAATGTTGATACAATATTTTTTATGGTCAAATTCACCACATCTGCTTTTTTTTTTTTTTTTTTACATAAATTTTACTCATTCCTTCTTACAGTATATATATATATATATATATATATATATATTTATATATACGCCTTATGTTTTTGTTTAGTCTTTCACGGGTTTGTTTTGCTTTCGATTTCATGTCTTCCTGTTTTTCCTAATTTGGTCTTGTTCCGTTTCTTGTTCAGTAATTAGTTTACCCGATCCACCTGTGTTCCTCACCTGTTCTGAGTTCTCCCTAATGTTGTCTTGTTTAAAAGTTTTGTCTTTATTAAGGTTTATTTAGTGTGTGTTTCCTGCCTGTAGTCTGCTTGTTTAAATATTAAAAGTTTATGTTTCATCTGCAACGCTTCTGTCTTCGCCTGTTTGCTTGCACACTCAGCGTGACTATATATATATATATTTTTTTTTTTTTTTTTTTTTTTTTCTGCTCTATTATGGAAGTTGATGGTGATCAAAACAGTCTGCTCACAAACTCTTTTTGAAATATCTTCCTTTGTGTTCAGCAGAACAAATACATTTAGACAGGTTTGGAAATACTTTCAGCCTTGATCACAGGAATAAATTATAATTCAACAGATATTTGCATTGCAATAATTTTGTAATAATATATAATAATAGAAAAAAAAAATCTAATATCATTGCAATGTGAATATCTGTTGAATTGTAATGTTTTCCTGTGATCAAGGCTAAACTTTCAGCAAAATTGCAAAATCGAACCTTGAAGCAATCCTTCAGAAATCACTCTGATTTGCTGCTCAAAAAAAAAAAAAAAAAAAAAAAAATTGCTGTGTTTTTATAAAAAGGTCTTTATGTACATTAATTGCACGTTTTGTAGTTCTGTGATTTGATTGGACAATGATAGACAGAGTAGGTCATCTGCTGGCTGGCATCATTAATAACCTGTCACTCAATAAAACCCAACTGCCCTTTGTTATTTCTGAGCTAATTTAGCTTCCGATTAGCTTAATGCATTTGACATCTCCTACTAAAGAGGTTTTGTGAGGGCTTTCACTCGTCCAGGACATCATATTTGTCATTTGACCATGAAGTGTCACTCATTCTAAATGTGGGTGGCTAAACATCTTCAAACAGCACGAGGTACAGTAGGTCAACAGATTAATTCTAGCTAGATATTAACAGCATGCATTAAATGCATGAAGTCAAGCAGTCGTATCCCACAAGCGCATGCTTAAATATAATATCAGTCAGTGATTACAGCTAGAGATGAGTAAAAGTGTTAAATCAGCAGCGGATCACAGAGACCAGGCCCTCCTCTGGCTTCGGCTGCGCTGTAATCAGGGATTTAGAGCTCCTAATTGCTCCTTTGGAGTCATTGTGCTGGATAAATGAATTAGATTTTTAATCCCTCATGCCAGCAGGGCATATTCATCTGATCCTTCTGTGTTTATGCCACAAAGTGACAGGAAAAACACACCTAAGACACCATGTTACGCAGCTCTGAAGAACATTCAGATAATTACTCCTGATTTCCTGATGATCTGAATCAACAGTGAACTGATTTCAGTCTGTTTACAGCTGTGCTTCTAGAACTGCTTCACAGCAGAATTGACTTCTGTTTGCATCATTGTGTTTTTTTTATTTTAGTTTTTGTATTTTTTCTTGCTTATCACTGTGAAGTTGTTTTGAAACAATCTGTGTTGTATAAAGTGCTATAGAAATAAAGGTGACTTGAGGTTTTCTCAAGGCCACAAAAATGCCTTTATTCAGGTCTTATCAAGACTAAAGGCTGGAAAAACAACACTGGTTTCATGCTGGGAAAGAAATATACGGTGTATTCGGGTAGCTGCCACTTATATAACACAATTTTAGCATGCATATCAGCACCGTGTTGCTTATGCGTCAATGTTAAACTCATATATATATATATATATATTGTTTTCCATATCTCATTTACAGTCAGCCATAATTAGATATTTCTTGTGCATACTCATTTACCCTGTGTTTATATAACAATGTTATATTTGCCATCATCTATTTAAAAATATAAATTATTTCAAAATTGTATAATCTTTAGGAAATGTCCAAATTAAAATCCATTTTTCTACTTGACTGTTACACTGCTTTTCCTTTTTTTTAATTAAACAGCAAAGAGAACGTATCCAAGTTATAAAATAAACCTAATAAAACCTACTCAACTTTCTGATACTGTTGTTCTCATTAATCACTGGGCTATGAATAATTAATAAAGTTGCATTTTTCACTGTTGTGTAGTTGTATTTACACTGTTTTAGCATTGCTTTTTTCCTTAGAGTTAGAAACTGGCTCTTTTGTAATATCTAGAATTATTATTATTATTATTATTATTATTATTATTGAAAAGGGTTAGGGTAAGCTGTTATTATAATATTATGCTCTTTATGTACTGTAATGTTTTCTGGTTGGTATCCTCTGATTGGTCATGTGGTCTGCTGGAGGCGTGGCTTTGGAGAGTAATTTTCTGGGAGGGTGGGATCTTAGGCTTCTTATACATACACAATATGTATTGTTAAAAATGCTATATATACGTAAATAAAGGTGATTGATTGATGCTTTTAAAGGTAGTTTGCTATTGCTACATTGTTTAGGTCAAATTTACAAACAAAGACTGAGTAATGTTTATTTGAGTATTGAGTATTTGAGAAAAATACGACTAAATAGAAATGACTCAACAACTCTAACTGGCCAAATTCAGTGTACTTATTTACTTTGTTAATTTTAGATTAAATTTAAGCTCAATAGCATGCTAAAAATTAAGGTTGCATGATTTTGATCAAAATCATTATTGTCAATTATTCCCCTGAAATTGTAATTGCAATAATTAATTACGATTATCACAATTTACACTGAATGATGGATGATGAAAGTGGATTTTAAACGGTGGATTGCTGCTTTGAACATGCAATTTTGGCATCCATTATTAGTAAAAACACTTAAAAACTACTAAAAGTAACTTTAAAGTAGTACTATCAAACAATTAATCGCATCCAAAATAAGCGTTTTCATACGTTTAATATACGCATGTACTGTATACATTTATTACACATGTATAAACACATGTATGTGTGTGTAAAAACATCGGTTGTTTGTTTGTTAAATATAATATAAAGTTTATATACATGTAAATACATGTGTTTATATACATAATAAATATACACATTACACACACACACATTTATTACGTGAACAAAACATTTCTTTTTTTTTTTCTTTTCTTAGAATCGTTTCTTCAGAGTTGAAAAAGTCAAATGGACTCACCTCCAAGGTGATGCTAATGCATCTTTGATGATCGAGGAATCTCTCTCTCTCTCTCTCTCTGATGCAGGTGGTGGGTCAGATCGACAAACTCACATCAGACTTTGACTTCGACCTGGAGCCCGACGACTGGACGGTGGCGACGGCCAGCAGCACCTCGAGCAGTGAGCGTGGTTTGGGTGAGGCCTTCAGACTGGACTTCCTCAGCCAAGACATGCTCTCTGACGGCTGGGACTTCTGCAGCTTCCTTGAGGCCTCCAACCGCAAAGCACAGCGAGAGGAGACGGACGAGGGCCAAGGCAGGCCGGCGGCATCCACCGCCAGCGTCTACTCGCAGATGAACGGGGGCCTCCCGGTGCCCAACGGGCCCCTGATAGTCACCCCGGACTCTTCCAGTGAGGAGGCGTCCAGCTCCACGCACAGCCAGAGGACCAGAGAACGAGTGCGGTTCAGTGACAAGATCCTCTACCACGCTTTGTGCTGCGATGACGATGAAGATGAGGAGGATGACGGCGGCCCCGAGGAGGACGATAAAGGGGACTGTGGGACCCCGGATACAGACAGCGAGCCCAGTCCTGAGGCCTGTTCGCCAGCTGACCACCCGCCGGGCGTCTATAACTGTCGAGAGACGGCGTCCGCAGGGTCCTCGCCCGTCAAGATGCCAGCCATGGGCTCTCACACGTTACCCAGGAAAGGTCTTCTCAATCCCAAAAAACTGCTTCGGAACAGCAGCACACAGACGGTTTCGGATAAGAGCACTCAGACTGTACTGCCCTACGTCCCCGCCAAACAGAAAAACAAGGACCTCTGAGAAAACAGCCCACTTTACGTACTCAAAACGCCAACGGACTGAGACAGGATTACAAAGAACTGTATACTATTTAATATTAAATGCATAGATAATAGATTAAAAAAAAAAAAAAACAATAAATGAATTACTAAATAAATTATATATGGGGAAATTTCAAGACTTGCCGAAGTCGTTTTATGACTCTCACATGTATTCAGAGGAGATATTCCCGTCCTTTTATATATTATTAGAGCTTGGTTTGCTTTTAGCGTTATTCTGTTTAGGATTTATTGATATTGGGGTCTTTGAAGTGTTTGTTTGAAAACTATGTTAGGTCTAAAGGTTAAGAAAGGCTCAAACGCTGTTTTGTGCACATGACAAGTCTAACGCTAATGATTTAGATTCTGCTCACAGAGGCTGCGTTTATTTGAAACAATGATATGCTGTAAAACAGTACTAACATTGTCAAATCTGTTTTCAATTGTAATATATTTTAAAACGTAATTTATTCATGAGATGCATTTTCTTTTTTTTTTGGAAACAATTTTAAATAGTTTGAGATGGAAACATAAATAAATAATACATATTTCTAATTATCAACTATAAAAAAAATAAATAAAATATCAATGAAAAAAAAATTATGTGTATCATTGCATCAATAATATGAAAAATTGTTTTAGTATTGTTGAGATACTATAATATTTTGAATAAATTATAAATTAAGTACATCAACATTATCTAAAAATTGGAAATGTTTTTTTTTTGTTGTTGTTGTTTATGGCTTAATTGTTTATTATATTCTTTTTTTTTAGTTTTTAATTAACTTTAACACTTTTTTTCAGTACTTTTAAATCAGAATATTAGAATGATGTCTGAAGGATCGGAGACACTGAAGACTGGAGTGCTGATGCTGAAAATTCAAGTTTGATCGCAGAAATAAATTACATTTCAACAGATATTCAAATAGAAAACAGATTTTGAATTACAATAATATTTCCAAATTTTTACTGTTCAGCCTCGGTGAGCAGAAGAGACTTCTTTTAGTGACATTACAGAATCTTATTCTCCACAGGCGGTAGGAAGGTAAATCTCCTTTGATTTTTCAGAGTATTTGAGGATCGCACCCTCAGTTCAGAGCCTTTGGTTGGGTGGGATGAGGGAAGGGATAAAAAAGGCGTATTTTGAAGTGCCTGCTTTCCTCTCTGACATTTACACTGCTTCTCTTGCCTCTCTCCTCTCGGTGGGGAGCTGGAGGTCGTTGAGGGTGACGACTTGAATCTTGGTGCACAAAGCTGAGATGCGAAAGGTTATGTCTCCCTATTCTTGGGCCCAGTGGGGATTGTGAACTCAATAGCGCTGTGTTTTATTCAAAGGGATGTCGCCAATAGCGCAGCGGATCGATCCTCAGCGAGGGGCTTCCGTGCTGAGTCCTCGTCTCGAGTCTTTGAGGGTCTTTAACAAAAACCTGCCTCTCTGCTAGAGCTGGTGGTATTTACTCTACAGTCCAAAAACAAAACCCGTGAGTGGGAGGAATGCTGAAAAGAGAGTGAAGTTAGACATTAGAGATAAAGGGCAAAGTAGCCCAGCAAAATGAGTGTTTGAAGACAGATTGTTCTTAATTACCCCCTCGGTGTAATCGTTTACTCGGATTCATCTCCCGCGGGAACCGAGACGGTCAGATAGATTCTGAATGACCGGCTCGATCCGCAGACCTCCATCTAATGGGCTTCCAAACACACTGCTTCCGTTCTCAATACAGAGGTTTGTCTTGAGCAAGCTGATGCTGGGTCATTAGGTCAGATTGTGGATTAAAATCGAGCTCGCTGATGGATGATGTTCGGTGTAAACTCGCGAGGGTGCATTATAGGCTATTATGCTCAAATGTCCGGTCAGATGAACCAAAGGAAGAATTCTACCAATACTACAGCAAACCAGAGGTTTTTTCACCGTTGGCAATAATGAATGAAGAGCAGCATCTAAAACTCACAATCTTGCTCAGCTATTCGGTATAGTTTATCGGCAATGAAGACAATCATCCAGCGATGCTGTCAGTAAATCGACATAGTCTGCACTCGTGCTGGAAAACTGAGCCCGACATTTTGCTCACATTTCCATTCATCTTGTGTGTTTAATGTTGGTGGGGCTTTGTGGTGAAGGATGCATTGAATAACAATCAAAGGATCACACCCCGCTGCTCCAGCTGCCATTTCCTCCGGTTAGATTGAAGACCAACAGGTCATCAGATGCATTAGCATAAACAAGCAAAGCAGCGGCCGCAAGAAAAGCCATCTATCACCAGAAAAACAGACCAAGACCACTGCTTCTGTCCAGTAAGGGCTAAAATGCTGAGTGAAGCTTTGTAATACACTGACAAGCACTAAAAGCAGGTGGTGATGGGAAAATCACATGATAAACCAAAACCCTGAACATATATACAGTGTCATTCACACAAATACTAAACACCAGCATGGTAACTTAAACAATGGAGTAAAACATTAGTTGTAAAATACAACCCTAATGTACAGAGCTAAGAAGAAACTTAGTTATTTTAACAACCAAAACAAAAAATCTAATTTGAAATGTAACGCAAGGAATTCTGGGAATGTCAATTTACGGTTATTCACTGTAAAGTATACAGTATTTTTCATTTCCAAAAACACGATACTACCGTAAAATGACATGTAATGTCCAATACAGTGTTTCACTGTATATAGTAGGGGAACTTACTGTTAACGTTTTTACAGTTTTTTACCGTTAATTTCACTGTCATTTTTGTACAATGCTCTTCTTTTTGAAGCCAAACCCAAGGATGGGTTTGAGTTAAAACAGTCTGTATCTTTCATCAAGGATTGATCATTGAGTGTGTAAAAGTGTGAGCAGTTTACTGTAGATCTTCTCCAGTCAGCCGTACAGCTCCGGTCTGCCCACCAACAAACAAGTGTGGCGGGAGCGGGGGGGATTGTTTAGCCAATTAAAGAGGATAATGAAGTGGATTTGCTGATACAGTCCTATTGGAGACTGTGGTCCAAAAAACGGGAACTAATAAGCCTTCAGTCTTAGAGGGTGGCAAACGTTTCTAACTACTAGCAGACAGCATCTCAAACCGCCTCCAGGCCATCATTACTTTGTACCTCAACAGAGCAGCGACGTTTCATTACTGTTAAGACTTTTGTCAAGTGTTTATTTCTGGGCACGTCAGGGGAAAAACCTCCACATGAGCTCTGGATCTGGACACAGGTATGCCACAACTAAACATCCTGGTCATTTGCTGGGTTTTAGAAACACTTTCTCTGTTTGGATGGGTTAAAAATAAGTTATATGGTCTGTTGCATTCCCTACTTAAATAATAATTACTTGAAATGATGTCCAGTGGGAAACGGAACAGCTTATTGAGCCTTTGAGACAATCAACTTTTGCATATGTTTTATATTTTGTATTATGTTTGATCATCATGTTTCATGGCTCGTGCAGTGAGAATAGGGATGAGAAAACAGCTCCATTTTATTGAGACTCGAACTGGTGCAGATGCTATTTCTATGCTGATATTCTGAATGTAAATAAATGAAATCTTTATAAGAGTTGAGCAGATTCTGACATAAAATGATCTGAATATCAGTTGTCGCCATATATCTTTAACTATCTGACTATCTAATATAGTCTTGGTAAAATGAGACTGAAATGATCAAACGTGCAGTGCAATGCTGATGGAGAGCTAAAGAAATAGCGGCTCCTCAGAAGATGTTTTGGAGGCTTGTGAAGATCATTGCTCCGCTGAGGAACAGTGAAAGCAAAGCTCCTCAAACGATCCTGATGATCAGATTCTTCTAGAAAATGATTGATGGAGAATCGAGTAAAGCTGAGCTGCTTTAGAAAGAGTTCATCTGGAGATCTGACCAAAGTTATTCTGATGTTTACTTCATTGAAATCGGTGCACCGAAAGAGTTTCTACAATTACACTAAAAGAGCTTTTACTGGATAAACAACTCTGAACTATCAATAATATTAAACATGTTGTTTGATCATGAGAAATTTGTGTATCAAGGCTTTATAGAGTTAAGAAATGATGCTTAAATGTATTTGCGATGAAGGAACAGAGAAAGATGAGTCAAGGACTGGGCAGAGAAAGTAGAGATTTCAGATGATATCGACTGGGAAAATAGCCACATTGTTCTTTTTCATAAAACTAACAAAAAGACAGAAAAGGCCAAAAATACTCAATACAGTGCTGTCTTTCTTCAGTTGTGTTTTTTGTTTTGTTTGTTAGTTTTTTTTAAGAACTAAATAGTTTGGCAAATATAGGGAATGTTAAAAGTTTTTGTTTTTGTCACATTAAAATGTCTGTGTGTTGTCATTTACTTATCAAAATGAATGATAATGACTTCTCAGATAGCACACGTACCTTACATCTGCAAGATGTCTGATAAAGGTCTCTTGATCTGGAAAGCATCTGCCGTCTACAAACCTCTGGCAGACGTCGTCCAGATGTCAGTTTTAAATCATAAACATCTTAAAGACATCTAATAGACGTCTATTTGACGTGCTGCAGATGAGCAAACAACCTAAATAATGTGTCTTGAAGATGTAAATGCAGACATCAAATAGACGTCTCTGAGATGTGCGTGTGCTATCAGTGTAGCATAACCTCTGTGTTGTATTTTGCATACTGTATATAGGTCTATATGGGCAATATGAATGTGGTCGCAAAATATCTGATGGTGATCCAAGCATATTCTAATCTGGTCTTTTGACATAATCCCAAATCGGCACCCATCGACCTGTTTCCAAAAATCACTCCTCACTTTTCTGCTCATTCTTGTGCTTCTTCTTGAATCACAAACACACAGCAATCACGGAGCAGATGGATGACAGTCGTGTGTTCAGGGTCCATGAGAAGAGCTGGATTCAGTCGCACTGATTACTGAGAATTGGCTCACTCGAGGAAGCTACTCAGACTTGATTTGTTTCATCTCTGTCATTTACTTCCTGCTGCAACCTGAACAAACCCTTTCTCTTCCCTCCACCTCTCTAATATGTTCTCCCTTCACAGCGGCTGCAGTCATTTTTATTGTTGTGTTTTGTTTGATAATCCAGTGAAGTCGACTTAAAAGAAAGCACTGACCCTGGACTGACATCTGAGCTACTATATATAAAAATCACATTTGAACAGGGCAGAACATATATTTTGTAATAGCTTACATAAAAAAAAAAAACATTTTTTTAAGGTTTAAATCCATAGGAAGTATAAACATAAGATGTAATATAAGTTGACATAGCAACG
>JAUCMS010000034.1:11924645-11937471 GCA_032357445.1 Enteromius radiatus
CGTCTGCTGCGTTCTCAAAACTCTGGCCATCTGATAATACCTAGAATATCAAAATCTACTGCGGGCGCCAGATCTTTTTCCTATCTAGCACCCAAACTCTGGAACAATTTACCTAATAGTGTTCAGGAGGCAGACACACTCTGTCAGTTTAAATCTAGATTAAAGACACATCTCTTTACTCTGGCTTAATACACATCTATTAATCAAATCCATTAAAGGGTTGTTAGGCTGCATTAATTTGATCAGCCGGAACCGGGAACACTCCGCTTCACACACGATGTACTCGTTACATCATAAAAAGAATGGCTTCTATGCTAATATTAGTCTGTTTCTCTCTTATTCTGCTCCTCAGCCCATATCCAGATCAGATGGTGTATCAGTACAAAGAGATGATCTTCATCAGAGACCAGAACACCTAGATGAGCTCCGTGGACAGATCACCAGAACCAAACACACACACACACATACACACACACACACACACACACACTAAGTCCTTTACACAATATGACATGTGTTTAATATTGAACTGGAGATTAGGTGCTGGGCGTCCGGTCAGAGGAGAACTGGACCCAACTAAGCCTGGTTTCTCCCAAGGTTTTTTCCCTCCATTCTCTCCATATCACATTTGGATTTAAGCTCGCATGTTAATATTCAGGAAAATGGCACACAAAAAAGCAGATTCAGAGATATTTTTTGCTTTCATAACTTGAATTATATGGACATTTTTACTGCATTCTAATTGGCTTCAAACAGTGAATGCTTTTATACCATCAAGACATGTTTTTGTCTGTTTTTTTTGCATTTCCTATCAGCAGATCATTTGACTGACTATGCATGCACATGTTCGGATCATATCAGCTTCTCTTTACTCGAATCCAAATGTGAAACCTCTCCATAAGTCGGCCTCTTGGAAGACGAGTCCTGTTTATAGCTCAACAAGTGTTTCTTGTGCTTAATCCTCTTGATTTTAATTAACTTAGCAAAAAAACATTAATGGATCCTTTTTATCTCTGCCATTGTGAGGCAAATCCCTTTAGTTGCAGAGAAGCGTGTATAATTTTAAGGAAATGGGTTGTGATGTTTGGTGTCATCTCGCTTTTGTTCTACATCAGCTGCAGCTAAATAAGCAAATAATTAAAGTCAGTAGGGGTACGGTGGCCTGTTGGTACATTACACAAGTCACAGAATATGAGCACGAGGGAGAATCTTGTAAACAAATTAGGGAAAGACAACCGCTAATAAAGAAAACAGCATTTAGCTTGAAGATGATGATCTTGAGGGAGGAACAATTACATGGTCACATACTTTAAAAGTTATATTTTGTGTTCACTTTAGCATGAGTGCTCCCTCTTGAAAAGATAAAAAGATGTAAATGTAGTGTAACAAAGGATACAATCTGAAAAAATTGCACAAGTAGTGTATCTAAAGTTACTAATCTGCCAAAAATCTGGTGTGTGTGTGGGTGTGCGCGCGGGTTTACGTGGTTTATGAGGACACAAAGTTGTATAATGACATGGGTATGACATAGGTATTACAATTACGTAGGTGTTCTATGAGGACTTTTTCAGTGTCTAAATTTATAGATATCTTTATCTTATTTCCTGTAAGGGGTAGGTTTAGGTGGAGGGTCAGTGTAGGACAATACCACATACAGTCTGTACAGTAGAAACACCATTACACCTATGGAGATTACCCGTAAATCACAAAAAACAATGTGTGTGTGTGTGTGTGTGTGTGTTATTTAAAATATATACAAATGGTATATTAAGGCATAAGCACATAATATTTAGAGTATTTAGAGAATCAGTTGTGTTTTATAGCCTACTGTCACATTGTTGGTGCAGGAACGCACAAGCAGAGATTCAGGAATTAACAATCTTTTAAATTTCAAACACGGACAAACAGACAGACAGACAGGCAGGCAGGGTAACGCACACACACACACACACACACACATAGTAACCCTAATACTGGACAAACTAACACTGAAAAAGTCTGGAGGAGGTTCAGGGGGTGGCCAAGTGACTGGGAGGAGGGCGACTAACAGAGTCCAGGGTGGTGTTGATGGAGGGAGGAGCCAGGGAGGAAACAGGACGGATTTGGAGCAGGAGGAACTTGGTATGACCCAGAGCACAGCCATGAATGGTGTCCCACAGAGGAGCTGATGGAGGAAGCCATGGGAGGAGGAGACAGAGAGCCGATGGGCCAGGCCGACACCGAGGATCCGGAGAGCCAAGGTGGAGCAGATGTTGCTGGCGACCGGTGCGTAGACGGGGATTTGAGAAGGCAGCGGTGGAGCCAGAGTGACAGAGGACTGAAGTGGAGCTGGAGGGAAGGAGGAGCCTGACAGAGCCGGAGGGATGGAGGGACGAGGCGTAGCCGGAGGAGTGGAGTCCTGAGGCCTGATGGAGCTGGTGGACTGACAGGCCATGGTGGAGAGAAGGGAGCTAGGGGCCATGGTAGAGCCGATGGGTCGGAGGGCCGAGGCGGAGTCTGGCACACTGAGGCTGGAGAGGGAGATGAGGGATCCTCCAGCCACAACGCCGATGGTGACTGGCAGACCCATGGCGAATCTAGCACACTGATGGTGGGCTGAGGGTGAACAGTGGGGATGGCAGGCACCAAAGGTGGAGAAGACCGGAAAAGGTGGGAGGGCGGATATTTTAGAGTCTCCTCTGAGTTTGATTCTAGAGGGCATTCTTGAGAAACCAGTACTGGCAAGTCTCTATGAGGCGTGGGCATTGGAGGGCGCTGTTGTGGTCCCAGAAGACCATTTAGCTCACCTTTAGCCATGGTGCTGGAGGTGGAGCTCCACTCCGCACTCCCACGGTCCGTGGCTCTCTGGCCGGCTCTCGCACCCGGTCTGTCGGTCGCACCCTGGCTCTCCGACAGCGGTGGGCTCAGGCTCGGGCTCTGCGTAGCGGGAAGGTGGTGGGCTTGGGTCTGGGTCCTGAGTGAGGCTGGTGTCATCGCCCATGACATGAACAGTCACTGAATATTTACATGACACCAGCACCCACTCGATGTAGGCGGCGAGGCTCTCTCGAGGACCATCCCCATACAGATGCACTCGGGTGGTGATGTTTAGTCCCTTGAAATACATGGTGCAAAGGCAGCTGTCTGGGTAACGCATGTGGTTCATGAGAAAGATGAAATCGTCCATGTGGTCCTCGAGAGAGCCATCCCCCTGTTCCAGCAGGAGAATGAGGACATTGGGGTTGGACATCTGGATAAAAAGGAAAAAATAAAAACTAATCGAAACACAGAAACAAAAGGGGCAGGGAAAACAATCTTTTAATTTCAAACACGGGCAGGCAAAGTAACGCACGCACACATACTGAAGTAACCTTAATACTGGACAAACTAACACTGAACTCAAGAGAACTTATAAAGGGCAGACAATGAAGAGAATTAAACAAGACACACCTGAACGAAATCACATAATAAACGAAAGACAGAAATTAGGTCACATGGAGTACATGGGGAACGACAACAAACAGTCCAGGGGTGTTACATATACAGCAATAAACTTAATGTGATGCATGTTCATCAGTCTTACATAACTTAAACAGGTCAGATTTCTATAACCAATAACTAGATTTATATGTTATTTAACATCCCATTTCATGTAATTTAACAGCCATATCCATAGTCATTATTTTTAACTCAATAAGTAGTATGCATATATATTATTATGATTATTGTTACTATTATTTATTTATTTATTTAATTTCATATTTTTTTTTCCCACAACGAATAGATTCTAATTAAGTGAGGGATATTGGATTTTAAAAAAAAGAAAAAGAAAAGAATTTCATGCATTAATTGAAATCCTAACATTCTGCCTAAAAAATAGGCATCTTGTTTATAGTTAATTAGTTTACTAGTTTGTTTGTACTAAAACTGTGTAATCAAACGGATGGTAAAATATAAATATTTTAAATATAAATCTTAAATTTAGGCCAAAATATGTTTTTGAGTGTAGGTAAGATGAGTGTAAATCTTTACATATACATACAGTACGTTCACTGTGCAATTCCTTTAACTTAAAATGAAAATGAGATTCCTTATGAAGGATATGACCCCTTTAGTGCTGTATGTTCTCATGCATATAGTCATACAACATGCGCATTGTGCTTGCACTGTGAAGATAATCCAGTTTATTGCTGTGCTGTAATTTCGCAAGTCTATTCATCACTGCTGCTGATGCATGGCCTGATTTTCAGTATGAGCACAGAAAGTTGCAAACGGTGCATCTGAGAAACTATGGAGTGTGTTAACAGCTAAATGGGTTCGTAGCACAGCCGCACACACCGGAGCAAACGCAGAGGCTGACGTGATGAAGCGATTATAATTGATTAAACATTGCCTTGTTGTTTTCTTCCTTAGCGCATACTAATGGAATTCATTAACTAAAAGAGGGACGGTTAATAGAGTTGGAGCTTACTATAACTCACACCAAGACATTGTACTGATACCATGACTTCTTCACACAAGTACGGCCTGGTTAGCAAAGAATTGCAACATTACATTATAAGGTTTGGGGTTGTAAGATTTGTTCATATTTTTCAAAAAAAAGTCCCTTCTGCTCATCAAGGCAGCATTATATATATATATATATATATATATATATAGTGATGTCAAATTATTAATCACATCCAAAATAAAACTTTTTGCTTGCATAATATTAGGTTACTGGGTATATTTATTATGTATTAAATATTATAAATTAAATATATATGTATATAATATATTTATATATTATATGAATTATATTAATATAAATATAAACATGTAAATGCATATTAATATGTTACAAATATAAGCATGTGTATATATATATATACATACATAGTCACACCATCCAGAACCCGCATCAGTCACCACAGAACACACTCAGTCACAATTCACAGATCCCAGATCAGCAACAGTCACTCAATCTCAATCACCGGAATACTAATCACACGCACCTGCAGTCACTTACCAGCCAAGCTTATAAGGACTCTCTCTCTACATGCTCGTCGGCTGAGCTCAAGGTCGCTAAGGTCCTGTATGTTTGCCCAAGTCTGCTACTTACCTGTCTGGAATTGGAAACCTTTACTAAGACCGAGTTTTGCTTTACCTGTATACTTACCTGAGTTCATACCGATTGAAGTTTGTTTGAGTGACTACTACGCAAGTGACTGTTCTCTGTGCCGGATTCAGTGCATGTTTACCTGCATAACTCTCTCCTTGTCAATACCTCTCCAGACAATAAATAAATAACCCTTAATTTAAGTTCTGTGTGGTCATGACATACACACACATAATAAATATGCACAATATTTACCCATATCTAAACAAATACTTTAATGATTTAAAATGGCTGCTTTCTATAAATATATTTTAAAATGCAACTTCAGTGTCACATGATCTTTCTATCCTTGAAATCAGTCTAAGATGCTGATTTGCTACTCAAGAATAATTTCTGATTATTATCAATGTTGTGCTGCACACTATTTTTGAGGAAACATTTAACCTTTAAAAGAACAGCATTTATTTGAAAAATAAATATTTTTGGAACATTATAAACTCTCACATTTGATCAATTTAATGATTTAATTATGAATCATAAGTGTGAAATGTATATAAAAGTGGTACAGTGTGTCTCTCTCAAAATTGCTATTTTGTTTCATATATCCCAACAGTAGCATTATATCTTAAAATGTTACTTTATAGCTCACAAATGCAAAGTTATTTCTCATTACTGCAACTTTGTGTACTAAAATAGCTCAAAAATAATAATAAGCTATATAGAGGAATGAAATGTTTTGGATGCAAAAAATAATATATATATATAATCTATATTGATTCACTCACCGCTGGTTAATTCTGGACTGGATGCAGAACATGCGGAAATATAGGTGTACCATTCAGGAAAGAAAAATAAATAAAATAAAATAGATTGCCTGGCAAACTAGTCTTTCTCTTTTAGAAGAATATTGCTTTTTAGAGCAGAGTGAGCTATAGATGCACTAAATGGATTCTCTGTGATAACCTCAGACTCGCTCCGTTCCAAAATAAACCCAAATGTCAATCTGTGCTTGCCTGCAATGACAGGCGGCAGCCTAAGCCTATTTCCTCCGGTGTGAGGAATCATTTCCTAATGCTTTCAATTTCCCACAGCCTTGGAAAGAGACAGGACTGTACACAACGCAACCGCGATGACCTTGAGCGAGACAGCCTGTCACGAAAGAGGATGCTTTTATCACGCAGGCCTTCCCTTATGTGTTTATTGTAATGATGTTAGCATGCTGTAAGCAGAAGAGCCTTTAATCTGGTAATACGATATCATGTTAATTGCGGGCAATCCAGCCTCTGCTGGCACATCAATATAGTTAAAAGCATGGTCGCTCTGTAAGTGATTTCCCTGTGGACAGTGACTGTTCCTAATGGAGGATTTTATGACACATTTTAAAAGACAGATTCATCATAGGGTCTCATGACAACTCTCATGCCAATCAAATCGTGTCATTCGTACGGAACTGACGAGCGCCATTGAATCATATTTTTTGCTGTCGGGAAAGAGCAGATCAAAACATCGTCCATGCATGTTCTGTCACTCTGTTCTCTGATTTCAGAAGATCGTGATGGAAATCCAGGTCAGAGCTTAAAATAAACCTGTGATTAAAAGTATGAGAAATGTAAGCAAAAAAAATGATGTTAAAGTATGTTCATCCACTGTCATGGCAGGATCTCATTAATATTCATAAGTATTCATATGCAAAGTGGGGCTCAAGCACAAGAGCTGATATGACTGATGCTTTAAAGTGTCCAACTTTAGAGACAAAATGTAGCCTAATTATCACAATCAAGGTCCAGAAATGTAGCAAGAATGTTGGTAAAATAGTTGGACAGTGGCTCAACTGTTATTGTACGCAGCTACCTGAATACTTTTTGTGCGCAAAGACAACAGCACTAATGACTTTATTCAACAATTCGTAGCCTTAACGTCTCCCCGTAGCGCCATTTTGGAGAGTATCCTCTGAACAAAAACAACGGATGCTGTTCTGAGTCAGCTGCACCACGCTGATACGTTTTCTACATTGTTTACGCTTTGATCTGAAAGAAAACAACGTATCCGCATGGCACAGCATACGTTTACACTGAACAAACATTTCGGAATGTGAGTCAAATGTACTGACATCACAAAGCATTGGGAATATGTTTACGTGCTGTTTTCAGTCTCAAACCAGAGCCTTCGATATCTGCATGTTGATGGCCATATATACAGTATGAGATTAATTGCATCCAAAATAAAAGTATTTGTTTAAATAATATAATGTATGCATACAAAAATAGAGAAAATAAACAGGATTCGCTCTCTGCCATCAGTAATGAGTCTGAAGGGGAGCATGGTGAGAACCCTTTATGTAATCTAAAATGTGACTAAGCAATTAACAACCAATGACGTGACTTGACAAAAACAGACTTGACTTAACTATGGCTTGATACAATCACTCACAAACTGTAACGTTCTTGTATGTCACATGACCATGTTTGTTTTGTTCCGTGTTTGACAAGTGTTTCCCCATGTGCTCTCCGTGACCTAGTTTTTGTTAATTACGTATTCTGTTCAGGTGTGTCTTCCCATTTACTTTGATTGTCTGTGTTATTTAAGCCTTCCCTGTGTTTCAGTCTATGTCCGTCATCGTAAATGTTTAACGTGTCTTTGTATCTCCTGTGTGAATACCTCCTTATATAAAGTATGAATGTTTGTGAAGAGAACTACGTGACTCTCTGTGTAATTCCTGAGTTCCGACGTTACAGCTGTATTGTGACCAATTTTTTTTGAGTTAACGAGGGTTACCTATGTAACCTAGACATTCCCCTTCAGTCGAGTCACTCCGATGCTACATATGGGAACTCGCATGAGAGACTAGCCCATGGAGGAGGCATCCGTGTAGACCACGACATGCTTGGACGCCTGTCCTAGGGGGACTCTGGCCTGTAGGAAGGCAGAGTCTGACCATGGGCTGAAGAGGCAGCGACACTCCAGGATAACGCCAATCCGGAGAGTGCCGTGATGCCATGCCCATCTTGGGACTCAATCATGTAACCAGCACTGAAGTGGTCTCATATGAGCATTTTGAATGTCAGCCTGAGAAGGGACTGCTTCAAAGCCCGAAGATCCAGGATGAGTCTCAGCCCATCGCTCTTTTCTGGGCATTGCTTACCTGCTTCCGTGGTTCCCGTGCTGGCTATACAGAGCTGGGCGAGGGGCGAGGAGCCAGGACACAGGCGTGACGAGTACGGACAGATGCTGCCCCGGCGTGATGTCTGCCTCACTAGCCGACTCTCCCTCAGATGCTGCAGAGGACATGTCTTCTTCTCAGGGTCCCCCGAAGGAGATGCTCGGCCCGGCGTGCAGGGAAGCGGTCTACTCAGGGAGCACCATCGGACTATGTGGTGGGGCAGAAGTCCGCGGGGCTTTTACACCCAACAGAACATTCTGGACCGTCACCCTGAGGCCTCCCAGGCGCCTCGCCGCGGCAGACGAAAAGCCTTTATTAGTGCCTGAACTGTCATGGGAAGGACGCGAGGGGAGCCGTCTCACAAACAAGAGGTGGGACCTCAACATAGCCATGGTCATGTGTTCGCTATGAATGCATGAACCATCCACAAACGCCGCCTCAGTGTGATCCCGGTCCAGACACGTGAGGCAGCGGTCGTTTCCGTCCAAAGAGGTGAGGAAACTTCCACACCCAGAAGCGCACTGTCAGATTGACATCCCGGAGAATGCCTTTCCAACCGCGAGAAATTGTTCTATTTGTCGCTCAGAAGGTCTCTCTTCCTTGAGTGCAAACTTGGCTGGCTTGCTCATGGCCTTGAGAAAGACCACCAGCCCAGAGGACCCAATGACAGCCACCCAGCAATAACCTTCTGCTCTCAGTGGGGGAGAGAACATGAACTCGCAGGAACTGTTTTGTCTTGTTGTCTCTTCAGCACTCAAAACAAACAGCTCTTCAGCTGTCTCTGGTGAGGCTCCGAAGCGAAAGTCTGCAGGTGCACTGCATCCGGGCCCTATTATACTCACAGAGTGACAAGGTGCACCTGGATGCAATTTGTGTACACCAATATTCATTGGCTTTTTCTTAAAAAAAACTCGAAGGCGATTGGTCTCTCATACGAGTTCCCATATGTAACGTCGGAGTGATCTGATTGAAGGGGAACATCTAGATTACGTAGGCAACCCTCGTTCTCTGAAGGAGGGAATGGAGACATTACATCCCCTATGTAACATTGGAGTGACTCGACTGAAGGGGAACTGAGGTAAAAAAATTCTAAAGCAATTTTTGTAGACTTGTCATTTTTGACCAGGAACACCAAAAGCAAGGTAACAAGGTGGGGGAAAATTCTCTCTTTTTTTGTCAGCAAAGTCACTTTTGCCAATGTCATAACATTTTTGGGAGATCATGGGAACAGTGTGAGGGCTACAGTTTTCAGCAATAATCTATAATTCGGTTATAGACTTATCAGAAATCACACAACCTCTCTGGAAGGACATCCTGTTAGAAAAAAACAGTAATACCAGGAACAGAATGACCTGGTCGACTCAAAGCTGCGCCACACACTGCATATTTCATGCATTAAGCACAAATTGCTAATTTTGGATGTCTCAGCTCAGTGAGTTCATGGTTTTGAAACTGTATTTAAATTCTGATCACATCAGGGATGCAATTAATCATTGCATGGTTTTAGGGTCAAACTGATGAATATTTAGTTATCTATATAAAATTGCCTTGACCTCTCTTGCCATAACTTTCATTTCATTATTCTAACTAGAGCAGCGGCTTACCTGATATCCCAGGCCGCAGCATTAAGAGGCATCTGCCTCTCCATGGAGTCATAAATTAAATTCCTTGTGCATAAAAATGTATCAGAGTTCTACCAAACTGCTTGATATGAATTCATCTAAATCTCGTTGAGAGTTAAAGATGTTTATTCTTGTCCTGTTTTAAACATTTAAAAGGTTGATTTTTCTATTTTAGGACCGCATGAAATGGGAATTGATTTTTTAGAAAACTGAATCTACTTTCAAGATGTTGTGAATGAATGAATGAATGAATGAATGAACACAATCTTTACCTGGGCAAAACTCATCGCTTTACCCCAGAGATAAAGCAGGCTTAGTGCTGCTGCTATTTTAATGTCTCAGCAGGAGTTCTCTCTATGCAGCAGTCTTCTTGCAAGTATGCTAATAATCTACATTACGTTGTGTTTACAACTTCACAATGTTTTAACATTTCAGAGTAGATTAAATTGTCTTTTTTCCTTTTTGTGTCAGCCAAATACATTTTCGAATGCAAGCCATGCTGAGCTGCTAATAGACATTATGTTAATGCAATCCAATACTTTTTCAATCTTAAAGGAATAGTGAATTTCTTTTTCTTAAACACAAAAGAAGATATTTTGAAAATATTTTGCTAACCAAATAGTTGACAGTAGCCATAGTCTATGTGATTCAATAGCAAATGTCAGCTGGTTCTTACTTTATCTTCTTTTGTGTTAATAGAAAATAACTATAGAAATTCTTAATGCTTTTTTGTAAAGTAAGGTGCACATTACTATAGTGGAAAATGTATTAAATTAACAGTATAATGCATGCAAGTCTATACTGTAAATGATCTGCAACAACAATGTATCACTGATATACCAGGTCTAAACGCTTGTTCACACCAAGAAGGCTATATAAAAATAATTATAATAAACATTTAGAGCCCACACAATGAACAACAAAATTTGGTATATTATGAGTGTGTGCTGCTATAATGGTGCCGTGCCTTGAGCTCTTTAAAATCAGGTAGATTCTGATTAGCTGTCAATCTTTTTATTGTTCATCAAGCTGGAAAAAATCATTCTGAAAGTAATTCCAAAGACATCACTTTTTAAGAGCGATTATTAAATCTTTATAGTTATCGTCCTTGGTGTGAACGGTCTTTAAGTGGAAGCTTTGAATGAACATTTTATGTTTCATCATTTCTTCATAGCCTGACATTTTCCGTTTCAAAATTGAGCTCTCTGTGCTGCTCTTCTTTCACTTTTTCATAGCCGAAATGGATCTATTCCCTTGGCACTTCAAAAAATCCATTTTTGCTGCAGCTTCATTGTTCTGAAATTATGTATTTTAAAAGAGACTGTCTTTAAAAGTTTTTCTTTTTTGAATAATAGTAAACCGCATGATGGCCTCGATATAGTGTGACTAGATCCTCCAAATGAAAATATGCATAGTAAGAGGGTTTCAGCTCATATATGTTAGATGGTTATTGATCGGAGATTGGCAATATAGAGCAATTACTCGCTACTGGACAAGCTGAAGCTTGATCTATAGCTCTGGTTTAACTGTGCCCGATCAATGCCTGCGCATAGCAGACACATACATCATAATACTCTGACATTCAAAAGTCACAGGGCAAGAATGGAGTGCCAGTCTCAGAGACTGATGATAAAGCAAATATTCACAAGCAAATATGTTGTGACAGCAGTTTGACAAACACTTTTCAAAAATTGATCCTGCATGTCTGTCTTCTCCAGGGGATACATATGCAGAGGAGGTAAAACAGGAGACCTGAGAATCATATTTATGCAGTCACAGTTTGGTTTAATAGTGGATGTTATTTTAGTATTTTATATTTTATATCCACATAAAATGTTCACACTCACACAAACCCACTCACATACATAGATAACATAAGGTGTAATAACAGGGCTATTATTGTTAACTAAACTACATAGTCAAATATATATATATATATAGTACTCTCCACAAATATTGTCAAAATCTGAGCAAAGGTGGCTGTGAAAATAAATCTGCACTGTTTATCCTTTTGATATTTCTTTCAAAAAATTCTAATCTAACCTATTATTCTTGTGCTTTGCCTCCACCATTCCTGTTTGTTGCTGTGTTCGACCCGCCTGTATAACCACGCCTTTAAATAAAACCCTGCATTTGGATCCATGCGTCTCAGTCCCCTTCGTCACAATATTGTAGTTAATATTTTAAATCCACTTTTGAGTTTATTATTTTTTTTATATAAGTTTTTGTAAAAATTTGTATAGTGTTGTTTTTTTGGACATTTTTTTCTTTTACACATGCACACACACACACACACACACACACAACCCTGTTATTACACACATGATGTAATTTTAAAGACTTTATATGTGTGTGAACATGTCATATGGATATAAAAAATTAATTAAATATTTTGGAAAACGTGTAGCCATTTTTTTTTTTACTTTTGCCTACCATAAAGCCTTTTGGCTTGGTTAGATGATCCTAATAAGCCCTAACAGCCTTGCATTTAGATGCTCAAATGCTGCCAGCCCAGTGATATGGAACAGGCATCTCTGCAAGACATTGATCGTAAGCAACAGCTATCGGAAGCATCCTGTGTTCCCTCCCCCTCTATTCTTCTTATCTTCTCTTAATTGCCAACCATCTTCCCAAATCATTATTTCAACCCCTCTATTAAAAGAGCAGAGCAGACATGGATCAGATATGGTATCCTACGCACTCTGCCAGCCGCCATTCTATGTCATCACTTCCTGTGTACGCCCTGCTCTCATTAGAGCTCCAGCCTGCCATTGTCTCCTGCTGCTGATCCACAACTTGCCCATCAGCTGCACACAGCAAAATCAATACCCTTCCTGGAAAAGCTTGAAGGGTCCATTCTATATCTAACCCTTATTAGTGCAGTTACTGCCTGTAACAGCCCGGTTGAAGAAAAAATAAGGATTGAACTCATAAACTGATGTTGTACTGTCTTCGTTGAGGGTTTAT
>JAUCMS010000034.1:11955411-11966633 GCA_032357445.1 Enteromius radiatus
CATTAGTGGTGGACTGAATTTTTTATTTTATTTATTTATTTATTTTTTTTTTTTTCAATTTGTTGGAAGCTTTTATTTTGACAAGCTATATATATATATATATATATATATATATGTACGCATGTGTGGGGGCAGAGCTATTAAAATAAGGGTGAGACACTTTTGGGGTAGGGGCTTGTTTGTTTTGGTGATTTCAAATATCAATATTGGCCTCGAGAAATCACTTAACTTGCCTTCAAAGAAAAACACTTTTTTCAAAACATGGTCAGGTCAAACTGTGAGAATCGTTTTTGGACACAAGTTTTACTGGGAGTCCACTGCATGAAGAATATTTGGGTAGAAGCTGTCACAGTTTACTTTATTTTGCAATCCTCACTTACATAAATGGACTATAGTGTCCTGCGCCCACTATTAAAAAAATATCAAAAATAATTTCTGGTGTCAAAATTTTTGGTTTGACTGAATACATATTTTGATGTCACCGCCGAACAGAGACAGAAAGCACCTGACATGAGAAAAAAATGTTTTTGAACTATACATGTGATGTGTCATTTTTAAAAATTATTGGCTAATATTTCATTCTTCATCACATGAAACAGTTTTGAATTTGAATATATCAACATGTTGTTAATGGCTGTGCTGTAGCATGTGCAATCCGAGTCATTCGACATTTTGCCATGCAGTGAGGGTCTCTTTGAGAGCACGCAATCTGTGAACCCACACGGAACAAGCAGATGTCATCATGCCATCAAGCATGGCCATTAAGTATTTACGAGTCATCGGATGCCCGTGCCAGAAACCACCAACACGTGAGGGCTCGGTGTCAGTGGCTCAGCACTCTCCTTCACTTTCACCAGTGTTTGATGGATTTGGCACGTATTTATATGACTTCATTCTTACAAGTGCACCAAGAGCCACAGCTGTGATTTTTAACACTAAGCGCTGACCTAGAATAACAATAAGCATCTGAACAGTTCTGAAAGAGGACTGGTAGTGTGTACAATGCTTTTACAAGCGCCAGGAATTATCGTTGTGTATCAGCAGATCTCATAAATTGATGCCGTTTTTATGCTTGTTAAGAAGACACTCTTTGAACAATACATTTGGTGGATATTATAGCGTATTATGGCTGATAACCTTCATCTGTTGTCTGAATGACGTGCAAAACCACCATTTGCTGGTTTAATGTGACATTGACAGACAGTGCATAAAAGACAGCATGCATCAAAAGGTTAGTGTAGGACATCAATATTAGGAATAAAAACATGCATGGAAATTATTGGATGTCACTAAATTATCTGAATGCCTTTAGCTGGTAGACTTTGGTAAAATATTTTATCACAATGGCTCATTTCAGCTTGCTTTGTCTAGGACGGACTCAGATTGAATAACACACTGTTATCGCTAGTCATTAAGCGAAGCCGATAATCGGTTGCTGATACTGCCATCAATATAAATAAGAAATTTTCATATGGGAATTGGTTTGATTGAAACTTTGGGGTATTGGTAAATAAAATATTAGCATTGGATCTCTATCTCTTGGCCATCAACATAGAATATTGGAATCGGACATTTAAAAAAAAAAAAACTATTTTTTGTCAATTTTTGCCCATCATGATCTGTCGTGTAAAAAGGATGCATTAGCAATTAAAGGCGTACGTGTAGACGCGGTGTAACTCTGTCTGAACTAGCAATTGCAGCTATTTGTGGAATTTTTTTCATTACATGGGGTTTGTTCTCCGGAAGACATAACGCCGGTGAGAAGAATGGTTATTATTTTTTTTTTTTTTCTTTGAGCAAAAACAAGTATTATTGCAGCACCGCAAATCTGAAGTTGAGCTACTGATGTCACATGGACTGTTTTACCGATGTACATTTCTGGAGCTGGATCATTTCAGTTGTGTTGCGGTCTGTGGAGGGTCAGATAGCTCTCATATTTTGATTTTTTTTTTTTTCATTTTGTAATGAACTAACCCCTAAGTGTGTATTAGCATTACATCTAGATCCTGTATTTCTGTAGAGTCTAATCTCTAATTGTCATACCATTTGATTTTCATATTAATAAAATATTTTAACTCTGAATTCTTCCTTTGAACTAGTTCTCCTTAAAATACTAATAAATCTTGTGCAATCCCACGTAGGCTATCTGTAATCAGATGCACATTTAAAACTGGAATATAATATAATATAATTCATAAACACATAATCCTTTCTCGATTACAATCTGTCAACATTACAAATTAAATGATACAACCTGCAGTGAGAAAAGACTATAAAAGATTCACCACCTGCAGGATACTTAATCTTAATCTCATATTTAATGTAATTTTTATGTGCTGAAAAATATGTATTGAAATTCACATCATATATATATATATATTTCTTTATTATTTTTTTAGTTAGACTGCAATTGTTCACTATAAGTGCAGACCGCTTGCAATTTTCCCTAAGTGTCCAAGCAGGAAAAGAGATCTCATTTCGAAATCATTGTTAGAAAGATGAGGCTGGTCAATGACAGGCTTCTTTCAGTGTGACGATACAGAGCGAAATCAGAGATACACAATTACATTGACAACCACAAACCATACTGCATGGGTGGCTACATAATTGGACCCATTTTGAGGAGGTTTGAAGGGCCGCCTAGATAAAATTCACGGGCAGAAGAAAGACACACGCATGTACCTTTTACTTCCTTGTTCTCTCCTTCCCCGCTCACAGTTGCTGCTTTAGCGAAGGAAAGAGCAGCAGCAGTGTTAAAAGGCTTGTCACATGCAATTCGCACAAAGCTGAGCAGAAATGACACCACGTCCCTCAAAACACACTCAGCCCTTAGCCTCCTGCTAACATATAACATTGTGCTCTCTCAGCGCTGACACAGGGGCAGGCGGGAATCTGATGTTAAACTGACAGCCTATCAAAGACATCTGCTCACAAAGTCTCCAAAACACAGGGAATTTCATTGTAGTGTAAGACGCTGGCAGTGCAGACTCTTGGGGAACACTGTACATATTTTCTTCCGAGGCAAATGATTGAAACATTACATCATAATGTTTTAAACAGGCAAAAGCTGCTGCGTACAACCAATCAAAAGATGTTTAAGGTACTGCTACGTGGATGGGATTTGGGACCAATCAGGTTTCAGGGTGGGCGGGGCTACTCAACAATGCTGAAATACAAACCCTGACCAAACATCTCACTAGTCGATGTCTGTTGACGTCGCTGGTTCGAACTAAAAGTCAGATTTACATGTAGAAAACCGCTTGTACTGCTTGCCGCTTCAGCACGCCTGGTTGTCCCAAGTGTGTTACCTGTCAGAGAAGGAGATGAAGGAAGAAAAGTTGGAAAAAGCAGAACTGATTTTCCACTGGGATGGTCATTCTCAGAGCTCCTTATTTTATTTTATTTTATTTTTTAGCTCCAATACGTCCTAGGAAGCAAAGACAGATGTTTAAAGCTTGAGAGAGACACCTCAGCATGTAGCCAGCAAAATTAGATACCGACCTAAATTTCATCCTGTTTTCACTCTTCTGAAGCAGTTCAGAGGCAACACAATGACATCTCAAAAGGACTGTGAGCTAAGTGTCTTCGGGAAATCGAAAAGGAACTAGTGAGAGAGTGATGGAGAACAAAGCATTTAATCATCCTGCATGAGTCTTGCTGTGAATTCAAGGTTTTTGCAATGCACTTTATTTCCTGGTATGTATATATATATGTCATATATATTACAAAAACATGCATTTAGGGATGCACAATATATTAGTACCATATCAGTTATCGGTTAATATTAGAAGTTTTTTTAATCGGTACCAACACATTTAATATTTAAATTATGCATATCCTGTCTACCATACTGCATTTTCCAAATTACAGCATTTTTATGTAGGCTATCAATAATGACCCATCATATATGCTTATTCCTGTCTCAAACCATATAGATGATCAACCGATATTTATATATTTTAAATATATTTGTCTCTGTCCATATTTAATATTCCTGTCTTTACTATGCCGTGCTAAATATTTATATGTTTATGTTCATTCCCATATTCAGAATATTGGTTATAAACCGATATAATGATTTGTATTTATTATTTTTATTTTATTTCATTGATTTTTATTTGTATTTATTTTCATATTAGTACATATGAAATATTTAATTGCACATATTCGTTCCCATCTTTAACTAACGAGTAGATCTAACAATCACCAATTCAGAATTCAGTTTAATGAAACTGTATTTAGCAAATGAATATCCATATCAAATGAATGTTCAGAAAATGACTTTTTCAGAACTGATTTGCACAAAACAGTATGGATACCAGCCGTTACACACTTGTCAGTCATAACACAAGATAAAAGCTGTATTTTATGTTCAATGGCTATAGAAGGATAAACCTTTTTGCACCGAGAAGTGCATTTACAGCATTTGCCTGCAGACATTATATGATAACCGCTATGCTAAACCTCGACAGGAGGTAAAACCGAAAAGTGGCTAAAGTACCCCCATATTTCTCTCTTACAGGGAGTTAGAGCAAGCTAAATCTAGGGGAGACAGACATGGTGAGGGAGCGTGTTGGTGTGTTGATGTTGGCTGACAGCGCTGCCAGGCTCAGTGAAGGGGCTGTTTGCGAGCATGCTGGTGGTCAGGTTGATTAATGGGGGGGCTGTGAAGCAGGACTGTGCTGTGATTAATTGGGCTCAGGACCTCATCTGCAATGTTTGATGAGAATGAAGAGAGGAGAAACAGGCTGGGCTGCTCGAGTGAAGGTGCCACGGCTTCACCCTAATGAAGCTCAGCAACACGTAACGCTGGGGGCTTGATTGCGTGTATGCGCGAGGACATCCATTCTCAATATATGTTGGGATGAAATATTACAAATACTTCTGCGATCTCTTTAGGATTCAGCTGATTAGAATTCAAACTCCGTCCTAGGAACCTGGGAGACAATATGACTAAAAAACTCTCGCCTTGGCTTCGGCACTCAAATCATTGGGCTTCCATCTATATATGCCATAATGCACTGGGGTAAAGAAAAGTATTTTCTCTCTAGGCCTGAAGTATTTGATTAAATTCAAGGGTTTTATGCTACTTTGTATAAATCATGCAGTGCAGTCTCACGTGGGAGTAGCAGATTTTATAGGTGACAGAAAAATATTTGCAGCTATAATAGAGAAGAGCTGAAGCTCCGGTTGTGAATCCCATACAGGCAAATAGCTATTATCACCCAGCATGACCCAGGATCAGCAAGCTTCTGACAGTAAATCAGAGGTATAAGCACTTAAGGTCATGTGTGAAGTGGTTATTGGGTCAAATCATAACACCTGACCCCATGAACCCCACGTGCATTTCATATTTCATGTTTAGATACATTTAAAAGCTATATAAGCTAGACTGAATGGGCTATATTAGTCTGTCTTAAAGGAATAGTGCACACTAATATTACAATTATGTAACCATTTATTCACGTTTCAAACCACTTTATTGAAAGGTAATGTGCACAAGTCCAAAAAAAGTCCAGTATTTGGGGGGTTTCGTACAACCCCATTTTTAAACCAAAACAAATAGTTTTCCTGCGTTTTTGCTATAAATTTACATGACAATGGTGTTTTGGGGGCCTGGAAATTTTGGTAATAGATTTCAAAAAGCAATTTTCTTGTGTTTTACATTTTAGTATAGTGTCACAAAATGACATCGCCAACTACTGGTCTGGCATGCATAATGCAGTGTGACGGTTTCTTTTTGCAGGTTCATATGTACACATAAAATGCAAAAAAAAATGCCATTTTTAGTACATCTGTTTGCATGTATGCTGTAAGTAATATAACAGGTTTTTTGTTTGTTTGTTTGTTTTTTTGTGAGAAACTAACACAAGCTCACTGATATAAAACAATTATAATATATATATATATATATATATATATATATTTTTTTTTTTTTTTTCATGGACGTAAGAAGTAATGCATTTAGAACAACATGTTTGTTTTAATAACTGACTAGTTGACTATCAGATGAGAACACAAGTTGAAGTGAGTTGAGTTGAGTAATCATACCATACGTCTTCTGCTGAGCTGCTTTACAGATGAACTAAATAATGCAGTGTTATTGAACAGAACTGAATCCACATTGAACCACCTACTGTACACTGTCGTCCAGAGAGCTGATTATAGCTGAACTCATTTCCAAATGAAATTGCATGAGTTATTGAACTGGAAGAATCAACACTGAACAGAATTGAGATGAACAATGACACTGCTGTCTTTTTATTTTGTCTCATTTATTGTTTGCATCACTGGTTTTCCTGTGAAGCTGCTTTAGATCAATCTATATATACATATATGTACTATAGAAAGTGCTATAGAAATAAATGAGACCTGATTAAAGACTGCTGTTTGGAAATACAGTCGTGTAAGACAGCTACTGTATATAGAAAAACATTAATGACAGGCTTTGCCCAACATTTCAGATGCTGTGCAAAGAGATCAGTCCGCTGCTTAGTCAGGTTATCCTGTCTCATAGTTCTTATCAGATAAAAAGTTTATTTATTTATTACTAAATTGTGTGCAGGAGTTTTTGTATGAACATTTTTTGAATTGATGTGCATCTTGGTGTTTCCTTCTGATATTCCGTATAAAAATCGGTGGATGGAAGCACAGCTACAGGCAGACGCTGAAATTAGAGAGGAATCAGAGAGACGTTGTTCACTGATGTACGCATCACGGGCCCTTATTATAAGATATGCTGAATGAGTAATTCTACTGCTCTTCTAATTTAAATATGTCCCGGGAGAAGTGAATTAAGTCATTCTTCTTTGTGCAGACTCTATTTGCTTAGGTCATTTTATGTGAGGACTGTTTGAGGTGAGATTGCCCATGCAGACTTCTGGATTCTATTCCTTTTGAATAGGCCCTGAATAATTTAACAATTGATATTTATGTATTATTTCACGCCTTCCGTTCCTGAGATATTCCCTTTAATGTAGGGGTATAGCGGCACTCCTCTGGGTCTCGTTCCAGAGATTCAGTGCCGAGATCGGTGTCTCTTTAATCATGACTCGATTGGAACGCCGTCCTCATCTTCCACCGCAGACATGCTAATGACATACAAACACTGCATTCCGTGAAGCCTCGCACACACATGCGCATCAACACTGGAGTGAAGGAATGATTTGTGCAATATAACAATACAGTGGAGGATTTCACACTGGAAAGCTTGGTTCAGTAAATAACCCCCTTGTCTCGCCGTTCAAAGACTTTTACTTGTAAGCAGGGCTTTAAAAATGTATCATTCTGCTTCAGTCTGAGCCAGAATTGTTTTTGCGTTTTTGTTTTTTTTTTTTGTATCTTTTTTTTTGGTGAGTGATAACAAAAGTTGAAATAGTTCATTTTAGTTACCGCCTCTCTTTCAAATAATGAAACGCAAACTGCTTCCAAGTATATAAGAAGAAATAAATCAACTGAATAGTGAAAGCTGAAATGAATGCATGTTTGCACAAAATCATCATTGCATTCTGTCACCGAATATGCTCTTTTTTTATGAAAAAGGAATGACTTTAAACAGCATTTGCTTGTTTTCGACTGAAAATGACAGCGCTGGAGGGCTAGAAATGAGATTTTCCGAGGCAGCGAGGAAAATTCAGCCTCTGAACATGTTTTTGGAAAATTCCATTATGCAGTCATCAGCGTAACACAGACAAAAGCCACATCAGGACTAATGAAGTCTCTCTAATTCAGGGATATAAAAAAGTCATGAAAAGATTTTGATTCTATGCCACGTTTGACACATTTTTGCAAACAATTGCATGTTCTTTGATCAAAGGAGGCTGGTCGTTTCTGGAAGTCGCTGCTGTTCATTTTAACGGCGACTTTCTTCATGCGCGATTATGTTATGGTTGTTATAGTCATGTGACTAATTCAATGTACAGAAAGCACTGCTCAATAATAAATAAATCCACATCCAAAATCCCTATTAGAAAAGCCCAAATACATTGAGTTGCGTTTCCTGCTCATAAAAAATAAAATATTTAAATACGCATTAAATACTTTGCACACACACACATAAAAAGTAATGAGGAGCTCCGTGTCGATTCTAAGTACTCTGAAAACAAAAGCGCAGTGGGAAATGTTCAGACCCGGAAAGCCAGTAACACATGAGCTGCTGCTTCTTCTGAATCTTACCCGAACAGATCAAACCCAGCCGCAGCCCAGGATTACCCATAAGCCCCCTGCAGCGATGGACGAGGGACATGCTGCACGCTAAGAAAGACGGAGACGGGGAAGAAAGTTAAGAAGAGCGAAAGGAAAAACAAGAGGCTTGGCCAAGAGGCTTCGAAAATATCAGAGTCACATGTTGAGAAGGGAATTGCAGACGGACGTCAGGGGCCCGAGAGCCGCTTTATCAGCTTTCTAGAGCCATGACTTGCAAGCGTGCTATTTTGAATGAAAGTGATATTGTAGGCAGTCAGCCTGCTGTCCATAAATGTCAGAAAATTTGGCCTTCGGAGCGATTATGTCGTGCTCGATAGCTTCAGCTCAAATGAGGCATTGATTAAGCACAGCTTTGAAAGGTCAGCAGGTTTGATTTGGAACTAACAGTGTGCTTGCTATCGTCAAAAAAAGTGCTCCCTTCCCAAAGAGTATCGAGATTTATTTTTCTCTTACCTGTACTACGGTGCAGTGACAGACTCCGCTTTGGTCAAGCGTAAAATGTTCCATGCCAGTCTGAAAAATTACCATTTCTCAGAGCCAAATAAACTGGCCTGAATCTCCAGCTCAATGCAATGTGTAATCAGGGTCTAAAATTAACTTTTTCCCACAACTGCCAAAAGTGGGCGAACTGTTTATCTGCTATAAATATTTCTCAGCAGTTATGGAAGTGCATCATTAAAAAAAGTCCTACATCTGAGTTCCTGTGTGACTCTGCAATCAAATTATAATATTTAACTGTTTTTTAATTTTTTTTTTTCGCCCATTATTTTTTCAATATTACAAATATATATATATATATATATATGTGTGTGTGTGTGTGTGTGTGTTATTTATTTATTTATTTATTTATTCTTAATGTGGTACAGGCAAAAAATAAATAAAAAATAAATAAATAAATAAATTAAACAAAAAAAGACAAATCTTTCTTTTATATTTGAATTATATAATATCGGCAGGTACTGACAGGTGGATATACATTGCATTTGTCCAAAAAATGTACTGCACATACATAAACATACAGATTAAGTATTTTTTCTGTCAAAAATGAATAAAAGTGTTTGTTTACATAATGTTTTGTGTGTATACTGTGTATTTTATGCATATATATATATATATATATATATATATATACACACACATGCATGTATATATTTCAGGAAGAAAAAAGGTTTAAATATATTAATTTAATAAGACCAATGTTATGTAATATAATAATGTAAATATTTTTTTAAAATATATAACGTGTGTATGTGCATTTAAATATGGGTCAAAGACGAAAAAGGGTTTAAAAGTGTAATACTGCTTTGTTTTTGATCTTGTTAATATCTACAAGTCAGAATAAGCATGTTGTTTGATTTTTTTAATATAAATATTGTTACACTGAATGGCAATGTAACATTATTTTAACCATTTTTTTACATTTTATTCTCCAAAAAAATGTTTGAAACTTTAAAAGTAGACACTTTACTTACATTTAAAGTGCCATGGACATACCTTTATATGGACATGACCATAGTTTCTATGGACATCAGTTTTGTGACTTGAATTTGATGCAGACATCTTAACCTCTTTGAACCAGACATAAACATACACAAAACACACTCATCTATTATGCAAACCTAATGCAATTAATAATTTTACCTCACTAGTTAATTGTTAATAATATATATATATTTTTTTTCATTTTCTAAAAGGTTTCATATGATTTTATTTAATGTGACACTATATTCCATATAAGAATATTTAACATATGCACATATACTAAATTTGCATGTGGTAGCTTTACGATTCAACCCAGTAATGGTGCATTTTTTCTAATAAAGGAGTTATTTTCTGTGTATGATACTTGGCCAGGGTTCATTTCTGACCCGCTGTATAATTTTGAAGCCTTTATCAATTAACTGTGTATTTTTGTAGCACTATCATTGGTGCATCTGTAACTGATTTCATCTTAAACAAGCACAGACTGTGGACTTATAAAGGAGATTATTCAAAAACATTAAAATGAATGTAAATGGACCAGAACCAAATCCTCGTCTGTTCACATAACCAGCCAAGTGTGGGCGAAGAAAGCTCAGAAAAGAGATGCAAATCACAGCGTGACTTACCTGGTGCCACACAATTACCCATCATTCTCTGTGGCATTATTCAACAATAACACGCCGCAAACAAACATCTCTTTGTGAGGCTTCTCATCATATGAGTGCAAGGCCGGTGTGTCTGGCAGAGATACCAAACAATTACTGGAGCAGGAGGATTTACATTGTGCTGCTGAGCTCGGCAGCATTGTCAGAACGCACTCGCTGGATTGCTCAGGTGTTGTCAGATAATTTATTTAACATGGAAATTATTCTGCTTTGAGGCAAATTTCAATTACTCCGCTCCACCGGGGGGCAAATGTAGGTTTGACTAAAATGAACATGATGCAAAGATTTAGCTCAGCTGCTGCGGCTTGATTAAAATACCACAAACAATCCAAAGGGAAAAAGACGTTTAAAGATCAACTGCTGGTCTGAAACCGAGACAATTGAATTATTGTTGCCAAGCACTCAGCTAATTCTTCTGCTAAACACCAAATTTGAGCCTTGGAGGAAATATACTATTATATTTTTAGCAGTTTCACTGAAATTAATTTGAGCAGATTTGGCCAGGGTTACTTTACAATCATTGACTGTTTACATGGACAACAGTAATCAAATTATTTACCTTAAGATAATATTAATAAATTACATGTTATGGTATATAGATTAATTAATAATGGATGGTCAAACGGACCACTGCCCTGTGTGTATTCTGTCCCAAAATGTGGTGTGGAAAGGAAAGGAAAGGAAAGGAAAGGAAAGAAAGGAAGGAAAGGAAAAGTGTGGAAAGGAAAGGAAAGATGCAAGAAAGGAAAGGAAAGATGCGGAAAAGTGCAGAAAGGAAGGAAAGGAAAAGTGTGGAAAGGAAAGATGCAGGAAAGGAAAGGAAAGGAAAGGAAAGGAAAGGAAAGGAAAGGAAAGGAAAGGAAAGGAAAG
>JAUCMS010000034.1:11984177-11994483 GCA_032357445.1 Enteromius radiatus
AATCATGCTACATAAATCTTTCAATCCTAAGAAACTCAATTCATTACTTATTCTCATTAGAATGTGTCTCCTAATTATGATGCAATACATTATATCAGTACAACAAAAAGTTGTATTTTGATCCAGCATCAAATTTATAAAATTGTTGCAACATTAAAAACTGATCAAAAACATTACAAACTGATAAAACATTAATATGTATCCCAGTATTTTCACCACCAAACAAGTGGAAAGTAAACTTCCTCAAGTGCAAGGTGCACACCCAACTTTAGCTACACTAACACCCAATGTTGTAAAATTACAACATGGACAAAACAAGCTCAAAATCTCACAATATCAGTATATTCCACAATATCATAAAATCTGCATGATCTACACATATCAATTATCACAGAAAAAAATACTTGAAGCTTTTTACTTACTTGAGTCTTGATTTCTCCTGTTCAAAACAACAAGATGATGTTCTCCATGGCAGGCTCCCAGGTTGTTTGATTTCATGGCCAGATGAACGGGCCTATTTAAACATTTTACCATCCAATAATGTTGCAGAACTGAACAATAGGACCAATCAGTAATGTAAATGTGGTTTTAAAAAGAAGAAATATTTATTTTTTTTTTGTGGACGTAAATCTGACATTGTAATATTACAACTGTGGATCTCTGGGGATTAAGCCTAGTCCTAGTCTAAAATGTAAATCTGAGCTGTTTTGACTTGTGTTTTAACTGATCTTAAAACATGTCCGTGCCTCAGTAAGGCTTTTTTTCTAAGGCTTGTTTATAAAAATCACTTAAATGTCCTATTGAGCTATGGCTAATCCTGATTTAGTCTAAGCCCTGTCTATGAAGCCGGGCCGTAATGTTTTAATTTGTGAAGCGTGAATTAAGACTTTTAAATAACTTTAAGCCCCTCTGACTGAAAAGGCCTAGAATTGACTGAATTATGATAAAGTAAAACAAAACAAATCAAATATCAGCTCTGGAAAAAACAAACCAAAAACCTGACAAAGATTGCAGTACCCGGCTCATTTGATTTCATTATGAATTTAAGACGTTTTGCTCCAATCTAAGGTTTCAAAGGCCTTAACTTGTGGAAGGGCAGATGAATAGCCTACTTTTAAGACCTGCAGAAACCCTGAAAGAAATAAAACCTATAGATGAGCGCTTCAGTCGTCAGAGCGGCAGGCGAACAGCAGCGAGCCGAGTCGATAAATGAGCCTGCTTTGCCAGAGACACAATCCTCACCCTTAACACAAGACAAATTGAGTTCCAACATTTTCTATTTAAAGCCTCCTCATTTCCGTAGGAATGGAGAATCTTCCCAATTCCCCAGCCTTTTGCCAACAGCTTAGTGTGACATATTGCTAATCTGGTTATTATGCGAGTTATCAGGCGTCTCACTGTAACTGCAGCGAGGCAGATATTACACTGATTTCATGTGTGTCTCGCCGCAATAACTCTGCACCAAGCGAATGAATGGCTGACGGTGACTGCCGCTGCCAACGACACTTCATTAACCCGCCCGAGGAAGAACCTAAACACAGATAATGGAGGAGATGCTTCAGCGATCGTCTATCTGCTCTAGTCATGCACTGGCTGGTTAACTAGATGACTAAAACCATTTGGAGAAGTCACTAGAGGACTAGACAGATTCATCCAGTTCGTTCTGTTGCAAATTAAGCTGCTTTTACCAGACCATGTTCTGAAAGGTATGCATATTTAAGTTAGATTTGTCTAATACATGAGCATTTTTTTTTCTAAGTCAAACTAGTTGACTCGTTAAACCTGCGAGGTGCACAAATGTGGCTTATTTTGGTAGAAATGTGCATCATTTGGATGGAAAACTTATTTTAGTGGATCCAAAATCTCATTTGCCTCAAATGAGAAATTAAACATAATAAAAATAATGTCAAAAATGCAATATATATATATATATATATATACACACACACACACATACAGCTGCTCGAGTTATCTCAAACACATTTCTGAAGAATAGAATCTTCTTTGCTTGGAAAATAATCTTCTTTGCCAATTACACGAGTTCTAGAAGTCTCCCAGTGCATTGTGCAACACATCTCAAATATCTCACAAGTTATGTCTAATACTTCTAGACCGTAAGAGAAGGAAAAATAGATCCATAGATTAAAAAGCAGGCATGTTATGATAAGTGTCTAAAACAGTATCAGATGTACTGATACTTGGTGCTTGTTGAACGCTCATGAGTTGTTATATAAGCATTAAAAAGCAGCCATCTCCTTTGTTCTCCATGTCCTTCGTTTTTAGATATTTTGGCTGGAAGGAAGACAACTAATTAAAGTAAATTTAAGTAAGAAAAGCCTTCTTGCAGTGTGCATCCCAAAGCTCATATGTCTCAAATGTAATGAAAAATGAAGTAAAAATACTAAAACCAATGGGACAATGTACCAAAACACCACACAATGTAGCTATGCGCTTTAACTGTAGTATACTGTACATCTCATCCAACCATGCATTCACAATAGTGAATAGTTTTCTCAAGAGTACTGAATATGCCTCTTTGCCTGCACTATAAGCTTATTTACACCAGTATGGACAATGAAACTATAGACACTGTGTCAAACCATACGTTATTTTTTTAATGAGATCATTATTTTGTCACATATCATCGCTCTCCTGACGTGTTGATTAAGTGCTGAACGCATTCTTTTTTATTTGTATTGCATAAACACTCTCTTCCATGACTTTTACAAATTAGAGCAACTTACTTCACTTTAAAATAACGAACTTATGGAAGTAATAAGTATGTGTTTTTCTCTGATGTCCTGCAGGAAAGTGCCTCGGCTGCATTTGTGACTCTTCTCGAGGTCTGAGTCGTTTCATCAGCCTCCCATCTGTTTCCCGGACCCTCGATGTTGATGAGGTCTCCACTTTCGCAGCGTCAGCTAATTAAGAACTGGACACCTGGACAAAAATCAGATAGCACCTTTAAGGGAGTTTTAAAAGAAGACGAGGCAGTCAGGGCACAACCCTGTGATTAAAGAGACCGGGAGCCGCTGAGGATATAAATTGTAATAATGATGCTAGAATGTGTCATATTGATCTCCACCTCCTCTGCTGTCCACACGCTTGAAAGAGAAGAAATTGAACTGGGATTTCATAGCAGTGCTCTATCTGTGTGTGTGTGTGTGTGTGTCTTCCCTAGGCGGAAGCAGCAAGGCGGTTGAAACAACTTGACTAATATGTTTACATAACTGTCTACAAACTGCTCTTTTTCAGCTTCTCCTCCATTTGTTAGTCTGGGTTTTGTCTTCCAGAGGACAACATGAAACACTGAAAGTGCTGAAAAAAAAAGCGCTGTACATTAAAATATGAAAATACTAGTGATAGTGTTTACATAATGTGTGTGTGTGTGTGTGCTGTGTATATTTATTAGGTATATATATGTGTGTGTGTGTGTGTGTGTGTGTGTATATACATGTATATATTTAAGAAAAATATGTTTGGTTTACATATGTGAATATAAATAAATGCATGCAATTATTTTCAAAATATATGCGGTGTGTGTGTCTTTTATACAAGCATAATAAATATACACAGTACACAGACTTGTATTATACAATTATATCTTAAACAATTAGACTGCACTGACATTTCTGGACAGTGTCTTGTGAGGAAGTGTGGCTAATTGTAATCAACATGCACTTGTGTTGCACTTCAAATTGTATAGAGTAAAATGTGAATATAATATAACATTAATGAAATAAAAATGGAATGCACTTTTTATTATCATTTTAATTTTTAATAATTTGTGTGTGTTATGCAATTTCATTTCAAATGTGAGTTAAATATTAAAATACATCAATAGAAATGACAGTTTGGTTTACCAATTGCTTGTGCGAACAAACCTTGTACACTTGAAACTACATTAAAATAAAAAACAAATATAAAAAATTTTCAGTACTCCCACCAAAATATATCAAATGTAGCTATAAAGTTTTTTTTTTAATCATATTAAATGCATCTTACTATGACAAATGTAAGCAAGATGCATTGAATTTCTGTCAAGACAATAAAATTATGAAATTACGTATGCATTACTGAAGCCCTATGCGTGTGTCAAAAACCCTTCAAATAATTGCATTAAACACGCACTGTCTTTGTACATTTGCTGAAGAATACCATTAATGACATCATATGTTATCAATATTCTGATTCAAAGCTGTAATAAGCTTTTACTCTGACTTGTGTTGTAAATGACACTTAAAGAGGGTCTTAAAGACAGTTGTTCCTCCTTCCCTTGAGAATCTGACTTCACTTTGCTATGCTCAGATTAATGCACGGTGAGATGATCAGGAAGACCAGCTCTCCTTCACTTCAGCCACTCGGTGTAATAGCAAATGCAAATAGCTGCATCAGTAGGAAATCGTTTGATTGGTGTTATCTCATCTAGAACACACAGCCTATAGGTTAACAGATCCCTGTCTGAAGCAGGACCAGTAAGTGGTTGGCACATTGAATTCTCATTATAATTAGAGTGAATAATTAAATATTTATCCTGTGCAAGTCAGCGGGGAATCATCTCAGCCTGTGTCATTAAGACCTATTTTAATTATTATAGCTCAGTAATCTCAACGCGACGCCTCACGAACCACAAACACACTGTCACCTTCTTCACCATCATCACATCACCCAGAAAAATACACTACAGTGTTTAAAATGGTAATAAATTACCTTTTACATCATTTTATTAATCTATTGCTCCAAAACAAAAACAAAACAGGTGGTGTTGATCTTCACATATGTATATGTTGCTATTTAAGAATCAAGTGAAAAACGATAAATCCTGTGCAACATCACCTGATTTCAGTTTTCTCATTCAGTGGTCTGTCTGTGTGACTTCAAGTGCCAGATCAAATGTATATATTTGTGGACACATATTTGTATATACAAAAGCTGTAGTAATTGGTCTTCTATTGTCCTTAATAAACCACAAACAAGACTTACAACTTATTATATACAGACACTTTCAATTCAATGCTATTTAGATGATTTGTTCATTGCAGTTACACTATTGTTTTTTTTTTAGCTTTGCTGTGGATGACTTTTGTAACCTAGGCTCATTGGAAATACACTGTAAGAAATGGAGCTGCACATCTTCCAGTTCTTTTGAGTCTCAAATGAATGAAAAATGCCATTTTCTTTAAACTACATAAAAACCCTTGTCAGACCAACAAAATTACCCCAAATGTTGTCCTAACTAGTCAAACACAGTTGTCTGAACAAAGAATTTCATGTTGTTGAAGTGTTAAGACTTTGTGAGTTCCCAGCATGCATTGCAGCATAGCAAAATAATGCAGTTGCTATAATATAGGAATTCTGTTTTGTTGTTTGCTGACTTAAACTTTTTTTTTTTTGCTTTATTCCTTATTGTTAGTTATTTGTTGCACTGTGAAGTAAAGAGACGTGTGACTGTACTCAGTGATTTGGGTTGAGTGAACAACTTGGTCCAAAGCTGAGTAAACTCAAAAAAGCTGTGCAATAAGTTGCCTTGAATTTTCAAGTTAAGTCAACTTTTCATTTTGTATAGTGTACGTGCCTCTTCATACATTTCTGCAAAACTGAAAAAAAACTGCACCTATACATACGAATCACGTCCGTTTCCAGTTGAAATGAACACTAGACACTGTAAAACTCCCACAACTTTTATTGCTTTTCACATAAAAGTACGATTTGCAGGTAAATTTGTGATTATTAAAGGGTAATTTTCACACGATTAGTTGCAGAATGTTATGTTATGACTTCAAAGCATTTTTAACATCCTGCACGATTTAAAAACTGATACTTTTGAATGTTGGAGTCACATATACAGCTTCATATGTTTGAGTTTTCTAGTTCAGTTTACGTGATACGGTGTTGCACTTAAGCGTCTGTTCAAATCCCATGTAAAACGCTTGCATGGCTGCATCAACAAATAGGTTTTTTAATTACTTTCACATTTTCTAACACTGTCAGGTAGCTTTAGGTTTGGTGTAGGGGATATTTCCAACATCATAGAGCATTAATCTTTAGGACCCTCACTGGATATTTGAATTCGGCCACAAAACGTACATATTACAGACAGTATATTCACGTTTTACTTATACTCGAGCAGCATTATGCTATACAAATGTGCCACGGTCACGTATTAAACGTGTTTAAACATGCTGTAAGGTACATAATTACAGAGTTGCAGAAATGTATGTAGAGGCACGTATTTCCAACGAGTCTGGCCTCTTCAATGTATTTTTGTCATTCTATGTTTATTTAATGTAGGAACAATGTTTTGTAAATGATTAATGAATTATTTACTAATCCTTAACTAATGACTCACAGTATGTAGTTATTATAAAGTGTTACAGATTAAGCTTAAGTAATTTCATGTATCACTTTGCTCTAGTTACACACAGTCTGAGTCAGTCACTGAACAATAATGATAATAAAAAACAGTATGCCACACACTGCATGCTATAGTGTTGCTATCCCTGGTTCAGATCCTACCTGTTTCATCATTATTACTTTGTCTATTTACACAGAGAATCATCTCAATTAATGGCAGAAAAGTATGGAGTGCCACAAGGCTCTGTCCTAGGCACGCTACTATTTCAATATTCTGTACATGTTTGCCCTTGGTAATAGTATATATATCATATATATATATATATCTTTTTATTTGCTATTTTTGTAAAGCTGCATTGCAATAATTTGCATGGTGAAAGTGTTACACAACTGGGGAAAAAAAAAAAAAGTAATGTATCAACTTATTAACTACAATTTTGGTCATGCAATTTGGAATCCGTATCCGACTACAATTTGTACGTAATCTACCCAGCTCTGGGGTATAATATAATGATGTTTCATTTTCTGTTCTCTGTGTCTTGTGGCATGAATTAACTTTTCTTAACGTGAGGACGCAGCTCTAAAAATAGCTCGGCTCATGCTCCGTTCTGCTATACTCCAGGGCTCTGGGTGGAATCAGGATGCAGCTCGCTGACGTCATACGCGAGTCAGTGGATCGTGAGGCTCACAGGCAGACAGCAGCGTCTGGCTCACGTCGATGATGTACGACCGCAGACAGAGAAGCAAACTAACCGCAAACTAGTCAAGCTGCACTCGGCCCGTCATCCTGATACATCATGTGCCATGTGCTAATTAGGACTGTCTGTGTCTGCAACACATTCCTGCATACACTTCCTCTGTTTCTGAGGTGATGAATGTAGCTCTCACCACGCACAGCAAAAATGCCTTTTTCTAACACGGTTCATTAATTACCCACAATGCACTCTGTCACTCGGCTCCCCGGTGTCAAAGATGGCGTCAGTAGGCCAGCTGCTCATGGGTTCTGATACTGTATCGGTGAGTGCTGAGCTTTCCAACCCTTTGGAGGTGGTGTTTGAATAAAAATGTTAAAAGATGACGTCTAAAGGGCTGACTGCGGACCAGTTAGTGCTTCCTTCTTCAGGGTTCAGAAATGGACTGTGCTGATCTCTGGATTGAAGGAATGCCAGAAGGTTAATTAAGGTCACAGAGGAGCCTGACATAAAATCCTGAAGTAAGTCGTAAGGAGGATGATGTCGATTATTTGTTGATGCGAACAGCACTATTAAAACATCTGTTTTCTTTGGATTAAATGTTTTTCTTCAAATTAAGTTCTTTGCAATCTCATTTTTTAATCAGATATGATCAGAGAGGTGGTTCTATAATTGTGGGTACATTTGGTGTCCCTACAAAAAAAATTTTTTTTTTAATTATTTATTTATTTATTTATTTTTTCAAATGGTTATATTTTTTGTTATGGTGTAATGGTTATATTATTGCTCTTTACTAATTGTTTTGAATTACAAGATGTGCTGTTCATAACAATATTAATAATTTATGCGTCTTAAATAGCTAAAATTATTAGTCAGTGTATTTGTTTCCATCATGTATCAATGTGCAATCAAAATATTTTATAGTACTTTTCTTTTGCCAACAGTTTTACTAAATAGTTCTACAGCATGATTTTATTTTATTTTATTTTTTATTCTTTATTTTTTTTTATGTGTGTCCCCAAATCTTGTGTCAACTCTGTTACTCCACCAATACCATAAATTAATACCATAAAAAAACAGAATTTATTACTAACCTCACATTGGGTTATTTAATTAAAGCTCTTTTAATCATGTTTTTATTAGTGTCAAGTGGAGTTTTTGGAATTAATAAAATAAAAATGTCAACTCTGTTACACTATCTCCAATGTAAGTCGACCAAGGTAACAGAGTTGACGGCGACACCGAAGGTACCCGCAATTCTAGAGTCAGAGAACAACAAATGAGTGCAATAATTTTGACTGAAATGTGATTTTCATCGAATTTATGTTGTTGATGATTATCAAATGTCATAAGGTTTTATATTTTACTGGAAGAGTGATGAGATTTTAATCCGCGTGCATGTCCCGGTTATTTCTGGAGCCAAAAAGGATTTCTGTTTTCCTGAAAATGTTAGGTAATGTTTTTGGGGGATTTGTCCCGCTACCTTGTTATACTTGTTATGTTCCAATTTTAATTTTTATATTTATATAAAAAAAAAGTTAGAATCTAATATATTGGGAAATATTTTTCATTTAAATTTGAGCTAATTTAAGTACATTAATTTTTGCCATTATTTTTAGTATGTTTATATAGTTTTATTAATACTTCTGTTTTAAGTTATTTTAATACATCATTACAATAATTTTAAAATTTGATGTATTTATCTGTTTGTTGAAATTTTCAAAATTTAAAAATGTTAGTTTTAGTTGACTATATTAATCCTGGTTGCCAGCCGAGCAATGATAAAGACGAGTTTTTCCACAATAGTCCGTTATTTACTTGTGGCATAATAAAACGATCGTCGACACCCTTTCCATCTAATGTTTTAATCTCTGTCGCTTAGGAGGAAAAATAAACAGGCTTTCACTCACTAAATATAGCAGCCTTCATCATTAGCAAGTGGAGAAATGGATTGATGGCAAAGAGGAATCAATCTATAGTCTGTGGAGCGAGAAAAGAAGATTAAAAAGTGGAAATTGAGGCCATTTCTGGATAGATTTCCCTCCCAAAAGCTGAATGCAGACCAAAAGCCGTGCTGCCCTCAGGCTCGTGCTCAGCCTTATCACTTCCATCCTCTCTGTATCGCCTGCGTTTATCTTCACATTATAAGAAAATAACATTTCACCTAAGTGTCTTTTTATGTTTCCTCCTAATGCTCTATCTATCGCGCATCGAGTGCTGTTGTTTGTCAATGGCCGTGATTGTCAAATATGATGTAAAATTGCAGTGGCCTCGTTTCAAACGGCCAACTAACAAGCCTGAATTCTCCAGCCTATTTCCTCCTTGTTTTAATGCCAGAGCTTGTGTTTTTTCTTCTTCCAGAGAGATGGTTTTCTGGGATGAAACCGCAGTGAAACGGCTGGAAAGGTTGCTGGTAAGAAACTACTGCACCCTTCAGCAAGACATCAAACTCCAGAAGACCAAGAACTGATACTGCCTCCCTGAGGAGATTTTTAGAAAATAGTATAATTAAGTGCGCAATGACAGCACATATATGCAGTACATATATACGAGTTAGAAGGCTAAATTTGCCACATATTACTGAGATATAAACACAACTGTTCCAACGTTTGGTTAAAGGAAGGCTCTTCTGCTCACCAAGGCTGCATTTATTTAAGAATACAGTAAAAGCTGTAAAATTGTGAAATATTATTTGAATTTAAACTAGCTGTTTTCTATGCAAATGTTCAAATATAATTGATTTTTGTGATCATTGCTGAATTTTCAGTGTCTTTAGTGTCACATGATCCTTCAGAAATCATTCATATATGTTGATTTACTGCTCAAGAAAAGAACAAAATTTGATTGTTGTTATTTTTTATTTATTATTTATTGTTACAATATAGACTTTTGTCTACAAGTATCCTTGTTTACTAACCTCAAATATTTGAACTTAATAAAAACTACTGTAGAAATTATGTACAGTATGTATGTGTGTGTGTGTGTGTGTGTGTGTGTATATATATATATATATATGTAAGGAATCAACGGTCTGGAGTCAATTATTCCGCTTATACTACGGTTGCCACACCTCAAGACATCGATCAGATTATATATTTCAAGGGATTCGTGCAGATTTCTACTTAAATCGCTATTGTGAGTAGGATTATTTCTTCCGCATCTCATCCGACGACTCTTTTGCGCGTTCCAAAACGTCATTTTAAAGCTGGCGATGGAGGCTTGAGCCGTTGATAGCAGACTAATGCAGTTAATAATGAAGT
>JAUCMS010000034.1:11994583-12005979 GCA_032357445.1 Enteromius radiatus
TCGCCGTGCGTTTCCCTGAAAATAATGCACACCTCAGAACGGTCGTCAGCCAATCAGATTCAAGCATTCAACGGCCCCGTAGTATAAAAATATATATATGTGTGTGTGTATTTATTTTAAGGTCCAGTCCTTACTATTAACAAACCATTGACTATAGCTTTCTCTCAATAAACTCCTAATTTGCTGCTTTTTAATAGTTTGTTGGTAGTTGTCAAGTTTTGTTATTGGCTATTGATTAGAGATATAGAATATGATCATGCAGAATATATGTGCTTTTAAAAAAAAGCCAATATTTTAATAATAGGCATGATAATAAGCATCTAGTTAATAGTAATACTTGGTCTTTATACAGTATGTGTGATCACCAGTTTTCTATACCTTGCACATAATTGTATAATAAAAAAAAAAGAAGAAAAAACACAGGTTAAATATTTATCAGAATATAAGCTTGTTGATCTATTTGCTGCAGTTTTAACCCAAATTTGGTGTAAAAATCGAATCACTTTCAGCATGTGGTGCTCGTTGGTCTCCTGCACTGGAGGTCTGACTCCAACCTGTTCCATCATAAATCTTCAGAGAACACAAAGAGTGGATGATCTCAACACTGTGACTCCTCCGAGACGTCTCAACACAACCGATGGCATTTCCAAACCCAACCGCAGCGGAAGCCAATGCGCTTCGCAATCATTTCTCACTCGAGGTGTGGCATGTTGGGTAATGAGACACAATCATCTGTGGTCAAACTGTGATATTAATAAGCTTTCGCTCGACTGGACTCAGAAGCTGAGTGATTACCTGTCACACTTCATTTGTCGATTGTAAAAACGCTACATGACTCTTTCCTGCTCGCAAGTTAGCGGCGATCTCATTCGGAAAGTGTAAAACGGAGCCACTTCACACGTTATTTATTTATCTTTCACTGCGCTCGGACGATTTGAAGGACGTGTTTTACATCAGACATAGCTTGATAGATTCACTGAACTGATTCGATTACTGTCACTGTATCGTTAGCCTCGTTTACCACTACCGCTAAAGTTCCTCTTGCGAGATCTGTGTGTTGCTAGCAGGGGTAAATAGCGTAAGTCACCTGACCTCTGACGGGATCTTAACATCAGGTGTAAAGAAACCCAAGAAACGCTGGCGACGTCTGCTCCCTGGGTTTAAAATGTTCTCAAAGGGACTGATATGAGACGTGCTGAGATCCCACATCTTTATTTGTAAAGCTCAAATTGGCCCACCATTATCTTTTAATTAGCACAACCTAATATTGGGCCCTATTATAGGCAGATAATTAATCACGTATAATGGTGCAATAGGATATTGTGATTGGGGCACAAAGGTTGGGAGGGGGTTATTTTGTGCAAACAGCGAGCTAATAGCAACTCTTCTGAGTTTCATTATTTGCACATGAATGCACTCTGAATAATGGATGAACGGCTGTGTGAAGGGTCAGTGAGTGGAGATGCTCTGATCAGCTCAGCTTTCTCAGGCCAGATTCGTGTTTACTCGTTTAAAGCAACAGTTCAACCCAAAATAGTAATACTGTTGTCATTTACTCACCCTTATGTTGATCCGAACTCATACGAAGAGAAATGAAGGTCATGCTGGTCCATACGCTGAACCTGAATGAGCTTGAAACTCAAACAAACTCTGTAAAATATCTTTCATATGAATTCATTCCATACTTTTGTGTGAAGAACAGACCGTTGTTGCTCTTCGACATGAAAACCTGGAAGGTTGAAATTGGAAAATGTAACTTCATTTTAATAATGCATATTTATGGCATGTGTAAACAGACATACGGAAAGCAGCAGGTGTCTCTGGAGCTACGATTATTACAGATTCAACTATTTTTAAAATCCATATTTCTAATGCCCAGGTCACCAGTGTGAAAGACACTAAGATGCTTGGTGCTTTTGTAAAATAAAGAAAAGAAACGGGGTTCGCTCTCTGTCTTCGGGAACTGCTTTTAGAAATGCATCACTAAAATGAAGTGAAACTCAGTGAATACTCGACACACAGACATGAGAGATATATCTATAGAAAGCTTGACGTGTCTGCTTTTGCAGGCAAAAACAGTTGGAGTGTTTTTGTTTTTTCAGACTAGAGGAAATGAAAACATCATAAGGACACTGTTAAGTGATTCTTTTATAGCACTGTATCTGTTTGTGTCTATAGATTTCAGTTATATACATATATTTAAAGGTAATTTTCTCTCTCCCACATATAGCAGCACTCACATTTCCACTCACATATAATTGCTTAATTATATACATTTGAACCATAATTTGTCAATTATGCAGTGACAAAAATTCCCTCTCTACAAACATTTGACTCTAAGGTCAAAACCATGTGTTTAGATTTTTGCACTAGAAATGTATGTAAATGTGCACATATTTAATGAATTAATAGTTTGTATATTTAAACCGAACATTTTAGAAAACTTGTAATACAAGAAAAAACATTTGCAATTATCAGTGTAATCAATCAGCTTAGTAAAGCGGTAACTATTCGTCTTTGTATTTGATTTTTTACACTGTTCACCTGCAGTCTGTGATAAAATATACCAACACAATTTTCATATTACGTTATATTAGTCCGTGCTACTCGGCTACTGTTCGTTTCTGGGAGATGATGGTGCATATTTTCTTTTATAATGCACTTTTTCACAAGTAAACAGACATCCAGAAATCAGCTGCTGGAACCAGAGCTAAAATTATTGCAGATGTAACTATTTTTAAATGCCAGATTTCTTGGCATATACCAGTGGTTCGTCCTCATTCAGTTCCATCCGTCTCATCAGAAGTTGAAGATGGAGATTCTGTCATGATTAGCTGATCCTCACACTAGTCCTGCCTCATTATTTCTGTGTGTAGGACAGTATCTGGTCTGAGGTATAACACTGCTGCTGCTGCTGCTGCTGTTCTTGTGATTTTCTTTTCTTGCCCATTGTAAACAGCTGTAATCACAGTCTAAAAAGACCAGAGGAAATGAAATAGCCTCTGGTTTCCATCTTGTCTGCCGCGCCGTGGACCGGAACACTTTAATTAGAGCCGGACTGCTCAAGCGCTGCTCAAAATAAAGCACAAGTAAACCTCATCTTCCTCTCTTCTCTTCTCTTCTCTTCTCTTTCTGTTTATGCATGAATATGAATTCTGACTGATAGCTGTTGACTGAAAAGCCTGCATGCTAACAACACACAGTGCCGTATTTATTCATTTTTATCCTAATATAATGCACATACACTATGCTTTGTGTTGCTTTCTTTCTTTAGTCGTTCAAAGAAAGCCCGTTTGAAATGTTTCTGAATTCGAGAGTTACAGAAGGCTGGTAACGAATGTTGAATCTTCAGAGAACACAAATCTTTGGGATTATAAAAGAATATAAAGCAAAAGCTAAATTAATTAGTATGAAAAAGAGATTTTTCCATTAACACAAACTGCCGAAAGCAATGCACACAAGCCGCTAGTGTTGGCCATCGGCGTCTGGTTCTGGCTCTGACTGCGCCGCAGTTCTCAATGCATTTATTAATAATAAACATATTGCATGTGCCAGTTGTACTTCCAAACAATAAGATCTAGTAAAAATCAATCCAACTGCGTCATGCTTATAGCTGATGAGGCAAATTCAGATGTTCAAATATTTATGAGGCATCAAGTAAACCTGATTTGTTTGAAGGATTGATTTGAAACGGTGATTCACGCTGTGTTTGTTTTCACACTGCCGTACTTTACACCATAAACCAGATACAAAACTATTTTTGCAATTTGCATGACCAAAGGTTGCAGCACCGACATGAATATTAAATGCACAAACCACCAAAACATCACAAAATAATTATAATCCAAAGTAGGTTAGATATGCTGTGGATTTCATGCAGAACTTTTATCCTTGTAACAACAAAACATTTGTAATATGGAGCTCAGACGTGACGCTGCAGACGTCTCTGATATGCCAAAGGCCGTCTAGTGAAAAGAGAGATGTCTGCAAGTGTTATGGTTCATGAAAGTGGCAATTCAGCATTAGTATCAGTGCACAGGATGATCCTGAAGAGCTCTGCTTCTCCGTAAGCATTACAGAAGAAGAGAGAGACCAGACTCTTTACCTGAAGAGAGCTTAGACAGCCAGGAGTTCAGATGCTATTTTTAAACACAGCTCATGTGCTGCCTTTTCACTTCAGCCTTACAGACCTCTGCTTGTTTTATTGATTGTTTGCTTTTTTTCATACTAAAACAGGGTTATGAAAAAGTGCTGTTGGTGCCTCATGAATTGCTCCAATTGAAAAGTTATTATAAATGTGTCAGGGGCAATGATTTTTAAATTGCATTACTACTAGTAGAATTAAAATTTTACCATTTAAACTTTTTTTTTTTAATTATTATAATATATTATTATCAAACATCATAAAATATTTTACGAATTGTTATTTCGTTGAATTATTACTATTATTCAAAAAATATTACAATTAAAATATTATTTAAAAATAATGTTACTATATTTTTATTATTATTAAAACATTTTTGATTGACATCCTCACAATGCAAGTGTACAAATATATATATATATATAAAAGTATATAAAAGTGATTGATTGATTTATGTTCAAACTGAGTTTTCCAGCTGCTTTACATTTACAGTGATACTGATGAGGACAGGCTTTATTTCACCTTTGACCCACAGACATTACGAGCAGAACTAGGAGAACACTTTTCTTTCTCTTTAATCCCTAGACATTTGCTCTGTCTGGGAGGTACAGAAATTACATGGAAGTCTTCACTGATCTATCATCTAGCAGAGTCGTGACGTCAAAACCCTGAAGACTAATTCACCGCCGGCTCCCGCTGATTCTTCTGTGGGCTTTTTCAATTCAAAAGTCTGAGAAACCTTATCTGTCTGTCTATAGAGGGAGAGAGAGTGTGCGTATGAGGTAAGAACTTTTTAAATAAATGAATACTTTAATCAAGGATGTGTTAAATTGATCAAAAGTGACATTTATAATGGTACAAAAATGTATATTTTAAATAAATGCTGTTCTTTTGAAGTTTATGTTCTCCTGTGAATCCTGACAATTAAAATGTATCAGTTTCCATAAAAAATATTGAGCAGCCCGACTGTTTTCAGCATTTAATAATAATCAGTAAATCAGTATATTATTCTGATTTCTGAAGATCATGTGACACTGAAGACTGGAGGAATGATGCTGAAAATACAGAAATACATCACACTTGAACACAGAAAACAGATCTTTTAAATGATAGAAATATTTCAGATTTCAACAGTATTTTTCATCTCATTAAACGCCTCTGTGATGAGCAGAACAGGCTTAAAAACATTCAAATGGCCAGTAGTGAAATCCCAAGCAACTTTTAGGAGCAAAAACCATTTTAATTTCTACATGTAATAAAATCCAATGTATGCAATATTCAAAGTACCTGGCAACTTGTAAAAACCCCAAACAAACCGGATGTGAAGAAGCACTGGCTGAGCGTGTCTCACGCACCGTTTGGAGCTCGCTGGAGCTTTGCTGGTGTTCCACATAAATTGCTCCCTGAAGTTATTGGGTTTCTGCGGAGCCGGCAGACGCTGACAGCTACAAGTTAGTTCTCGAGCAGGCATTAATTAGAAGCGGGTGGGAAAAGAGCGCCGCTGACGCTTTCTTAAGCTACTCACTTTCCATTAGGTCTGAGCATCTGTTCTGGTGTCAGCGAGAGCCTGTCAGAGCCCGAGCTCCTCCAGATCATCACATGACTGTATCGCTCCTCAAGCTGTTTAGAGACGAGCGGCGAATGTGAAAGAGGAGCTTTAATGGATGAAGTGAAACAGTGAAAGTGTGAAGTGTACGGGATCTGTGCGGGAAACACGTGAGTGTCAATCCCTTGTGAAATGATGCTGGATCGGACAGAAGGTTTCTGCTCATGTCAGTCACTGATGGTCCAGCCTCGACCTGAAACACACACACACACACACAATCAGCTGCATACACACGCTGTAGAATTTAAAGAGACAGTTCACCCAAAAAAGCATTTACTCAAACTCTTTGAAACAGAAATGAAGATATTATGTTTGTGCTTTTGTTGACATTATGTGACGTGTGTGTGTGTGTGTGTGTGTGATAAAAATGAGCCCAATTTAAGTTTGTTCATCATATTAAGCAATCATGTTTCTTCAGAAATTAGGGTTATTATAAAACAAAGATTAACTGTATTAAAAAAAAAATATATATATATATACACTGTTAGTTGCCAAGTCAACATTTCTCATTTTAGTGTAACTTAATGTATTAAAATAACTAAAACTAGAACTGAGATGAAAACATATAGATACATGGTTGTAGACAAAAAATAAATAAATAAATAAATGAAAATGACAAAACACACAACAACCGATATTATATTGATTTGCTAAAATATCTAAAAGTAAAACTGAAATAAAATTGTGCAATGAATAAATTAGCTGACAAATATCACTACAACTTTAAAATAAAATATACAAATATTTTAAAAATGAAATATTAAATATGACTAAATTACTAAAAAAACTATGAGAGTGTCTCAATGATACACAAATAACTAAATCAATTTATTTCTTTATTATTAAATAAAGAATAAATACTGCTGTGACCACAGATTACAAAGGTCTGGCATATTTCACACAGTAGGGTGAAGCCTATATTGAAAGGTTTCAAGGTTTTAAAGGATTCATTATTTCATTTCAAATTAGAAATAAACAAAAACACTGTATCTCAGTTTATGACAAAACACCTACAAATAAGGATTTATCTTCAGAGCTGCAGTGTCATGTTTCAGCCACAGATGGCGGCAGAGAGGAGCGTATGGACAGAATTCACGAAAGAAAGAGAGTCTCTGAATCTCAAAGCAATTTAACATAAGTTCTCAGAAGTGTTTCTCTTCGAAGACTAAGTTTGCATCACATCCTGAAGAAGAAGCCAAAGCTCTCTGACGATGAGACTCTTTAACAGACTTCAGCTTCAGATGGCTTTCATTAGGCTCCAATGTTCCCATCTCTTCCAATCAGCCGCCGCTAAACCATTACAGCAGGTGAGTCCAAACTTTTAATGCCCTGAGCCGCTCTTGATTCCCCGCGGAGTGTTTCCCTGCTGCTAATGCGGCCGAGCAATGGCTCGAAATGCACCATTAAACCTGCCGGAGAATTAACTTGGACAGAACTTCATTATGTCACACACAAGGCCCTGCGACTTTAAGATTTCAGGAAAACCAATATTGCTGGCTACAGAAGCGAGTTGGTTCGTTTAGATACATAATTAGAGTCAATCAGCCATGGAGCTGTGGAGAAACACAAACAGAAGAACAAGTTCACAGCAAAAGCAGTGTGTGATGAACACACACACACACACACACAGAGAGAAAGGTACAGCTACAGTACTTCTGTTCCGCTTCCACACAATCAAGCAGAGTTCATGAGGAAATGCACTGATTTAAGAATATAAAATAAATGCATTGATTACAATAACTGTGTTTTTGTTAATGCATCAAAGACGAGTGTTTTAGAGGTCATCTGTGAAGGTTTGTCGTTCCGTGAATGAATTCTGGAGAACATTCGCTTGGAAATGTTTTCTCAATGCATCATTTCAAAGCAGGGTTATCAGGGCTCTAGACTAACTTTTTGCACTGGTGCGCCCAAAAGTTAGGTGCACCCAAACTTTCATATAGAAATATTGAGATGTCAATGATTAACTAACAGCGTGTTTAACCAGGCTGCACTCACGCAGCAGCAGGATACGGTTGTCAGTCCGCAACAGGACTGGACCACCAGTGTCTGTCACATCATTTACTGAGAGAGAGTCTGCTGGGTAGTGCGTGTTATCATGTGTGTAAAGGAGAAATTAGCTGCGTGTGATCTGAAAGATTTATCCGTCAGTTTTCCACCGAAGAGATTCGAATGCTCAAATTTAAAAGCTGCCGTCGGTTAAAGAAGGTTTGAATAAAGAACTCGTGGCTAAATCGGACTCTTGTTGTGCCAAAAAGTTATATGACTTTCAGTTTTATGTACGTCGCCATCTTTGATATTACATCGGTCATTTCTGGGCTTAAATGATTCTCAGACAGATCAGGCCTTAACTTAACATTCGTAACGAATAAGTTGTCAATCATTCTTTCTCAACCACTCTGTTTATCTGACGGGCCTATGCTAACGTTACTCACTTCTCTCTCGTCGTATCTACACCGGCCAGCGCGCGAGCAGCGCAGTGGACACAACAAAATACACTAGTACCTATTCTTCTGTCTATACCGGATGCTTCTTCTGTCAGCTTGTGTGTCCGTTGTTGAACCACAGGGAGACCTTCAGAGCCGCGGAGACTTTTTTCTTTGCCTCGAACGGCTGGTCGCACCAGTGCGACCGCAGATATTTTTTAGTCGCACCATTGAGAAATTAGGTTGCACTCTAGAGCCCTGCTTATATATATAATCATATCAATAAATAATAATTTTCAGAAATTATTCATTTACTGCCATATTTCTCATGGTAGTGTCAGGGCAGATGCCCAAATCTATTATCATTTTAAATCACAGAATCTAGTTTTAAGTAGGGGTGCACTGATCCGATATTAGGATCAGATATCGGCCCCGATATTAGAAAAAATAGAGTTTTTCCTCTTTTTTTTTTTTTTCTTCCTATATTTATTTTAAGAAGTTTGCTTACATTCTGTTTTCGATTTGAAGGCACAATTGTTCTTTTAATAACAAAACTAAATAAGTATTCAATACATTACATCTGTTTTGTCTTAGTTAGGAAAGTAATGTATAGTTAGGAAAGTTGCCTTTAGTTTCTTCTACATGGTGGAAGGAGGGTATAAGGTGGAACAATGGGATGGTATCGGATCGGTATCGGGACTGGTGCGTCCCTAGTTTTAAGAGCATCTTAAGGAGAATATAACTCATTAATATTTAAATGTTCTGCTGCCGATAGGGGCGCAATTGTTGTATGCGCTCTGATGGGTCGTATTTCACTGCTACTGTAGAAAGCACCAATACGAGCGGATTAGTTGGACGACATGTTGCTACAAATATACCTGGGCTGCTTTTGACTTCAGGGTTATTAATGATGGAAATCAGTGATCAGTGAAGGACGAGTGCTGAAGCTCTGAGGAGGTCTCCTTGGGTCTGACCGTCACACTGATCTGAAGCAAACAGCTGTACGCAGTGAGCTGGGCTCAGGATTCAAGCTGACAGACAGTTTTCATTTGCGGAGCAGACACTAATTTCCTCCGTCTATAGGAGCGTGTTGAGCTCAGAAACACTGCTGAGACGCATTCATTCTCTCCTTCATTTGCATTGAAATGGGAATGCCATATTTCATTCCTGCCCCTGCTACACTTGCACTTATTTACATATTTACAGTAGAGAAGACGTTTCCTCCGCTCGAGTGTGACGATGGTCTGAGCGGGGTCATATTTTGAGGGACTGTAAACGAGTTTGCACAATTAACCTGCTGAAACATCACTTTACAAACGGGACGGAAATCAGTCCGGTTCAACACTGGAGAGCGGTCCGTGTCCTCACAAAGCATTTCAGAGTCAGGGACGGCGATATATCTATATTCTGGGAGTCTCTGTGATTCTGAACCATGGATAAAGGATGAAATAATGTGTGGGTTTTGCAGATGATCAACAGCTGGATGGTGCAAATCGGTTGAAGCTTTTGCAAATCTGATGAAAAGTCGAGTATGATTCATTCAAATGTGTCATGATTTCTGATTCATGTAGACAAACACAAAAGCCATCCACCTCTCCTTCACTCAAGCAAAAGCATCCTAAAAATGCTCTGTATGACTTGTGTGCTGAAGCTATATGATTAATTCACAGACATGTTTAAGTCATTATTTAACCAATGAGAATCAATGACTTCTTTGTGAACCAATCGATCTTTCAAGTCACTTTTTTAAACCAAATCTACTGCAGTTTTTAAAAAGCGTGTCCATGAGTTTTGGTCTTTTGATGACTTTTTTTGTCCACTTTTTTAATACTTAAAGGTGTTTTTGCATCCTCCATGAGGCTCAAATGTTCAGGGTTTTAGCTAAAACTAAATAATATATAATAAAACCAAAATAAACATGAACTGAAATAAAATTGGTGACATTTCACACAAGTAGAAGTACTAAAATAACTCAAAGTATACACTAAAACTTAATAACAAACTATATAGACATAGAATAGGAAAAATCACAACAAAATTAACCTAAACTTGAATTGAAAATATGAATAATGTAAAAATCTATCAAAAAATATTTTTGTAATATATTAATACTAAAATAAGACCAGATTATACCCTCATTCAAGGCTCACCATAAAAGTGATCTTTGCTGAAGCCATATCTTTGTATCCAATTCATAATGAATTACTTTTTTGGATAATTTCATGGAGAAATAATGAAGCTTGACGTGTTTATCATTTGCTAAAACAAAACTTAAACTGCAATAAAACATTACTATTTAAGACAAGATCTGACACAACAAACTGAAGTACTAACATAACTTAATAAAAACGTACAATTTAAAAATATTTGCATTTATCACTGCAGTTCCTGATAGTTATAATGAACAAATACTTTTGTCCCGTGTCAACAGATATAATTAACAAAGAAGGAAATGAGCTCTGTACACAACAACCGCGCGATCAAAACAGCACATCAGTCAGAGGAATGAAAAATATCAGCCGTGTCATCTTCATTCCCTCAGTTTTCTGTGATTTGGTATGATTTCCCTCCCGACTCTCCTCCTGGGCCCCGTGGTGTTAATTATACCGGCTCTCTCTCCCTTCAAGCGAGTCGAGCGCTGGAAGTGCATTAATCTTGATTCGCTCCTTCAGTACAAAGCCCTGTTTGAAGAGTCTCCTCTGGTGAAGGCCCAAAGGCAGCTGATTCAGACGAGAACCTGAGCAGATGATCTGCAGACACATGCAGGAGCTGGAGCTGTGTCCGCGTCTGATTCGACTGACCGACACTTAAAGGTCAACGCGTGCAGTTAGTCTGCGACGCTGAAGTCAGGTTTACTTCAGATTAAAACTGCTTTCACAGCATTAAACACCTCAAAGACTTCCTTAAGATACACCACTTTACAAGAGAGGACTGTGTCCTACGGTGTGACGTGAAAAAAAACTAAACAACAACAACAACAACATATCTTCAGTGTTAGAGGTCTTCTTTTGTTGTTGTTTTATTTGTATTTACTGCAAAATAAATTCACAGAAGTCATAGAAAGCACTTTAAATATAAGTAAAGTGTCTACTTTTAAGGTTTAAGATAAGTTCTCGAAGAATAAAAGGTTAAATTTGGTTGATCTAGGGCTGGTTTCCCGGATAGGAATTAGATTAAGCCAGGACTAGACCTTTGCTAATTTAGGACATTTAAGAGTTTTTAG
>JAUCMS010000034.1:12010508-12022198 GCA_032357445.1 Enteromius radiatus
CATGTTTTCTACTACTGTCTATGGTTGACAGTCCGTCGTTGTCGGTAAGCTTGACGGGCTAGCAACAGTAACTAAGGTACTGTTTATTTATTAAAAGTAACTATTTTATTTTATTTTAATTTAAAATTATTTAATACAATTTCTTAACACATACATATATAAATAAATTAATTACATTTATTAAAATAATTTAATAATTAAATTATAATTAATAATTTGCCAGTTTCATACAACTTTCTAAATAGCACTTGAAAAAAAAAATCTAATACATATAATTCTGTTAAATTTAGAACAATATTATTAATATTACCCAGGATTTTTTAATAATTATTATTTTTGCTTTACTGCAATTACAATTAAAAAGTCAGTTATGAAATGTTGCAAGCAATATTTTGTCCTTTTTTCTCAGTTTAAATGGGTTTACATTTTTAATGCATTTTCTTTTAAGAAAAGAAAGCTGCCTTCATATTTCTATAATAGCTCACAGTCAATGCTTCAGGAACCATTTCTTTTACTTTAGTAGCTATTAGAACAACATGACCTTATATCGATATCTATACAGTATATCTGAATATCAGAGAGGTGGATGCTGGATCAGTAAAACCGCGTGTGCACTTTATGAAATCTGATACTCGATGTGAAACAGTCACTGTTTTATAGAAGAGGTGATCATCAGCGATGCAGCTGAAGGTCAGGATGCAAATACAGGGAAAGTTCCAGTGGACTTTAAGTCTATCAAAGAGGCCAATCTAAACCTCAACAAGAGAGCAAATGACTTGAGATTAAAAAAGAGGGCTTGAGGAAATGCTTAGGCCACCGCATTACTTGTCTTGAAAATTGCAAGGCTATTTCAGTAAAGGCTTTGGGTGTGTGGGACTGCAATTACAGCTCTCTTTCTCCTCCTCATCCTCTCTATCTTCCTTCTTCCAATCATCATCTGTTTTCTGAACTGCTAGAGGGAGCTGGTTGTGTTTTATATTAGACTTTGATGTATTTCTTAGACTCTTGGTGCTTGGCAATAAAGAGCTCTGTGCTATGTTTGGAACGGTGTACGATCTGTAGGCCTGCTTCACGCTGCACAGAGCTCATATTAACAGCTTACAGTATTCACACGATCTGTGATGTACATATTTCAGATGCCAGACACACAAACACACTTTCATTCATTCAGCGTGACTTCATCCAGACACTTCACCTGTTACTACAGCGCCGGCTCAAGCTGATTTATTAATACTCCCTTCACACCCTTCATGCAAATCAAATCAAAATTATTTTCAATATTGAAAACAGTTGTGCTGCACAATATTTTTGTGGAAACTCTGATACATTTTATTTTTCAGGATTCACAGATGAGTAGAAAGTTCAAAACAGCATTTATTAAAAAATATATATATTTTGTAACATTATAAATGTCTTTACTTTTGTCACTTTTGATCTTTTTTTTACATTATGATCATAAAGATATTTATAATAATTTTAATAATATTTATTATTATGATAATATTTACAAGTTTTTAATAAAATAATTATTTCATATATATATATATATATATATATATATATATATTTTTTTTTTTTCAATCCTTTAAAAAAGGAATCAGTTTACACACAAAAAAATATTAATGTTTTCAACACTGATAATAATCAGAAATGTTTATTGGCCAGCAAATCTGCATATTAGAAGGATTTCTCGTTTTTATACTTATACTATAATTTTACAAACTAATTCAGTGTCCACGCTTCTGGATGAAGTCACTGTAACCAGAAAGAGTTTTTTATGGTTCAGTTATTGATCTTTCTATAGGGTTTCACTGTAGATCTCATTCGTCCTGCCTTGTGACCTTTCCACAGTCTTCCAGTAAGTACCTTCAATCTATAAAGGGAATGATTTGCAGTGTTTTGCCAGGGCCGCATGGATCAGGGTCCCGTGAGGTCCCGTCTTTGGGGGGGTCACCTTCTAACACGACTTAGTACAGAAAAACAGGGCTTGAATAGTGAAGAAATATTTTCAGCCAAACTACATGCTGAATGAAGAGCAGAGGAGGCTGGTGAAATGCTGAGTGTTTGGAGGCTCAAGCGCTTGGACTCTGAAGCTGTGGAGGCCCCGGGCCCCAGAGCAGGACCCCGGCCTGTGTGCTTAAAAAACAACTGCATCCAAAGCACAGCAGCAGTGCTGAGAGAACCAGCAGCATCACATAAACAATACATGCATTTCTCAGGTTTCTTCTCTATTCATACATCTATACATTTTTTACAACAGCAAATACGTAGCAAATAGAACAATAATGAATTAATTAATACAATCACAGCTAAAAACAACCAAACTGTATCAATATTTAAAAGCTATATTACCAAATAAAAGAAATAAAACTAGAAATACCATCAAAAAATTGAGTGCACAGACCACATTGAGAAAGCAATGGAAAAGATCCTGCGTTTTGAGTAAAGATGTAAAAACCTTTAAATTAGGAACATATCAATCATGAACTGTTCCATAGTTTAGGGGCTACAACAGCAAAGGCACTTTTACCCTTAAATTAAAGCGGTCATCTGATGTTATTTTGTGTATTTGGTGTAATGCAGTGTGTTTATGGTTAAAAAAAAACACACATTATTGTTTCTCCGCTAAGCCCCGCCTCCTGAAACGACTTGATTTATACAAAGCTCATCATTCTAAAAAAGCGAGGTGTGCTCTGATTGGCCAGCTCTCCAGTGCACTGTGATTGGCCGAATCCCTCAAGCGTCTGATGGAAATGCTCCGCCCCCGCTCGTAACACTCCAAAGAGAAAGAAAACTTGAAATCATATCATATGACCTCTTTAACTCTAGGAAGAGTGAGCAAATCTAGAAGTAAAGAAAGAAGTTAAGATAAATATAAGGGAGTTGTTTAGAGCCGGTCTTGCTGATAAACACTGGACTAACTGGAGACGGGGCAAGATGATGGCAGTCATCTAGTCGTTCTCATTGTAGTATGTGTATTAATGGTTCAGTTACTTCTGTACACATGCGTGTTTTTTGCTCTAGTGTGTGAGTTATGAAAAATATATTGAAATGTTACAATTGCCCCTGGTCTTGCCAACTTCAAAGGAGGCAGTGTGTGTTTCTGATAGGGAGTTCTCAGATTGAAGGATACAGAGGGAAAACTCTCTCTCACACACACACACACACACACAAATATGGCATTATTGCATTTTCTTTGGGAAGGAATTCAGAAGCGCTCGTGTGAAAGAGTTCTGAGAGTAATGCCCCTGTGGTGTACAGTTCTAGTTAAACTTGATTAGTTAGTCAGCTGGAGATGTGTCCGTATGGAAGATCTCTCAACTAACAAGAGTTCAGCTATCAACTAGTCGTGGTCATGATGCAACTGTGCAGAAAAAATCAAAAACAATGCAGCACTGTAAAAAGGCATGAAGACATAAAGCACCTGCAAAGCATCAGAGCAGCTTTCCATCTAGAGTTGGTACAGGGGCTTCTCGCGGGATCATCTGAAGAGCTGATGCTCTCGCTGCTCGACTGATAACTGATAACAGCTCTCAGTGATGTGTGTCAGGTCCCTGCTACAATAGCACTGACATTCACAAATGCTCCCAGAACAAGAGGGAACCCGATGTGCCTGTGGCTTCCTCTCTTTCTGTTTTGATGAGTGACAGAAGGACTAGAGCCGACTCAAGGCGTAGAGCACACGTGTCTTATCTGCTCCTGATTAGACTTCAGTCTGAGGCCGAACGCAGATACAGTAAAGTTAGCACTTTAAAGTGATGATTTTTACTTTCTAGTGCACATCATTCAAACTGTTTTTCATTCAAGTTACTGTAATTGTTCATCATTGTTCATTCTATCTCTCTTAAATAAGATCTAATTCTTTTTTTTATTTTTTTTTAAAGTTTAGAAAATGAAAATACAATAAACTACTTAACATCTTTAATGAACTTGATTATACTGTTCAATTACACTGTGTTTCCAGCAAAAAAATAATAAAAAAATTCGGCATACTTGAAATTAAGAAGCAACCATATTTGAAAATGGCAAAAAACTTGGTTTAATAAACTAAATAAAAAACTTCATGGCTGGATGGCATCTTAGAATAAAACTCAAATGATTCTGTATTTCTGAATGTCCAAACAACTTAAATAAAATGGCAAATTATTCATTTAAATATATGCATATAAGTATATTGCACATGGTAGATGCATGCATGCATATGTGTACAGAATATAATCAATACTTTACCTTGGTTTATTTATTTATTCATTTTTTATTTATTTCTGCCCCAATAAAGTTATGAAAATAGAAGTAGAACAGAAGTATTCCATGAAACATAGGCAGTCTTCATGACAAAGCACTGCAAGAAAGACCTTTTGTAATCATCACTAACAAGAACATTAGCAACACCTGCCCTTTGTTTTGCTGCTATCGCTATCATACTGAAGAAGGGTACAGAGTTAACTAACCCTCTAAACTAAGGTTCCCTGTTATCTGCTGTCTGACGGCAAATGCAACAAGTTTGCATCATTCTTCACTCAGCAAATCAATCATATAACAATAGAGATCAGCACGTCCTCACGCAGCAACAACAACATAATCATTTAGATACTTCGTCTGGGTTTGAGGCAACTGCCTACAAAACACTGCAGGGTTTTTAAACAGATGACCTGCTGTCTTTCTGCCCACATCCTTCTTCGAAAACGTGTTCAACTGTCCAGTTACTCACAAAAACAGCCATTGGTTCCTTTCAGGTTCCCTACAACTACAGACCTATTTCAAATCTGCCCCAATGTATTTTTTTAAACTCAAATGGCTACATGGACAGTTTCCCATATCATTTTAGTTTAGCAATGAGACGGCACTCGTAAACACACAAAATGGCATTAGGCAACATATTAGCTATTCGATTTTGGCACTGCTTTTGACTTTGTTGACCACAATATGCAACGGGGCGTACTGGAATAACTGAACAGGAGCTGATTTAGGTCGTTAGGTTTGATTTATGGGTTCTTACTGTACATAAAAATAGGCCAATATGAATTTATATAGACATGTGGAGATCAACAAGGCTCAATCGTTGCACCTCTCCTGTTTAAAAAATAAAAATCAAATTGAAATCTTAATAATCAGCATTAACTAGTGTTGTTTTGACGATTACCTCAAACATTATTAATGTAAATGGACCTTTAGGACATTTGGAGACCCCCAAGGCTCGATCCTTGGACCTCTCCTGGTTTTTTAAATCTTAGTTTCAGTAGTCCAATCAAAGCAATAACCAAATCAGTCTTTCATAATCTTAAATCACACACAGTTTTCGTCAGCAGGAGAGACTGACCTGCAAACTCATTCTGTCCAAAAAAGATAATTCCGTAATTTATTGACATCATTCCTTCGGAATAAATCCTTCTAATATGATGCACCCAAAGACTCCCAAACAGCTCCTGCAGGTCAGGAACATCTCATTTGTATGAATCTGACCCTCAGTTCTCAGAAGAACAGCAGAGATGGATGATGTTATGAAACCAGGGAAGCCCTCGGGCCTTTTACAAGGGTTCATGATGCAATTTCCAAAAATAGCCTAGTGCAAACAAACACGGATCTGGAAACAAAGCAGTTGAGGTTGCCTTGGGCACACTGGACATCACCAGGGGCACTGGGTCAGTCTTCCTCCTCAGCACAGCCAGCAAAGTAAGATAGTTGTTGTGTCGAGTTTAGAAAACCAGCATCTGGCCACGACGATAATATTAATGCGGTATTCCTAATCTCAGCAGGCCTGGCTACTTTAGATATGATGGACACGTCTAATCCATTTGCTGTGATCTAAACGATGTTTGTGTTTTGTCAGAACATAAGCTAGCGTCCCTAGACAGCGCACTGGCATGGTCTCCGATTAAAACACAATGCCAATTTCCCACACGAGAGACAGAATCACTTATTCTTTACTTTGTAATTAAGATGTGAGAGTGGCAGTTAAAAATAGTGTGACTTGTCAATGTCAGTGTGTCAGTCTGCCTCCTACGTGTCTGGGAAAGCAAACTATGCCATTTAATTTTCTTGTCTTCTTCTTCTTCTTCTTCTCTCGAACACCCCCCACTCGGTTTCAAATAGATTTCGCCCTGCAACCTCGTCCCTATACGTTTGCACCTGTGTCTGGCTTTTTAATGATTCAAAGGGCTGGTGATTAGCAGTAATCAGGCTTAGCATGGTAGGGCAGAGGAGAGTCCACCATGCCACTTTAATGACTTGACACTGAAATGAATTCGTCATGGCAACCGTTGACCTAGTGGATATTATTCAAAGCAGAATGTCAAGACTTCAGGAACTTCTGAACGCCCTTCATGGAATAAAGATAATGACGCTTTATTAAAATGGAGATTGCCGCAGAGCATGCTGCTCGAAAACACTTGTCACAGACGGGGTTGTGTGCTGTTCAGAATTGAATTGAAAACGGCTTTTAATCACAGAGCCAATTCCAGAATTTCAAGTGAGGCAGCAGGATGCAAAATTGTAAATTTAAGCTGAATTAAACTGAAATAATGCCGTGAGAATTTGTAGGAAACACTAGTAAGAATTACCCATAACTGTAAATTTGAATTATAATGTATATACATATTTGTTTATAAATACACATTCTAAAATATTTTACTAATTTTTACATTTTATATTTGTACATTTTTATATTTTATATAAATAATAAAATGTTATATTTAAAATACATATTTGTAAAATTATATAATATTCTAAAAGTATAAATAAATATTGTGAGATTAGTTTGGTTTTAAAAGTTATTAATTTACTTTCAGTTTTTAATTTTTTCAGTAAGAATTCTCCATAACCCTACATACAACACATACCTTTCCAGAATCTTCAAAATATAAAACCTATAAAAAATTGTATTACAGCCCACTTTATAATATATATATATATATATACATACACATGTATATGCTTAAAATTCTCATTATAAAATATGTATAAATATTTGTGTGTGTGTGTGTTCACTACTCACTGCAAAAAAAAATAAAATGAAAGGAAATAAAGAAAAGTAGATTTTGTAAAATAACTAAATAAATAATAATAATAATAATACGTATAGCAGTGAAAGAGCAGAATATCTTGTCCAGAGCTAAACGATAAAGAGTCTTACCCGGGGTCTCCAGCTTCAGCTCTTTAGAGGTGTTGCAGCTGAAATAAAGAGAGAAGAAGAGTTTTCTTTAAGGACGTGAAAAAAAAAACAAAAAAAAACAGAAGAGGTAAACAACTCAAGGCTAGTAAAAAAAGCAGTATTGAGCTGGTCTGAGCTAGTAACAACCATCTCAGGCTCATACTCCCCGGAGAGAAAACAGCAGTCTACACCCAGCATCATTACACCCTGCCCAATACTCCAACACAACCTGTGTTTTCAGATGCCGCTTCTTAGAGGTGCCACAGTGTGTGACATTTAACTGTGAGCAAGCAGCACAACACACACACACACACACACACGGGCACGCAGAGCCGGATGAACGGAGATCCCTGGGGCGCTCAGTTCAGCTGCCAAGGGTCCCAGTCCCACGCCAGACAGACACGGCATGAATGGCATGAAAAATTCTATACCCATGACGTCAATGGAGAGGAAAAAATAAATAAATAAATAAAAATGGCAGTGGGAGAGAAGTGGAGAGTGTGTGTGTGTGTGTGTGTGTGTACTCTATTTTGTCTGTACTGTAAACTCAACCATAAAAAAACTGAACACTTTGAAAAGTGTTACTTTAGTATCACTGATATACTACCGGAGTTTATGACGTTAATTTCTTGTATACGTTTTTGATTTTAGGTTAGGTTTTAGTTATTTTATTTATTATTTAAATATATTTTATTAACATGAACAACTTAAATTAGCATTGCACATACAAAAATCTGTATATTCATACATTATTATTTTATTTAATAAGTCTTTTATATGTAATAATATCTTTAAAATACTAATATTTAGCCCACTCATTTCATATTACTAATGTCATCATGTATTAACAGGTTTTAGGATGGATATACGTATATATTTCCAAAAATGTACATATTCGTATGGGCAAGATATTTTTTCTAATTTTGAAAAGGTTTCACATCATCTGTCAATATATTTCATATATGGACATTTAATATGTGTAGATGTATTTGCACACAGCTTCATCGGTTGCATGCCAAGATGTATTTACTCAGGGCTAGTGTTTTGTTCACATCTCTGGGAACTGTGAGGTGTGTGTGTGTGTGTGTGTGTGAACACACAGAGTTATTTACAGCAGCAACTCTTAACAGAGGAAATACTCATATCATGTAAATGATGTGTCATGACACTCTGTATGGTCTGTGTGTATAATATACCGTAAAGGTGTTATTGATGGATTATGATGAATTCATAATAATATCAGCTGTGTTTGCTCATAAATTACCCCAAACATAATATGAATACATTCCTGTTAATATCATTATAATACATTACAACATAATGAACATATTTCTTTCATTTTTCTATTATGTTTTATAATATTTAAAATATTGACAATGAATAGGTAGATATTACAAAGTATTATAACTATCATTAACAATGTTTAAACATTGGTCATGCAAAAGTTATAAATCTGAATGCTTATTTATTTATTTATTAGCATCACTGATATATTATTATAGTTTTAGTTCAAATTTGGAATATGATTTTATTTTGTTTTTTGTAGTATTTTTTTACTGTCATTTTAGTAATTGTTGTATTGTTTTCTTGTATTTTTCATAACTTTTTGTTGCTGACAATTTCTATATTTTAATTTTAGTCATTTTTATCAGTTTTTCGTATTTTAATTTTAATTCAAATGTCAGTGTTGTTGTGTGTCATTTTCTTGTGTTCTATCATCATCTTCATTTTAGATATTTTTAATATGTTTTTGTCATTTTTATTATTAATGTTATTTTTAAACATATATTTGTATAATTTGTGTTCTATATTTGTAGATATTTTTTTTTTATTTCAGGAAAAATAAGAAAATAATGTTTAGTAAACGTGTTGTTGTTTTGGTCATTTTTTGTTCTTGTAACTTCACAAGAAATTAAAAATATTTTACAGTATGTATTATAATAAGTTTTTTTTTGTTTTATTTTTAATAATACATCTTAAACATTCATAACTTGTATAAATGATTTCTGTTCAATATTCACGTGGTTAATAAGGCATATTTACACCGATAACAAATACTGTCCAGCAGGAGCTGAAATAAAGCGACCCTGTGCTTGACCTCTAGGCATAAAAGATATTTCTAACACAAAACGAACCATTCAGGAAGGGCAATTAAACGATCTATAGCCATCGGCTCTCGAAGGCAGGAATAGCATGATAAGCTTGTTGGCTTTAATCTTTAAACAGCGCCGTGATAAAGCCATCCATCTTTAAGGAGCAGCCTTGAGCGAGTGATGACAGAGACGCCTGCAGGACAAACCCCTGTCCAGACGGACTCGACACGTCCAGAGCAGGACGAGCATCGGTCTGCAGACGGTGAGAGAGGAAGAGTCCTGCGCTTCAGCTCCGAAACACAAAATGACATCATTTATGCTTGAGATATGCATTTCTCCCGCTGACAGGAGTCGAAATACAATCCTAAACATAACATGGGAGTAATGTCACATTTACATGATTATTACCCACACTGAAGGTGGCATTTAAAAAAATATGACAATTATTAAGATTTATATGAGTTCTTCAGTCTAAGAAAAAAACACAAAATACATGTCTATCTTTTACGTGTAGTTATTATCTATCAGCATGCGTTAACTGAGAGTTCGGATGAATATGATGTCCAAAAATCACTTATATAAACATAAACACACATATTTCTATAGGCTACACTTTTTTTTTCTCTGGATGGATGTGATAATGATAAAATGTGAAACGTTTGCACGCCAAAAACTTCCTTACAATATTTTACAGTTAAACATGGACACCTGTTGCATACAGTACAAGGGGAAAAGTGATCACATGACTTTTTAGGACTGTGCAATTACAACACACACACACACACACACACACGCTGCGTTCTCTATCAACTCTCATCTGAGCTCTGTGCATCAAACATTCATTCACACACACACACACACACATACACACACATCAACAGAGTTATAACGACTGTAAGTCCAGTAAGAGATGAAGGAGAAAGTGCTGATGCTGAGGAAACACAGCCTGTAAACACAACACGCACACTCTCTCTCTCTCTCTGCCCTCGGTCCTTCTCTCCTCTCTTTCTCTGACCCCCTTCACCTGTCTGCTTATTAAAATCTCATAGTATTAACTCTGCCGCTCATGGCCAGGCTGAATAATTCAATCAGACTAAAGGAGTCAAATGAATCTTTAATGGCATTAAAGCCACGGGGGAGCGAGCCGGACTCTAGCCTTCACCTGAGACGCTCACGAGAGCCACGGATCCAGCTCCGAGAGACCAGACCAGTCCTTCACATTTCACCCAGCTGCCTTTACTATCATAACGCCATTGAGAGTCATCAAGAGACTCATTAATACAAGATATCTACCACAAAATGTATAGCATTTGTCATATCTTGTCATGTTCTGTACATTTACACAAGCAGTAAATCAGTATATTATTCTGATTTCTGAAGATCACGTGACACTGAAGACTGTGCTTGCGTATACAATTCTTCATCATATCATAAGTAACTGACCTGATTTGGCTTCTTCTAATTCTTTGGCTTCCTCGAGTTCTTTGGCTTCTTCCTCTGTAAGGAAAAAAAAAACAGACGAGAAGGAATGAGTTTAGCGTCTCCAGACACAAATGCAGTCACGTTACGCTCCTCAGGAGGTAGATGCACAAACACGGCTCAGCAACATCTGAAAACATCTGATTGTGCCGACATTCAACCTTTGTGGAGGAAATCCACGTGAAAAGATCAAGACTAGTCAAGCAAGCTTTCCAAATACACTAGATCTGAAATCAGACACGTTACAGTGTCAAGCAGCTGCAGTCTACTGTACATTTCCTTCACTGCTTTAATAGAGTCTGGCTTTTTTGATATTTCTTCTCACTGCCAACCAGTGCAACGCTACTTCAGTGTTGGCAATTAATCCATTTTACTCACATAATTTGTGTTATTTAATTTTTATATATAAATATTTATATATCCTGTACTGGCATACATATTTATTTCACATCTTTTAGAAAATATGGTTATTGGACCCACATAGAGAGTTTGAGACGATTCACATTGAAATGAATACATTGAAACGTTTGATCAGAAGTGAGGAGCAGATGTGAATGTAGTGGAGCACGAGGCCAGGGCTGATTGTTGTTTGGCTCTCGGGCCCCGCTTCCAAATAACAGCCCAATCTCTGGAGCTGCTCGCTCTGGTTAGGGTCCGCTCAAACTCTCCACACACATTATGACAGCAGGAAAAATGAGTTAGTGAGCACTAGAGTCTGACCGAGTCTGAGGACACGAGTGTCCAGACCAATCTCATCCAGAGAAGCTGCAGCCACAGAGGAGCAGACAGGATCTATTACACACACACACAATCTGAAGCTCATCACACACACACTCACTCCTTCCCCATCTTCTCACACACTCACTCCTTCTGCACCTTGTCTTACACTCTCACACACACACACACACACACACATGTTTTCTGGGGTCTCTCCATAGGTGTAATGGTGTTTCTACTGTACAGACTGT
>JAUCMS010000034.1:12056214-12071996 GCA_032357445.1 Enteromius radiatus
CATCATCATCATCACCACCCCCACCACAATCATCATCATCATCACCACCAAAAGCAACAACAACACACCAATACACCATCAACCTTCATCACCATCATCACCACCCTTATCATCACCACCATCATCATCACCACCCCCACCACAATCACCCTCATCATCATCACCACCCCCACCACAATCATCATAATCACCACCAAAAACAACAACACACCAATACACCATCAACCTTCATCACCATCATCATCACCACCCCCACCACAATCGCAATCATCATCATCACCATCACCACCCTCATCATCATCATCACCACCCCCACCACAATCACAATCATCATCATCATCATCACCACCAAAAACAACAACACACCAATACACCATCAACCTTCATCACCACCCTTATCATCACCATCACCACCCCCACCACAATCACAATCATCATCACCACCAAAAACAACAACAACACACCAATACATCATCAACCTTCATCATCATCACCACCATCATCACCATCACATCACCACCACCATCCTCATCATCATCACCACCCCCACCACAATCACCATCACCACCACCATCACCACCCTCACCATCAACACCATCATCATCATCACCACCACCCTCACCACAATCATCACCATCACCACCCTCATCATCACCATCAACACCATCATCATCATCATCACCACCCCCACCACAATCATCATCATCATCACCACCAAAAGCAACAACAACACACCAATACACCATCAACCTTCATCACCATCATCACCACCCTTATCATCACCACCATCATCATCACCACCCCCACCACAATCACCCTCATCATCATCACCACCCCCACCACAATCATCATAATCACCACCAAAAACAACAACACACCAATACACCATCAACCTTCATCACCATCATCATCACCACCCCCACCACAATCGCAATCATCATCATCACCATCACCACCCTCATCATCATCATCACCACCCCCACCACAATCACAATCATCATCATCATCATCACCACCAAAAACAACAACACACCAATACACCATCAACCTTCATCACCACCCTTATCATCACCATCACCACCCCCACCACAATCACAATCATCATCATCAACTAATAAACGTCTTTTTAGCTTTTTTTTAAGCTTCAGTCTTTGCTATATGTTAATCACACTAAGCTGTATTGTCATTATTATTATTTTATTATTATTATTTACCCTAAACCAGTTGGAAGATCTGCCGTAGCCTCACATAAGGACAGAGTTCAGATCAGACTCGGAGTCTTTTAGCCTGATGCTCTACTGTCCAGTCATTAAAGGTGAAAACAGCAAAAAAGCTCAGATAATCCACATCAGAGCTGCAGAACACACACTGCTCATGTGCTCACGAATAATGATGCCACTACTGCTGCATTTCACTTCATGAAGAGATTTTAAAGGAACAGTTCACCCAAAAACTAACATTTGCTGAAAATGTGCTCCTCCTCAGGCCGTCCAAGATCAGGTCATCAGGATGAGTTTGTTTCTTCGTCAGACTCATAGAAATCTCTGTGTGTCTCAGTAATGGAAGTGAATGGGTGCCGTCAGAATGAGAGTCTGATAAAAACATCACAACAATCCACAGCACTCCAGTCAAGACAAAAGATCAAACTAATCCAGCATTAAGACGTTTCTAACTAAAACAAAAACAAACCAACAGCTGTTTGGACTCTCATTCTGACGGCACCCATTCACATCCATTGCTGGGACGCTGATGCAGAGACACATTTCTACAAACCTGATGAGGAAACACACTCATGGCTTGGGGATGAGTAGTTTTAGGTCAACTATTCCTTCAAGAACCCTATCAAACCAATACATTATGCAATACCTGTAAGGTACCAGGTCTACACGACTCACGTTCCTGGTAAAAGCTTATAACTTCATTTTAAACACATTTGATGTCAAAATTCTCAGATTATCAGCGAAATGCAGCAAAACTCTGTCTATAGGTCTCCTCAGGACGCACAGCTTTGGGAAACCACTTTAGCTACTGTCCAATTGCAGGCTCTGAGCTGTAACTAGTGTACCATATATACGTCCAAAACACTGAAAAATGGAGAGACTGGGAATGATAACATGGAGGCATATGAGCTCATACATCCTAGGAGCCAATTCACGTCTCGTATATCGAGTTATGCTCTTCTGTTGAAAGGTAAAAGTTGGAGAACTTCTCAGATTGTGTTTTAGACACTCCTCACGTACTTTGAGGATCCTCTCAGTTCCAGCACTCTTCTATAACAGGGATTAAACTGAGAGCTATGAAAAAAAGTCATAACTGTGGTTTAGGTTCAACAGACCACACCCGAGCGCTGGTTTCCATCGCAGACGAACACAAGCCCAAACAGAGAGGAAAACCTTCCTTCTGTCTTCCTTTCTCCTTTCTCTTCAATTAATAACCTTAAAAATCACTGATTTATATTTTATTTTCCTCAGCACATCTCTGACCTTCACCATTTTACGCCGCTGTAAATAGTCTGTGCAGTACTATAAAGTCTAGAGAGACGGTTTTGCCTGCAGAGAGGCAGGTATTAATCAATTAAAGAGCTCATTTTGGATTCTACCTTATAATATTCACGCAGGAATCCCTTTATGCATTATGCAAATTTAACTAAGGATATGCCATATAAGCCTCTGATGGACTTTTAATGGGCAAGGATCAAATCCGTTTTTCATGCTGAGTGTCTATAAAACCAAATTTCAAAGACACATTCTTGCATTTTGTCGGCGCAAACTTTATTATTTAAGACTATGTTTTAGATGCACGTACTGTAATCTAATGAAAACTGCACCACAGTAGTAGCTCCTCATTTCATAAAAGATCAATGAGGATCACTTTTCAATATTATTTGTCTGCTTTTTGTTGTTGTTGCTGTTGTTTTATTATTCAGTTTAGACTGAATGCGTGTTTTTTTGAACTTGCGTGTTTTTAAACTTGACACTTTATAAAAAAATTATAATTCTGAAATTATAATATTATAATTCACATCACAAAACTAATTTGATATATTATTAAAATAATAATATTACTATTATTAACTATTAATTATTATTGTTTTTTATAATAATTTATAATAATTTTTTAATAATATTTAAATTATTTATATTTTTATAATAATTTATAAAATAATTTATAATAATTAATTTAAATAAAAGAAAAACTTTTATTTTGATGTGATTAATCATGATTAATCCTTTGACAGCACTAATATATATGTGTGTGTGTGTGTGTGTGTGTGTGTTTCCCGATGATTTGTAGCCCTGGCCTGTTGATTAATTTCTATCTGTGCTTGTTTGTTTGTGGTGTGTTTCAGGTTTGCAGGTTGTGATCTTTGGCTAATCAGCGTGTAGAGAGCAGAAGATCACCCACCGTCAGCGTGAAGAGCCAGCAGAACACACAGCAGGAGAGCCAGCATGCTGAGACCAGTGTGTGTGTGTGTGTGTGTGTGTGTGAGAGATCCTACGAGGAGTGTGTGTAACAGCAGGGCAGATCCTTCAATCACGGCACTGCGGGGAAAAACAGAGAGAGAGAGACTGATTAACCTGGAGCTGAGTGACTGATGGAGCGAGAACACACAGGGTTTATATCGAAACCACACACACACACACACACACACACACACGTTTACTTAGCTATCTAAACGGGGACTTTCCATAGGTCTAATGGTGTTTTCAAAACAACTTTGTTTAGTTTATTTTTAAAAATTCAGTTCATGCAGCTTCTTCTCCTGTAAAGGAGTGCTTCTGTTAAAGTTAGTCGACTAAAAGTTTCACATTTACTGAGATGCAACAGAATTGACTTTATTTTCTGTAGTGCATGGCTTATTATAGACTGAACAGGATTGAATTGAACATTTTAGTGCATCCTGTTAGGGCTTGTTACAATTTCTACATCCTTTTCTCACTTCCTCTTCCTTTCTATTTTTTCTCTGGAAGAAGAGAAGTCAAGCCACTTAAAGAACACATGAAATGGATTGTTTTCTTTCCTGTGATGAAATGTTTATTACTGTAGCAGGATGTCTGGGTGAGCTTGTGGCTCGCTAAGATTTAAAACTAAGGTAATTAATACTTTTATTTTTTTAGGGATCCATTAAATGTATTGAAAAGTAATTTATAATGTTACAGTAGATTTCTATTTTTAAAAAATGCTGTTCTTTTGACTGCCCTACTCATCTGCTAATCCTGAAAAATACAATATATCACAGTTTTCACAGAAATATTGAGCAGCACAAGTGATTTCATTCTGATTTCTGAAGATCATGTGACACTGAAGACTGGAGTAATGATGCTGAAAATACAGCTGAACATCACAGAAATAAATTACACTTTAACACAGATTCATACACAAACAAGTTAGTTTAAATTGTAAAAATATATCCTTTTTTTTTTTTTATAAACTTAGCCTAGCTAAAAAAAGAGATACTTTTCTAAAGCATTAAAGTCTTCAACTCTTTTTGAACTTTTGAACAGTAGGCTATATTTATTGATTAATATATTTAATTGCCTTATATATATATATATATATATAAATAATAATAACCCCTGCAGTAGAATATAACTAGACTTTCACGGGGTCACTGACAGACACAGGCAGCTGCACTAGCTTCGTTGTTTTAGACAAACATGATGGAGATCCGAGCATAAGCAGCACAATTACACAACAAACAGCAGAAAGAGCAGCGAGTGGGCGCTCAATGAGCAGGTCAGACTCATGTGAGCTCTGACTAAACTCTTCCAGCAGGTCAGCGCTCAGTAATATGAGACGTCGCAGTGCTTTAGTCATAATCAAACCGCTGTCTGTGGCCAAACCCTGCACTCAGCACAAAACACGCGGTCAGACGACAGCCCTGCTACTCTCTTCAGAAACTGACCGAAGCAACTTTTCTTTTGAGGCAAAGTTCAAAATAACTAGTCAACTTTGTCATTCTTTCCACGTTTATAAAAGCACAGCATGATTAAACCCCACACTTTGTAGATCACAGGAACTGTCTGCGCACGCTTCACATAGTCTGAGATCTAATAGAGCTTTCTCTCACTCATGCCTTCCTTCTGGATCCCCTGAAAAAGCCTCGGACTGTTTTCGTTGGCCTTCGTCACTTTGACTTTCAACGCAGTGCTGTTGAAGACATTCAGCTAGACTCCAAGGAATAGTTCAGCCCAAAATGAAAACGTTCATCCGGGAGGAGTTTGTTTCTTCATCAGGTTTGTAGAAATGTATCAGTGTCCCAGCAATGGATGTGAATGGGTGCCGTCAGAATGAGAGTCCAAACATTGATCTTTAGTCTTCTCCAGATGTTAACTGATGGACTGGAGTGCTGTGGATTGTTCTGATGTTTTTATCAGACTCTCATTCTGACGGCACCCATTCACTTCCATTGACACATTTCTCCAGATCTTGTGTAGCCTGAAGAGAAGCACATTTGCAATTCTATTTCACTACGGTTTCGGCTCAATCTGCTTAATTTACAGTACGAGTCAGATGAAGAGTTTTTAATGCTGTATGATATATGAATTCCTGCAGCATCTATACGTTTGGCATTGAGGCTCAAGTTTAAACAAGCACATTTATCCTCTCTTCTCCAACTATCACCTGTGTTATTACTCATCTCACTGAATCACAGGCCACTGTTTAGCCCGCAGGCACTAAATATATAATATACTACTAAGTGATTACTGTAAAACACAGCTCTGCAAATCTGACAAAACATACCTTTTCCTAAATACCACACAGAAGGTTCAACTAGAAGCATCTATAGAAAAGAAAAGAAAAGAAAAGAAAAGGATGGGATGGAATGGAATTGACTATAATAGAATAGAAAATAATAGAATAGAATAGAATAGAATAGAATAGAATAGAATAGAATAGAATAGAATAGAATAGAATAGAATAGAATAGAATGTATTGTCACATTGGTAAATTTATCTTGGACTTGAATAACACAGCCAGAAATCAACATCAGATATACATAACATATACATAACACAACATGTTATTATTATTATTATATTATTATTATTATTATTATTATCATTATGGTTGTTGTTGTTATATAAAAAAATAAAGTATACAAAAGTATTTTCACCTTTACCTTTGAAATTCTAAATTGTTTCTCTCAAGGTTAAACATGTTATTATTATATATTAAGTCACATATTCACATATTATATATTGTCACATATAATAAAATAAAATAAAATAAAATGTAAAAAGGGAAATAGTATACACCATGTAAACATTTGAAAATTATATACATTAAATAGGCTATATAACATAATAATAATAATAAAATACGATATATATATATATATAGTTGTTTGTTTTGTTGTGTTTTTATATATGTTCATTTTTTTATTTATTCTTTGCTTTCTTGGGAAAAGAAAAGAAAAGAAAAGAAAAGAAAAGAAAAGAAAAGAAAAGAAAAGAAAGGAAAAGAAAAGAAAAGAAAAGAAAAGAAAAGAAAAGAAAAGAAAAGAAAAGAAAAGTTTTAGAGCTCATTTAAGTAAGTTCAAAGTGTTTTAACATTTAATTTCTCTGGTTTAAGAGTTAGTCTAGACGTCATGATAAAAGCCCCCGGTGTGGTCTAAGTCTGTCCAGATGTGATGCTAATCCAGAGATGCTGAATCAGCTGGGACTCTAATTAGTGTGAATGTGTGAAACTGAAGTTAAAGTCCAGGTCCAGACTCCTCCAGACCAGCAGAGTCCAGCAGAGTCCAGCAGGGGTGTGGTCAGCTCCTCACATAAAGACCAGACTCTGAGGGCTCTGGAGGGTTTAAGGAGGATCTGGAAACCTTAAAGGGACAAAACTCAAACTGGGTTTGTTTACCCAGAAATCGCTGAATATTAAAAGCCATCGCACTATTTCTGACCCAAGGGAACTTTGAATCTTAAACTCTCCTCAAAAACAACACACCGACTCTTCATTGATTCATTTTCAGTCCCGCGGTTTTCTTAAACGGCGCTTTTGTTTCCTCAGAGCAGCCAGACGGTGTTTTTATCTCCCCCTGGACCTCTGTGAATGCTGTAGCGTTATTCAGAAGCATTTTGATGGACTTACCATCCCAGCAGTGAAGTCAGACGAACACAAAGCAGAAGATCCGGCTCGGTTCTCTCTCATTCCTCAGACACGCTGGGTCCGTTTGTAAAGCTGAGTCGGATAGCTTCTTCACCTCTTTCTTTTTCTTCTTCCTCTTCTCAGATTTGAGTGAAATAGCTTTCGCTCGCGATGGTTTTGCTCTGGTCGGAAAGTAAAACCACTCCTACATCATTCTTGCGCTGGGTCCAGTCTGATGACGTCACGGCCAGCGGTTCCGCTGCTGAACACTCAGCCTGTTTTTCCCGTTACTTTATATTTAGGTTACTTTATAACTTTATTGATGTTATGTAATATTATTTGTTTCTTAATGCCTATTTTCTATGTAAGGTTAAATGTGTTATTCGTTTCAATAAAAAGTTATTCAGTTGTGAATGCTTCGTCAGCTTGTCAAAAGTCATATATTTTTAGAACTGTTTAGAACTGTTTATTTTATCTTTGATAAACCCTGAATTAATTTGAGACGGTGTTGAGAAAATTAAGAAAAAGTGCAATAACAAATATTTGTAATATTTTCCATAAACTAAATAAAATGTTTTTAGAGATAATTCCTATTTATTTATTTATTTTTTTATTTTTTTTTTTTTTAATTATTATTTTATTTATTTATTTATTTAATTTTTTAATAATTGAGATTATTGCTGAAGAAAAGTTTGGTTAATTTATTTTAAATATTGTATTAAATAATAAAATAATACACGTCAATATTCTACATACAATACAATACAAATATAATATATATATATATATATATATATATATATATATTATACGCTATAAATAATATAATTTACTCTGCATTTAAAAATAATGTCCCTTTATTGCATTTTTTCTTTCTTTATTTATTTATTTATGATTGTTGTATTTTTACATTATAGTTTTAATATAGTTTATAGTTTATCCTTATCTAATTTACATAAGATTTGAGATTTGATTATCTACAAAATTTAATAGCCTTATACAACCTCTGGTTTGAATGAATAGGTATTTCCATGAAAAATAAAACTAGCAGTACTGCTGAAGAACACGTGGAGGCATCAGAGCAACACTCACCTGTCAATCAAATAAAACATGACTCAGCAACAAATAAAACAACAACTAATAGCCGTTTAATAACACGTGCTTCCTGCAGTGTGTTTTGGGCCATGTTTCATTAGGACATAGTGGTTTTAACAAGCAACCAGTAAAAAGCGACAAATTCCATTATAATTAATAGTTAATATATATATATATATATATATATATATATTTGAATTTATAAGTCAACTTTTATTTTCTGTCGGAGAGTAAGCGGAAGCAATGCGACGTCACATCCGCGCACTAGCTGTGTTGACAAAGCGCTACCTCACTGCTGCTGGACGAGCTGTTCCCGATAAAACTGGTGAGATATGTGTTCTGCTGTGTTTTATTAAATGGCAGCGTGATGGGTAATTAATGCACTGTGTCTTATATCAATAAATGATGAATGCTAATGAAACTTTGAGCTTTAATACAGCTCGTGAAACTGAAAGTGAGAGAAAGAGCTCTTCACTCGGATCTCAAAACAGCTCGTATAGTATGTTTAAATACCCTAAATAATATATTATCTAAATAAATATCTTTCATTTTGTATACATTTCCAGAAAAAAAAAATAACACGTTTTATTTGTGTTTTTTTTTACTAAAAGAAATTTACAATACTTTTATTTTGAATAAATGCTATTCTTTTTAGCCTTTTATTCACCAAATAAATAAATATATATTTTACATGTCCTGTTCCAACATTGATCATTAATCAGTATATTAGAACAATTTATTTATATTTGTTTATTTTAGATTGCAATAATATTTCAGAAAATGTTTTTTTTTTTTTTTCTGCATGTTTGATCAAATAAAGGAAGCCTTGACGAGCAAAATAATCTTCTTTAAGAAACATTAAACATCTTAATGATCTCAAACTGTTAAACAGCAGTGTGTGTGTCGTATCTCCTGTAGGATATGGAGAGTTCAGCATGGCATCTCTCCCTAAAGCTCAGTGACAAACCCAAGGAGGTGTTTCAGTTCCCAGACACCGAACCTGGAGACGTCCATCCAGGAGCCTACCAGGTCTCGACGCTCAAGCAGCTGATCTCAGCACAGCTCTCAGACTCGCTGCCTGAGCCTGAGCTCATCGGTCAGTCCAGATCACTGACATCACTCATGACCTTTCAGTGCGTGCGTGTTTAACACTGCTGTGTTTTCAGACTTTGTGCACTGCGGCTTTGTGCTGAAGGATGATCTGACGTTAGACTCCTACGGGATCAAGTCTGGATCAACGCTTCATATCATTAAGAAGACGTGGCCGGAGCCGGAGATCAAGCCTGGTATGTTTGGAGCTGCTCTCTGATGAGATGCACTATAGTGCCAAAAGTATTGGCACCCCCTTCTAATGAACAGGTTTAGTCGTTTCCATGAGTAGAAATCCTAATGGTATTCTAGGGAGTTGTGTGCTTCTGATTTTATAGCAACGGTTTGGACAGGACCCTTTTCTTCTCATCAGCAAACACCAGTGACTTGTACTTGTTTGGAGAAAGGTATTAGGACGCCTCCTTCTTTAGAACAGAAAAACGTCACTACTAGAGCAATGAAGCGCGAATGAAGCGAGGAAACTCAAAATGTTCACTACGCTCGAATAGCGTGATTTTATTCGTGCAAGTCGCGTCTGGTGTGAACGTAGGGTAAGAATAGAAAAGGGTCATGCCCCAAACTCTTGCTGTAACATTAGAAGCACACACTTCCCTAAAACATTATTATATGCTTTGAGATAAGATCTGTACTCATGGACATTAAAGTAGTCAGACATGTTTATTATAATGTATAGTATAGAACAGCGCCAATACTTTTGTCAGTATAGTGTGTGAAGATATGTGTCGGTGCTGATTGTTCTGTCCTCACACAGAGCCGGTGAACAGATCCTCTGCTGCCAGAGAGTTCAGGACGCTTCGGGCCGCGCTGCTCTCCAGCGGAGCCTACAGAGACGCGGTACACACTCCTCACCACAGGCACACTCCAGCTGAACGATTCTGCAGAATAACTGTCCGAATGAACAAGCATGATGAAAGCCAAGCACATAATTCATTACTGAGTCAATAATAAACTACAAAATATTATATTAATATTATTTATTATTGAGGAGATTTAAAGTGCCTCTATTATGAGCTACGAACGGTTGATATTTTGGTATTTTGAGTCCCCAACATCAGCTCGACATGCATGCCAGGTCAAAAACACTTTCATTGTCTTATAATATGCATTTATTTTTACCTAAGTTGATCAATGACTCCCAAACGATTCATTTTCCAAACTCTTCCGGTGATTGGTCATTCTCAAAAATTCATAATAGAGGCACTTTACTTGTATAATACAATATGATCTAAATTATGGACCATTTTTTCTATATAAAATAGTATGAATAAAACATTTTATATTTTCATCTAATACAGTGAAAAATGTAGCAAAGGGATTTCAATTAAATGATTAAAGATGCATGGCAGGCCGTTGCTCAGAGTGTTTTTAGACATAATTCTGAATTTTTCAATTGGATATATACTTGGAAAGATCAAAGAATACATATGGCTGATTGTAACTGAAAAAGTGTATGTAGTATTATTGAAGTATTTCCTATGATGGTCATTTTAGACTGTGTGGCTGTGTTTATGAGCGTTTGTCTAATCCTGCCAGTGATAGTTTTGTGTTCGTGTAGCATGTTTCAGAGTGAATGGTAATACGTGTGTGACACACTCCTCTGGTTGCAGGTGTTTAAGATGCTGGCTGATAAGGAGTCTCTGGAGCAGATCATCGTGGCCTCGCCGGGACTCAGCTCAGACCCGGTCGCTTTAGGTACGTTATTGTGAAGCACCTCGCAGCTCGTGGGTTTGATTGGGTCCGTCTCTCATCAGCTCTTTGTGATTGTTCAGGTGTGCTCCAGGATAAGGATCTGTTTGTTCAGTTCACAGACCCGAAGCTGCTGGACATGTGAGTCTCCCTAAAACCAGGCTTCCTACGAGGTTTGAGAGAGAGGGTGGAATTTGATTCAAGTATTTTAGGGGTTCTGTTTGTTAACGTCACTTGGATAAAATCCCAAACCGCAAAAACAAAACAATAAAACTCCTGAGGAACTTCCTGGTAAACTGTGGCACTCATCAACCCTAAGAACACAGGAGAAGCTCCTGAATATAATAACTTTCATGATATAAATGCACATTTTTAGAAGTTATCTTGCCATTTCCATCCTGTCTTTCATTTTATGCATTATTATATACATATAAATGTGTGGATGGAAGCCCAGCTGCAGGAGCTCAGTGATCTCTGTTCCTGTCTCAGACTGATCCAGTCTCACCCGGCGCTGGTCAATGCCATCATCCTGGTCCTGCACTCGGTGTCCAGCAGCAGCTCTTCACTGAACCCTGCGGGACGCTCCTACAGAGACACACCAGGTAAACCTCACACACACGCACATATGCACACGCACTCGCACACACACACGCTCATGCACACACACATGCTTATGCATGCACACACACATATGCACACACACTCGCACACACACACAAACGCTCATGCACACACACACACATGCACTCGCACACATGCATGCACACGCACTCGCACACACACATGCTTACGCATGCACACACACTCACACACATGCTTACGCATGCACACACTCACTCGCACACGCGCGCACACACACACACACACACACACACACATATGTGGGCACACAAACAAACACACACACACACACGTCTCAGTGTTCATTACAGCAGACTCAAACCTGTGTGTGATTTCTTGTGTGTGTGTGTGTGTGTGTGTGTGTGTGTAACAGGAGGATTTCTGTTCGATGGCATGTCAGATGATGACGATTTCCAATATGTATGTTTTCCCCCCTTTTTTTTCAAAATAAAATATATAGAAATGTTATGACGTTAAAATATTTTTATGTGTGTAGAGAAAGAATGATGATTGTTGTTGTTGTTTTTTTATTATTATTTTTAATACTATACTAAGATATATATTATATTGTTGTTATAGTGAAATTATTATTATTTTTATTATTATATTATTTTTGTTATAGAGAGGATATGTTTTAAAAATATTAATATTGTTATGGTAGGGTTTTTGTCTAAGATTTTTATTGCATTAAGGGGATTTCTGAATTAGTAATAATTCTGCTTACTTTAATGTTATTATACAATTATTATTACAGTAAGATGATGTTTTATAATTGTTATATTAAATATTATTATAATAAGGGTTTTTTATTAATGTAATGAGATTTTATAAATTGTTATAATATTATAGTAAGGTGAATTTTATTATTATTATTTATATTACTATAGTGAAAATATTTTATTTTTAAAGTAATATTTTTGTGAGGAGACTTTTTTTCTTAGTATCATAGTAATATTATAGTGGTTAGTCATATTAAAGTTGTATTATTGCACTGGTATATACACAACAGTGTAAATATATATATCTGAAGCAGGGAAGCGGCGGCTCATCGAGGCCCCAGCAAGCATCTCCAGGCTCCAGGCCCCTCACGTTTGGTCACAGCGGAGCCGCGGGGCCCCGGCCCATCACTCAGAGCGAGCTAGCGTCCGCACTAGCGTTAGCAAGCGCTCCAGAGAGCAGCGGTGTCCCTCCCACACGGAGCGCTCAGGTCACGCACACACACACACACACACCAGAGTCAGACGTATGAGCTCTCAGTCCTCTGGAGACACACTCACTGTGCTTTACTCTGCAGGAGACATCAGGAGCTCGCCTTAGCAGCAGTCTGCTCAGTCACGCTCTACAGCAGGCCCTACAGACCTCTGGAGTGAGCTCAGCACAGGTGACACACACACACACACACACACACACACACACACACGGTCTGATGTCATGGTATTTAATTAAATGTTCCAGTACAAATATCTAAACATCCTTAAAGGGATAGTTCGCCCAGAAATGAAAGTGTATGTTTATCTGCGGACCCCCAGGGCATCAGAGATGTAGGTGACTTTGTTTCTTCAGAAGAACACAAACAAAGCTTTCTAACTCAAACCGCATATGACATTCAGTGGATACCAAACGTCAAAAAAACATCCACAGACGAAACAAAATGAAACCCTGTGGCTTGTGACGCTACACTGAGGTGTTAAGACATCAAACCATCTGTCTGTGCAAAGAGCTGAACAGTGTTTATATCACTTCTTATACACCACAATCTGTGACTCCAGGGCCGCTGGCACACACAGATGCAGCAGCTGAGGGATATGGGGATCCAGGACGAGGAGGTGGCTCTGCGAGCGCTGACCGCTACAAACGGAGACCTGCAGGCCGCTCTGGAGCTCATCTTCGCTGGAGGAGGAGGACTCTGATACGGCAAACACACATCTATCTTTGCCTTAAACACCTGCTTTTGTTTTTTTTTTTACTTTTGGTCTAAATAAAGTTTAATTATATAATGTAGCATGGTGTTGATCTGTCCAGGATAAACTTTTATATTTGTGTACAAATGTGACCCTGGAGCACAAAAACAGTCAGAAGGGTCCATTTTGTGAATCTGAGATTTATACATCATCTGAAGATGAAGAAATCATCTATTGATGTCTGGTTTGTGAGGATAGGACAATTTTTGTCTGAGATAAATCTATTCGAAAATCTGGATATTGAGAAAATCGCTTCTAAAATTGTCCAAATTCTTAGCTGTGCATATTGCACATCAGAGATAAAGCTTTGATATGTTTATGGTAGAAAATGTACGAAATATCTTCATGGAACATGTTTGGCATAAAAGAAAAACTGCATTATTTTGACCCATACAGTGTGTTCCCCAGCTTAAGTAAATCTGAGCTGATTGAACTGAAAGAGACTTTGAACTTTGTTTAGTCTTAGGGTGCACACCAGTAACGCTGTTTTCTAAGGCATGTTTATAAAAATGACTAATTAAACTATGGCCTAATCCTGACTTACACTAAGCCCTGTCTAAGAAACCAGGCTTTAGTTCTTTATTTCTACACAGTGCTGCTGTGCTCCAGGGTCAGATGATGCCAGTATATGAGCACTAGATGGCGCTCCAAGACAATACAAGGTGCTAGTGTCTGCAGTGAGCTGCATATGCTACCAGTTTATAATAAAAATAAGATATATTAATAAATTACATTGTCCCACAAAACTCTCACACCCAGGGGGGTCTATGAAACATGCTATATAATACACCGTGAGCGGGATTTCACCAAGTACAAGATGTTCCTAGATCAACAAGAATTGAGGGATCATTTTTAAGGAAAGGTGCTTCTACACCAACCTGATCAGACTCCAGCGTTGCTCTCAGATCTTCATGAGTTTGAGAAACAAACACTGCTCCTTCACAACCGCTTCACTTTAACAGAGCTGTGTGAGAACCAGAGACCAGCGTCCACACAGAACAACTGTCCAAACACAGCTGCGCACACACACACACACACACCTACCTGATGCCTGTGATGTCATCAGCTCAACAGAGGTTGTAAAGTCCAGCATGCATCAGTAAACAGGACAGTGAACTCATACTCAGTGCGTCTTGATTCAGATTCATTTTAAATCACGTTCATCCATGCCCTTCCTGTTTATTTAGAAATAATATATTATGGGTCTTCAGGAGAGTTGCTATGGAGACCATACTTCATGACATCAGCAGTCAGCACTTTACACCAGATTCCTGACATTGTTTGACAATAATGCGACGGTGTGCTTGAGTGAACATCTCTAATGTCTGAATGAAGGAGTATCGAGAAGTGTACAGCTTTCATCATGAGTTCCTCACACGACACACAATCCTTCTTTATCATGCTCTTGATATATACAGTAAATAATACATCACAGTCAACAAACACATATGCAATGGGCTATTCAGTGTAAATGACAATATGCTATTTATTTCTGAGATGTTCAGCATCATTACTCCAGTCCTTCAGAAATCATAATAATATACTGATTTACTGCTCAACACACACTTCTGATTAGTATCAATGCTGAAAAAAAGTTGTGCTGAACAATCTTTTTGTGGAAACTGATATATTTTATTTTTCAGGATTCGCATTTATTACAGTGTTTATTTGAAATGAGAAATATTTAGTTATAACTGTTACATTAAATGTTATTACTGTCACCTTTGATGGGTTTAATGCATGCTTGATGAATAGAATCAGCTCTTACTGTGAGACGCAGAGGGACTGGAAGACGGCTTTATTTGCTCGTTTAGTAAATCAGTTCTCCTCTGGTGCTTGGTTCCTGTGTTATTTTCACTCTGATTCACCCAAACAGGCTCGACGAGAAAAGTGAGAAATCTTCCTGTGTTTAATAATACATTCCTTCCGGTGATCAAACCGATTTCACAATAACCACTGTTCACTCTGAAGACCGTCGACACCACACCTGACTCACCTCTGACCTTTCAAGAGCTTCCTCGTAAAGCAGCTCTGTGTTTACATTATAAAACACCCTCAATAACACCCAGCAGCCTCACACACACACACACACACACACACACACACAGAAACACACCCACACACACATGTCTGGTTTGCCATCCTCGTGGGCTCTCTCCATAGGTGTAATGGTGTTTCTACTGTACAGACTGTATGTGGTATTGTCCTACACTGACCCTACAC
>JAUCMS010000034.1:12080248-12094166 GCA_032357445.1 Enteromius radiatus
CCACGAGGTCAAAATTACTGGTATTCCTATCTTTGTGGGGACAATAGGTCCCCACCAGGATATAAAAACAAGTCCACTCTCTCTCTCTCTCTCACACACACACACACACACACACTCTCTCTATCTCACACGCACACACACACACACTGCACTGGAGCTCCCGGCCTAAGCTGATGAGAGGTGACCGCTCTAAAGGTGAGGACACATATCAGCCCACATTAATGTAAAAGATAAAAGGTTATAGCGTGGGATGAAGGGGTCAGAGGTCATGTGAGAGAAGCACACCTCAGCAGGAGTGACCGGCCTCACACAAGTTCACATGAACCTGCCTGAAACTTTATAATTACTAGCCTTACTCAGAGAGGACAGGAAGTGATGTGACAAACAAAAGAAAAGAAAAGAAAAGAAAACTATTTTTTGTTGTCGTTGTTGTTGTTAATTTCCAGAGAAAACATTTCTCATTTTCATATAGTTTAACTAAATATTTACACATATTAAAAAGAAAGAAAGTAGTAGCCAAAAAAAAAAAAAAAAAAAAGTGTTGCTATGTGGTTGCTAGTGTGTCTGGGGTAGTTGCTGAGGTATTGCTATGCAGTTGTTAAACTGTTGCTAAGTGGTTGCTGGGTTACCCAGAGTAGTTGCTAAGGTGTTGCTTTGCAGTTTCTAGGTTGTTGCTAAGCAGCTGCTAGTGTACCAAGAGTGGTTGCTAGGGTGTTGCCATGTGGACACCAGGATATTGAGGGTGGTTGCTAAGGTGTTACCAACACCTAAACTTAACAACTACCACACTAACTATTAATAACCAGCAAATGAAACATGTATTATTAAGGAAAAGGTCATAGCTAATAGTTAACAAGCGTTACCCTTTCTAAAGTGTGACCGTTTTGACTTCTAAATACATGTACAGCTGGTCTAGATGAATGTGATGACGAGCTTCTTACTTGAGCGAGAGCGAGAAGTCGTTCTTACAGGTCTCGCTGTTCCTCACCAGGTAACTGGCCTCTTTACACAAGCGCAGCAGGGCCTCGGCGTCCGTCCGGCTGATGGCTCCGTGATACCAGCTGTGGAGCACAGAAGGACAGGTGTGAGCGAGGAAGAGCGCCAGAGCCTTCATCAAGCGTCTGCGGCATGTTCGACTCACAACTGGCTCTCCAGAGGCACGGCCGGGTCGATGCGCTCGCCCACGTTCGGCTCCGAGGAGCTCATCTTCCCGCTCGAGAGCCGCTGCAGCGGACGACACTTCAGCTCCTTCTCCACGCCGTCAAACTGCACTGTAAGAGCACAAACACACTGGTCAGTGCACTACCGATGACCAGTCAGCACTCACATATTCATATCATGAGCCATCTCTAACACCGTAATCATATCAGCGTCCGCACCAGCAGTCTGTATTCTATTCTAGTGCTGCCAAACGATTAATCACATCCAGATAAATGTTTTGTTTATGTTGAGTGTGTACTGTGTATGTTTATTATGCATATATACATGCACATACAAAAATATGTTAAGATTATACATAAATAATAATAATAAATAAATAAAGATTATACATTGTTTACACTTTAAAAAATATTGTCCATTTATTACAAAAATATATTAAAAAAATTATTATAAATAATAATAATAATATATATATATATATATTTTACATATTATATAGTAATAACACTAAATTATGCAAACCAAAGTCTAATCCAAACCCCAAAATGAGTATGTTGTTAAATATATATATTAATTGTATAATTATAATGCAATATGGTCCTTAAAAATAAACTATAAAAATATAATAATAAATAAATAAAAATGTTGTTTTGCATTATATTATTGTTATTTTGTGATGATGACTGTCTGTACATTATCTCTTTCTAACATATTTCCAGCCATGTCTGTACCTGCAGTAATCATGTTGGAGGTGGTCCTTGTGTTGAAAATGGTAATAAAAAGAATATGTTGGAATGAAATCAACAAGTGAGCCGTAATTTCTCAAGCATGTCAGTGCTATCCAGAAATAGTTTTTGAAGAAAATTCCCAGCATGACCTTGTAAGACTATCAGTCCGTACACTGGGCTTTCTGTTTTATTGAGCAGAAACTCCCTGCGGGCCGTAACTCAATGCAGCGACGTCTCTGAGGACTGAGGATCATGCTGCGTGTAACGAGAGGAGCTTCAGACGCTTCATAAAGACACTGAAATATCCTCCTGTGGACGTCTCGTATGAGAACCAGAGGAACACACACATAAACCCACGCAGAGACACGAGCCACACTGAAAACACTGTAGCAGAAATACAAACAAATCTACAGAAAGCTTTATTTGATCTGTGTTAGTCTGGCCCAGCACGGCCATCAGCCCACATGAGGTACAGGGGTCACTGAGGTCATGGGTCAGAGGGGTCACAGGATGTAGCTGTAGTGAGAGCTCATGTTTCTGATGAATGAATCTGGAGCCTCGAGCATCAGTGACACACACACACACACACAGAGCAGCATTATTGCGTGATCATAATGTTAATTATCCCCGCTAATATTCAAGCACAAGCTGTTTTATTCATTGGAATATTTTTAATGCTCATTGTCATTCACTCTCTGTGTGCTGGATATACATATGCATGCAGCATAACCTGATGTGGTTTGATTGAGTGAGGGTGCTTACATTACAGTACTGAGTTCCTTTCTAATCATACGCTGTTATGATTGTACTGGACACATGTACCGTCTCATGACACGTCAGTATGCTAACTATGCTGTACCATGGTAACGCAGTGGCCTTAAAATGTCATTGGACAATTATAACCTTGCCGTATATGCAAATATAAATAAATAAAACATGCACAAGAAAAAAGTATTTTCTGCTCACCTAGGCTGCCTAACATCTTACAAAAAAGAAAAGAATGCTAACTCATTAAAAGGGTTTTTTACCCATAAGTCTTTGCTCCACACACTGTGAGGCTGTGAAGTGTTTTACTGTAATAAACTCTGATACCAGACACTGTTTAATTGAGCTTTGATGCTGTAAAGAGCCTGTGAGTCACACATCAGACAGTCCCTTTACTGTAATCACACACACACACACACACACACTCTTCCAGCACTCCCAGCATAGCCTCTTCTAACCAGTCTCTCTGTGTCTTTGCATGTGTGTGTGTGTGTACCTGGTATTTATCAGCTTATAGGGACCAATTGTCTCCACAAATATAGGAATAGCAGTAAAAGTTGACCTTCTGGGGACATGTGTTAGGTCTCCATGAGGAAACAAGCTGATAAAACACACAGAATGAAGTGTTTTGAGAATCTAATAATGCCTGTAGTCTCCTGTAAGGGGTAGGTTTAGGTGTAGGGTCAGTGTAGGACAATACCACATACAGTCTGTACAGTAGAAACACCATTACACCTATGGAGAGACCCCAGAACACATGAGTGTGTGTGTGTGTGTGTGTGTGTGTGAGACTGAACAGGACAGTTTAACTGTCAGTGCTCAGTCTATTACACGTGAAAAGGTCAAAGAGTCTTGGTGAGCTCAGTGATGTCAGACTCGTGACTCTATGCTAATTGGACACGTCGTCGTCACGGTTACAGCCACAGATGCTGGGGTCGTGCAGGGGTCACAGCCGGGTCGTGTTATGAGCGCACTGCTGTAGGTTCACTGTGTGTGTTTCTCCTTCGTCTCTCTGAAGAGCGTCAGATTGTCGTCTGACAGTTACGATCAGCTCCAGAGCAGCCAAGCACCTTTACATGGCAGGTTTCCATGGTAACAGATCGTTTCTCCGCCGACGTACAGTAGATGCCAACAGTAAACAAAAATTATGGCATTCCATATCACACTCATGCAATATGCAAACACACACACTCACAAAAACACACTCACGATTTCAGCATGATTTGACGGTAACCGTTGGTAACACAGTGTGTGTGTCCTATATACGTAATATCTACAAAATGTTCATTTTTGCATTATTTAACTGTGGTTAAAATGTTGTGATATTCCATAAATAAATAAACAGTTAAACAGTTATTTATTTACTTATTAATTAGTTTATTATTTTGTATTTTACTGTACAATAATAATAATATATTTCCGTCATAATTATATTACTTCATTTATACTCTACTACTATATGTTTTGAGTTTGATGGTAGTTTCTGAACAGTAGTCCATATAGAGATTTGATTTTTTCATCAACATTTTTGCCAAATTGTCTGACATTCTTTAAACTGTAAATTCTATTTTATTGACTGATTGCATTCCATGATTCTGTCCATGTTCCACGCTGTACTGTCAGAGTGCTGAAGAGAGAGAGAGCTTTATCAGATCGAGCTGTCATCGACGGATGGGTGAGGGATCTCTGAGCAGAGATAACAGTTGTTCACACACTGATGCAGGAATCAAACAGAGAGCCACAGTCATCAGGACACTGCATCAAAGCACATTATATATATATATATATATATGTGTGTGTGTGTGTGTGTGTGTACTTATTTATCATATTTACATAAACACTCAGAGCTTTTGACTGTAACATGGCTTTTCCATTGTTTCTCCAACTGATGAAAATCAATTCAATATTTTCAAGGAAACATAACCCTCTAAAAAGTCTAAACTGTCTAAAACTACAATGACTGAAGACTTTTAAAGTAAAACTAAATTATCTGATATTTCCAAATGTTTCATGATCATGTAAATAATAAACACATCAATTATTATTATTGTATGTTTAAATATTATTTAATGTTTTCTCACACAAATTATTATTATTAGTAGTAGTAACAGAAACATTTTTCACATTTTTATTAATGTATATTATTATTTTTTTTTTATAAAAAATATAGTATTATTATTATTATTATTGTTGTTGTTTTTGGGCGTATTAATAATTATTTTATTAATAATCTATTATTGTTACTGGAATATAATATCGACAACTGCCAGTACAGTATTAACATTAAAATTAATATATATATTTTTTTTTAATTAATGAAGTGCAAGGGCTAATTATTGTAATAATTTATGGTCATTATTTTTATTATTATTATTTAAATCAAAAGTGTAGACATTCTGCAGACGCTTGTATCCAAAATAACAAACTTACTGACCAATGAGGACATTTATTTATTTATTTTTTTGTTTGTTTATAACATCATTTCCTGTCAATAACTTTAAAGGAAAAGCAGCATTTTGTGAATCTCCAGATAAAAACACTGAAGTCACTGCGGCGTCAAACACAGCACTCCATCACATCCTGAAACACTTTCTCCTGAACACGCTCACTAATTAAAGCTGCTAATTAATTCTCATTTACTGAGTGACTAACAGAAGCTGGATCAGGAGAGAGCTGTTAGCTCTCAGAGAGACTCTCGTTCACATTCAACCAAATCCATCCGTCTTTTGTTTCCTCCTTCATTAAACCCCAGGAACACAGTCCGTGTGCTTCAGAGAGGCAGAGAGCAACTAAACCCCACTGGCTCGCTCGCATAATCAAATCTACATCGCTGTTAATTCTATTATTCCATATTCTACAGAGACACCAGGCAGATATGAGCCCAGAAGAAAGGACCGGAAAGCAGCAACAATTAATTCAGACGCCAAAACAAAAGGAGCTCCGGCTTTTCTCGCTGCAAACAAAAGAGTTTGACGATATTTATATGCAAATTTAATTTCTGGCCCATCAAGTAGCTGCAGAAATTAAAATCTGGTCAGACTGATGCGACAGGCTGTCAGGTGCTATATAGCTCTGAACAAAAGACTCGGGGAGGGTGAACTAGTAGTGCAGTTTAACTAACGCTCATTCTCAAATAAACAACTCTATCTGACTGAAATTAACTTATTAATGAGTAAAAATTATAAAATTAATTCACGTCACAACTGAATCTAAATGTTTTTATATATTTTCAACACTTTTAGTTAATGTTTTACTAATTTTGTCATGCGCTTTTATTTTTATTTTTATTTTTTCTCTCAGTAAGTAGTTTTAGTGCTTTTACTTAAACTAATATCTAATATTTACATTTTTATTTCATTTAATTTTGAATTAACAACAATAATTGGAATTGTTTATTTATTTATTTAATATATAAATGCAATGTCTGTTTGTTTGTTAATATTTGTTTATATCTAAAAATTGTAGTTTTATTACAGTTGCGGTTTTTATGTAAATATTTGATTTATATTTGACTTCAGCTTTATTTAAATGAGCAAAATGCTTTGAATAGATTCAGATATAGAAAGAATTATGGATTTCTCAATATTAACTAGTTGCTTATTACCAAATACCTAAAACAAAATCCCTAACCTTACCTAACTATTAATGAGCAGCAAATTTGGAGTTAATTGCAGCTTAAAATAAATGTGAATGATATTACGGTTTAAAATAGATGTCATTTCATTTCATTTATGTACTTACAGAGCACAAATAAACACAACAAGAGCTGACCACTACAAAAAAACTAAAGGTAAAATTAATAATAATAATACACTAAAAAAGTTCAAATGAGACAGATAAAGAATTATAATGACTTAAACGCAAGAGTAAAAAGATCAGACACTTAGTTTAGTCTTAGTTGAAAGTGTTTCTGACCTGTTGTTTGGGACTCGAATCTTTCATAACAACCCATAATAGAGGCACTTTAAATGAGCACGTGTGTAAATACTGGCCAGCAGCTTTCCTCTGATCTGTGTGAAATGACCCTTTAACCCTGATTCCTGCGAGATGCAGATCGTCTTACGCTTAATCTCTGGAGGAACGGATCAATCCAGGTTAACTTACAGCCGCTCAGATCCACACAGACTGACCTCACACACATCCTGAGACATCATCTGAACATCTGTACGATCTGCTGATCGTGTTTCTAGCTGTGAAGAGAAACACTACACGTCTGAGAAGAAGCTTCATAAAAACCAACGAATCGCTGGACTTCAGTCATTTTCTGCTCCACTGGAGACTAATGCTAAATTGTGATGGTAGCGCAAGAAAGAAGCTTAAATCTCACAGCAGCCCATTAACTTTATCTGAGCATATGTGCTCTTCAAGAGCCAGAAAAACACAGGCCAGCCGTCCTCAATACAGAGAGTCAAACACAGATCCACGCTTAGATTTACAGAATAATTGATGGACTTTTAAAAAAGAAAACAAATACTATCTCTACAAGCAGAAGAAGAAGAAACAAACAAAGGAATAAATGGCTCGGAGTAAAACTACAATTAAAATGGTGTAAATGTTATGTATTGTTTATATATAAAAAGGGTTTCAACTAATAAGTCAATGTCTAATTAAAATGATTTTTAATGATTTTCCACTGCCTTTCCAAGTGTTGCTGTGCACTGGACTGAAGTTCAGAGCATTATTACTTTCTAGACAAGTTTGGGATTTTTGTTTCTTTGAAATAATTGTGTCTTATCAGTTCTGTTTATTAGGGCTGTGTGTTAGATGTAATGTTGGTTTAATATATTAACATCGTATCAGTTGACGGAAATGACGGTATTTAACTGTAAATTTAAATGAATACTGTAAAATCTAAAATGATGTTACTGTAGTTTTTACTGTCAAATTCCAGCAACCACAGCTGCCTTTTTTAATCATATTTCCAGGACAAAAACAAGAAAGAAGAAGCAGAAATTAAATGTGACATTCTGAGATACAAAGTCAAATTTAGAAGAAATAAAGCAGCAATTATGAGAAATAAAGTCAGATTGTGATAGATGAAGACAAGACACAAAGCCTGAAACACTGTTGAGATCTGTCTGTATTCCTTCATTTAATCTCGTTGTAGATCAGGAGAAACGGCTGAGATGAGAAGGATGTTTGAGTGATTTCTGAGATCTGCACAGATGAACTGTACTTCACTACATTTCTGAATGAGTATCTGTACTCTTTACGGTAACACATTACATTGTTCTTCTTGTCTCTTCTAGTGAAACACCTTGTCTCGTTGACCAGTGCATCTTTGTTTGTTATGAGTAAACTTGAGTTAACCTGAGAGACCCTTGAGTGTCAGCGGGGTGAGGATGAGTCTGACCCACCGTGCTGGAGCTGGTCACAGGCCGAGGCTCCTGGAGAGGACGGAGCCTCCATCAGAGGAGGACTGGAGTTGAGCTGCCCGACCGGAGGAGGCCACGGCAGATCCTTAATCACTTTAATCTCTACTGCAGAGCCGGAGACACAGAGACAGACAGAGAGAGACAGAGAGGAGAGGGCAGTGAAGGCAGGAGCAGGGCAAACAGTCACAGACTGGAAACAGGAAACAGGAAGGAACCAGGAAATAAACAGTGATGGAGAGCTTTCAGGATCCAAACGCCTACAGACCTCAGGATTTACCCTAAAAGACCTCTTGATTTCAGTAATGGTCTACTTTAGACCTTCTACTAACAGTGAGTAACTAAACGTCAACTAGCAGCCATTAGAGTATGAGCAGTTCAGAGATGTTTAACCAGTCAAAGCTCTTCTGGAGTCAGATCTCCAGACGAACTCTTACTGATGCAGCTCAGCTTTACTTGATTCCCCATCAATCATCATCTAGAGGAATCTGATCATCTGGATCTCTTTTGAGGAGCTTTACTTCTATAAAGATCTCATTGATTTACATTACAAGCAGCAGAATTTCAGCACAGAAATAGCAGCATGCACGTTTTATTGTCTCTATATTCTCATTATATCAGATTACATGAGACTGATGATCAAATATGAGTCCATATGCAAACTGTTTCTTAGTCTTATTTTATAACACAAGTCAGCTCCTACTGTAGGAAAGACAGTCAGATATCTGGGATTCAGATGATATTTTTCCTGCAGATCATACGGTTCATTAGAAGTTCACACACACACACACACACACACACATGCTGCTTTCATTACAGACGTGTCAGATCTTGTCTATTCAAAGACAATAAACGGTGTCTCCTACAGCATGAAGCAATGCACTTTTCTCTTTCTGTCTCTATTAATGCAGCTTTACTGGATGTAATCGTGCCCAGACGCACCCATCCGGTGACAGCAAATCTATTCTCAGGAACATCCCACTCATTTACCAGAGACGCGGATCCATATCAAAACAGCCCTGAGAGTACCAGGCTCTGCGGACGCTGCTTTCAGACCCTTCGGGACGCATTTCTGCCTAAATTGTGTTATAATAGCTAGAAATTAAACTGCACATTTAACAGAGTGAAAGACCAAAGACACAAAGCTGAGATGTGAAACGCATTAAACTGACTTACTGAGACGCTACTATCGCTTTACAGCTGGATCTGAATACTGTCTCATATTTCATAAAATATGCATCATTGATGCTATTATTTTCCTTTTACCACAAAAGAATCCAAGACACATTAAAAGAGGCCTTCAAAGAGTGTGTCGCCTTTTTTTTTTCATGCAGAAGATTCATTTTTTTCTTTGGTAAATGAGAGGCGGCTGTGAAAATAAATCTGCATTTGATTATCTTTTACATTTAACAGCGTTATTAAACTATTGGTGTTTTTAAAGACTCGTTTAAGAGAGTGTTGTTGATGACAAAAGTCATGTAAGTAAATAATGAGCATGAAACATTAAATATCCCGTACTGAACGATACTGATAAATTAAAATAGTTTTTGATAACACTTAAAGCCTTTATGTATAATGATTTATAAAGCTATTCATAATGTATGTAATATATATTTTCAATAGTAGCCAAAGTTAAGTTACCAGTTAATGCACTTAAAAGTATGTTTAATGCTTTATTTATAAAGATTTAAGTTAGGTTTTATCATATGTTTAACAATATATTGTTAATTTTATGTTATTACTATGTTATTACCAACTGAGGTACAGTTTGGTTCATTTTCAGCATAGTTTGATATGTATTTCACTATATTTTAATACATATTTATTCATTTTAATATTACATTATATATATATATATATATATATATCATGTGGCTGTATGTGTGAACATATTACCAATATATTATGCATCCCCAAAACAAAAACAACAAAAGAAATATTGCTGTCATGTTAATAACACTGCAGTTCAAGGCACTTTAGAGAAAAGCATATACTACTAATGGCCATGTTTTTCCAATATACAGTACTTCTTTTCAGCCTGTATTTGACTATAATTTATCTTCAGTGACAGAAACACGACTGCAGCGTCGAGTGTATTTGTGTTTATTAATTCCTTCGCACCATTACCCACAGTGCACCACTGCATCTGGGCTCTTCCCAGTGACCGCTTCTGTCCATGAATTAACTCCGCTGCGCCAGTTAATTAAAAACAGCAGAGAGCGAGCCGCTGTACTCTGGGACTTAGGAATGAGACGTCGCCGGGGCCACGTCTATTTATTAATGAAACAAGCGACAAATCCCTTCATTCTGCTTCCTGAGCATCTTCTCCCTGTCGGCACGCTGTGACAGAAACAGCTCGATCCAAAACAAACAGCACACACAAACAAAAGCTCCTCCGGAGGCCGGATGGATACAAGCCGCTGCTCGGAAATTCAAAGCAAACGCACTTGTGATTCATTTGGCATCGGATGCTTTCAGCGCTTGACAGGCGAGCGACCCGAGCTGTCTGCGGCACGAATAAAGCCGCTGGTTTGTTGACTGCGCTGTCAGACGCTCTACGAGCCGATAAACGCACTCGCTTATGAACTCGCCCTTGGTTTTGACTCCTGAGCAACTTCTAGATAGAACATTAACCCTTAAATACACATCTTTAGCGGCTACCCTCTCCTTCCTTCATCGCTTTGCCGTCAACTTTCATACATGTCACAGGAAAAACTATTCTGGCTCCATAAAGAACCGTTGAGTCATATCTTTACCTTTTTATAATCTGAGGAACCTTCTTTTGCCACAAAGAAGCTGTGTTTTTAGAGAGACCTGAGGTAGATACCCGTGTGTTATAATGGAAATGTGTACAGTAAGTATATTTTTTTCTTGCACAACTACGTTTATCACCTACTGTAGGCCTTCTGTGGTGTCCTACATCAACTAATGCAACTCTTCTCAATACCATCATAACGGTGCCATGGCTAGAAACCATAAATATTACACAGAAATGCATTACAGCAGAGCATTGCATCACAGACAAGTATCTCGTGTAACGTTAGCAAGAATGAATGTTCTTAATAAAGCTAGAAACCCAGCTGCCGCATCCATCTCTGAGGCATAACCGCACAAAACGACACAAATACACTCCACCCAATGTGCTTACAGACATTTATTAATTCAAACGGATTTATAAGTTATAAAACAAATACAGCAAGTTTTAAACTTGACCTAACACTTTAGCAAACTCTCACCGCGTCTACACACACTTCGGAAAGAAAATACCATTTAATGCAGCTTTACCGGGAAAACTAGCGAGTAAAATGCTGATGTTAATAAGTCTGCTAGATGGCTCTGGGGCTGCCAACTCCAAAGCTGATTGGTTAATCCAACATTTTCACTGCCACTGATTTTAAACCTGTTGATTCTGAAGGTCTTAGGCAGATATATAACCCTGGAAGCACAATTGCTGAGATATGAAACACTCCTGGAAGCAGCTTGATCAAGAGAAAAGATAATTTAATACACATTCATGGAACGATACAATACAATTAAGTCAGGGTTTCTGATCGTGTTTAGGCCAGCAGAGTCCCTGACAGAGCACCACTAATAAGCGCGATGCATGTTTATTGCTGGAGGTGGCACTGGTGATGAGATGTCTGACAACAGGCGCGTTTACATGGAGATTGAAATCGGTTTAAAAGTCCAAACCAAATGAAAACGCTGTCCCGAAACTGAAATCACAGGCTCGTGTAAACACCACATCGGATTAAGGCCTGTTCACACCGGGACGAATATCGCCGACGTTTAACGCGCCGTGATTAAACGCACCGACACGCAACACGCCTGGTGTAAAAGGATTTTTTTAAAAACGCCGCGTTAAAAACTGACGGACCAGTGAGATCTGAGACCAGATTGAGCTTTTGTTCACGTGACTGGAGCTGCTGAAGTTACAGTAAAACACGACTTGGTGGCGCTCAAGATCACGGCAAGAAAGAGGAAAGTAAACCAAGATGCCCAAGATGAATTGCTAGTATCATTAGTTTCTGAACACAAAGAGCTTTTTGATAAAAAAGCTTTTTGACAAAAATCTTGATGAGAGGGAGTTGCTATGGAGAGGAATTGCAGATCAAATAGGGTTCGATGGTGACGTCATTTTCTTTCATCTACATTTGCTTGTAACTTTTTCCTGCAAACTTATGATCCTAGACATAATTGTTCTGTTTTACCAGTTAACAGAGAACGTGAAAATTGTTTTGAAAAGAGCGTTGTGTATAGGCCTTTAGATTACGTCTCATGTAAACAGTCCATCAAATCTTTCAGTCGGAATGATTTTAATCGCAATGACAAAAAGTGTGCATGTGTGAATTATTTCACTCATAATTACTGCAGGCATAAAACAAAAGATTATCATCAGATGGCAGTGATCAAATATATTTTGAAGTCATAGAAAATGATCGTTTTGAGAATATGGTTGAGTGTTATGATTTCAGTCAGTGTTGTCCTGTCTAGTCACTTTTATGTTGAAAATATATGTTCCCTTGTGTCTCCGCCCCTTTGTTTGTCACTATGGTTTCTGATTAGCTCCTCCTCCCTCCTCTCGTTTTCATGTGTATTTAAAGAGTTGTTTGTGCTCCAGTCTTTCCTCGTGTAAAGCGTTTTTTCATTCCTTGTTCTGCGTTTTCTTGACCTCTGTCTTGTATTTTGGATTCTCACTCTTGTTTTGCCCTAGTTTCATACTGTACACTCATCGAAAGATAAGGTCAAGAAGTATGCTTTATTTTATTTTTTTGCTATTGCAGAAGTGCTGGAAATATGGGTCTGGATATGTATATGAACGATTGGAGAAACATCCTTGTATTTGAGGGTTGAGCAGGAATCTGGTGATGATATGGTTGATGGTGGTTGACAGAGCTGCCATAATCCGCCGGTGTTTGGCTGAACGGAGCCCATCTAGCGAGGTCAGCCTCTTTGACAGTTCGTGTAATAAGTTTCTCAGCAGCGGGTGAAGTGAAGGCCTGCCAGCAGCCTGATTAAAGAGCTCGTTCTCATCGGGTCCCACAGATTAGCGTGTAATTGTTCTGGGAGAGCGGAGCTTGGCCTCTTGTGTCTGTAGAAGGCAGAAGTGAATTCACAGCCACCCAGATAAGATGAGCTGTGTATGTGTGACCCTGGAGCACAAAACCTGGCATACGGGACAATTTCTGGAAGTTGAGATTTAAACATCATCTGAAAGCTGAATAAATAAGTTGTCCATTGATGCACGGTTTGTTAGAATAGAACACGTTTGGAATCTGAGGCTTTATGTAGGAAATTAAAAAATATACATCTTCATGGAACATGGTCTTTACTCAATACATTTATGATTTGTGGCATAAAAAAATGTGTAAATTTTACCCATACAGTGTATTGTTATCTATTTCTACACCTGAGCTCCAGGCTCATCGCTCTCCTGCCCTGGAGCTGAACTCAGTGAAGAGTCTGTAACGCTCCTCGTGTTAAGCCAGAAAGCCGCTTGCGTGTTCATCCGCTCTGTTGATAATGTGGCGTATTGCGAGGATTAGTGTGTATTACAGCCTTGGCACCTTCCCTCACGCTAAACAAGTGTGTTGGTAAACACCAGCGCTGGAGGAGGTGATGTGTTGTCTTCGTTTCAGGGTGTTTTCACACTTTGTTTGTTTCAGGGCTCTGGCAAGAATTTTGGCTTATGCTATAATGTGAAAACTCGAAATTAATTGAACCAAAGGGAGCTCAACAGAAGACTGCATTCATTTGTACATATTCAAACACAGAACGAACTGTTATCTTTGATGACCGCCTCTCCTTCAAAGAGCACATTGCCAAAACTGCCCGGTCTTGCAGGTTTGCCCTACACAACATTAGAAAGATCAGGCCCTTTCTAACAGAGCA
>JAUCMS010000034.1:12094266-12117611 GCA_032357445.1 Enteromius radiatus
CAGAGATCAGAGAAAGATCAGAAAGAGATCAGACAGAGATCAGACAGAGATCAAACGGAGATCAGACACAGATCTACTAGAGATCAGAGAAAGATCAGAAAGAGATCAGACAGAGATCTACCAGAGATCAGACAGAGATCTACCAGAGATCAGACAGAGATCAGACAGAGATCAGACACAGATCTACCAGAGATCAAACAGAGATCAGACAGAGATCGAACGGAGATCAGAGAAAGATCAGACTGTGTTTTCCAGCAACACTGATATAAACTGCAGAGCCTGTAGCCTGAAGAAAATACTTGTTTCAGCCTAAACTGACAATTATTTTGTGTTTTTAATGACGTCTTTGATTAACTGATAGAGACAGAGATCAATAATAAAGTAAAATAAACATATAGATTTACCTATCTGAACTTTTTTTATGTATTCACTTTTTTAAAGCCATGGCAGCATCAAGGCTGAACAAAGTAAATGATATTATGTTTATACCCCATTTCAACAGTCCCTTCTCATTCACTGCTCTCATAAAAACACACTTTACACAAATTACAAATGATCCCACTCCTACTCTTCAGTGAAGTTGAAGGAGTGTCTCTCTGTCACGATGAGCCTTTATGCAAAGCATGCCTTTTGAACATTTGCACAAAGAAAAACTCATCCATCCTGAGCTGAGGGAAAGCATTAAACAGCACCTGCACCTGTCTGCAGACACTGTTAAACTATATGAGTGTGTTTAAGTCATGGGTCATGCACTTTTCCCACAGAAGCTTGCTGGTCTCTTCAGTTATATTCTGTTTGTCCACAGAAATGTGTTATTTACTCTTCTGAAGTGATATGACCAGTGGATCATTTATGTGCACAGCGTTAAGTGATTAATTAATAATCACATTCACTTTTGATGACTATCTGTTCTGATTGTTGCAGTCTGTTTAACGCACACTGGCCAGGCTCCAGACTGATTAAACATGTAGAAGCAGTCCAGCATCTCTTGCAGAAGTGCAGCTCTGTCCTTGACCTCCAGGGGTCACTGGAAACTGGACATCACTCACGCTTCACTACAGCATCATGTCACCTCTGATCGACAGACAGCGCTTGTCCATTGCTCTCTCTAAAAGCGTGAGCATCTCTCTGGTTCTCTGGGGTGGCATGAAGCTGTTAGCAGGCGTGCTAATGGTATGGTGTAATGCAGAGCCGCTCGTGGAATGAAATATAACACCACGGCGCTGTATAATTGCCTCTCTGCTCAGGGGAGCTCTTGCGGAACAAGAAAAGTGTAGAGACTAGAGAAAGAGAGATGTTCATGAAAGCCGTGTCTGCAGAAGCCCAGGTCGTTACATTGTACTCTCAGCTAGTGATGAAATCAGATTTAGGCAATCACATTTTTAGCCCGAAACAGCAATTTCAGTTTCAGATGAAAATTGGGTGAATGAAACAATGGTGTTTTCATTAGTGTTTCTCCAGTGGTGTGTTTGGACTATTACATGCACTCAGTTTTTCACTCATTTCAATTTTCACTAATTTTTATACACAGACACTATTATATATATATATATATATATATATATATATATATATTTGTTAAAGAAATTTTATGATTTTTCCAAAATTTCTCAAATTTGCAGCCAAACTAATTTCTACATTGTGACAAAGGTTTACAAGGTAACAATAAATAAATAAATAAACAGATAATATTAATTATTAAATTGATTGTTAAATATAAAAAACTGCCGCTATATTACATATTTCTTATATTTTTATTTGCTTTTATTATTTAATGCATGTTTGAATAAATCTGTCATGAGTTATTACAGCCAGTGTTTATGTTTAAATAATAATAGCAGATGTTTAAACAATACACTGAACCAGAAATATAATTATATCTTTAAAAAAATATATATATAAAAAAGTATAATTTAAATGTTTGTACAAGTTTATACATGACTGCTCACTATGAAATAAATTTGATTATTAAATTGATTAGTAACTTTCAGCACATTACAACTCTTAATGCATTGCTCAACATTAATGTGCACTATAGAGACTATAACGACTCGGAAGTCAGAAAACACCACGAAAACGCTGTAAAAAGCCTCAACATGGTATTTCCATAGCTTCAGGTTAGAGAGGCTTGAATAACGGCAGCGTGACCAGTTCGTACACACTCACACACGTGGTCTGGAGAAATGGGTGTATCCGCTGGAGATCCTAACGATAATTACAGCTTCCAGCGGAACTCAATCCAGCCGAGGAGCTGTGCCCTTTCACCCATCACGTCTGCAGCAGTTCAGGGATCAAAGGTCAAACGGAAACCCAGCATTCACACACACACACACACACACGCTGCAGCCCACCCACCATGCAAACACGCTTCCTCTCCAGGTGTCAGACGCTCTCTGTGTGTGTGTGTGTGTGTGTGTGTGTGTGTGTGTGTGTGCGTGTGGTCCGATGAGCCCTGCTGATTTACACTCACACACTGAGGGAATCAAAGCATGACCTTTATCTTTCCAGGAACTCATCCCTGAAGACTCTTAAGCTGAAACTCTCCTGCTAAACATCACTCCTCTTATCATCACAAACCTCTTTACATGCATCAACTGATGACTCAAGTGAACAGTCTTCTGAAAGCGTTCAGAAAAATATTCATTCACTGATTGATCCTTTCTGCTTCTCTTTCTCTCTCATCTGTGCGCCTGTGGATCCACAAAGAGATAGAACAATAGATAAATAGACAGAAAGAGAGATAGAACGACATAATGATAGCCAGACAAACAGAGAGACGGATGGATGGAGCAAACAAGGGATAAAATAACACGGAATGAACAAAGGATGGATGATGATAGAATAATAGATAGACAGATAGACTGACAAAAAGCTAGATAGAATGATAGAGAGGATAAATGACAGAATGAACAAATGATGAGCGAACAAACCAGCAACAGCATGATAGATTGATGAATGGATGATGGAATGATAGAACAACAGAATAAACAATGGACGGATAGAAAGGTAGAGAGACTGGAATAACAGAAGAAATGACGGATGGATGAATGAATGAATGGATGGATGGAGAGAATAACAGAAAAAACGGTGGATGATGGATGGAGAGAATAACAGAAGAAATGATGGATGGATGAATGGGTGGATGATGGATGGATGGATGGATGGATGGAGAGAATAACAGAAAAAACGGTGGATGATGGATGGAGAGAATAACAGAAGAAATGATGGATGGATGAATGGGTGGATGATGGATGGATGGATGGAGAGAATAACAACAGAAGAAACAATGGATGGATGAATGGGTGGATGATGGATGGATGGATGGATGGAGAGAATAACAGAAGAAATGATGGATGGATGGATGGAGAGAATAACAGAAGAAATGATGGATGGATGGATGGATGGATGGAATAACAGAAGAAATGACGAATGGATGGATGGATGGATGGAATAACAGAAGAAATGACGAATGGATGGATGAATGAATGAATGAATGAATGAATGAATGGATGGATGGATGGATGGATGGAGAGAATAACAGAAGAAACGGTGGATGATGGATGGAGAGAATAACAGAAGAAATGATGGATGGATGGATGGAATAACAGAAGAAATGACGAATGGATGAATGAATGAATGGATGGAGAGAATAACAGAAGAAACGGTGGATGATGGATGCAGAGAATAACAGAAGAAATTATGGATGGATGGATGGAATAACAGAAGAAATGACGGATGGGTGAATGGATGGTTGGATAGATTAAAAGAAGAAACGGTGGATGATGGATGGATGGATGGATGGATGGATGGATGGATGGATGGAATGTTAAAATAAAGTGGATGGATGATGGATAGAAGGATGGAGCAATCGATAGTATGACAAAATAAATGAGGGATGGATGGAAGAAAGAGAGCATGATAGAAGAAATGATGGATGGATGATGTAATGATAGATCAGTATGTTGGAAAGGTGAGGTGTAGTTCTGGACTGGATTCAGTTTTCTTTGAGAAGTTCTGATTTGTCTTTCTTCTTCTCTACATCTTCAGATTTCCTCCGGCTCAGTCTCCGAAGACGACAGAATAAGACGTTACTGACTGGGAAGTCTTTGTGAGCCAAGTCCTCGAGCACAGGATAGAATCAAACTCACAGCTGCTCTCCTCACCTCTCCAATCGTCTGAATAAATCATCACCGCTGCATCCATTCACTCTGCTGCAGGGCATCATGGGAGCAAACATTAAACACAAACACTGCCAAAGATATTAAACCCAGAATGAGCTTTTCACCTCACCAGCGGCTGAAGCGAGGAGATCTTCAATACAGCATGTCAAATATTTTTAGATTACAACAATACAATGATTTTAATTCAGTGAGTCGAGAGCTGGTCCAGCTGATTCAGTGATTCGAGAGCTGGTCCAGCTGATTCAGTGATTCGAGAGCTGGTCCCGCTGATTCAGTGAGTCGAGAGCTGGTCCCGCTGATTCAGTGAGTCGAGAGCTGGTCCCGCTGATTCAGTGAGTCGAGAGCTGGTCCAGCTGATTCAGTGAGTCGAGAGCTGGTCCAGCTGATTCAGTGAGTCGAGAGCTGGTCCCGCTGATTCAGTGAGTCGAGAGCTGGTCCCGCTGATTCAGTGAGTCAATGATTCAAAAAAACAGAATGTTCAAAAGAATCAGATCACAAGAGTCATTCTCCTGTGAACTGGCCTACAGTGCAACAAAATTATATCTTTTACTGTGTGTTGTCCTTGTATTATAAAGACAGAAAGAAAGAAATATATACACATACTAAATTGTGTTATATAAATGTATATTTTTAATAGTATAAATATAGTATAAATATAGTGTAAAATGACATCAGCATTACTTCTGCACAATTAGTGCACTTAAATGCATTGTCCCAGTTTAGCAAAGGTACAAATGCATGGGATTGTGTATCAAGCACACAAATATGTAAATGAATTTGTAGTATACTTAGCAAGAAATCAACGCATTTCAAATATATTTTAGCATTCTACTATATACTGAATTAAATCAGGGCCATTATTATTTATTTATTTTTTGCATAGAAACAAGCAGGACACATCTAATGTACAGGGGGAAATATTCAAGGCATATTAAACATGTATTAAGGCTTGAAAAGCCCCTTTTTCTCTGTCTCTGAGCCGTGATGACAGAGTCTTCTGAGGAATGCAGGAAACCCAGAAGCAGCTATATTTGTAAGTGTTGGGATCTTCTGAGTCTGAGGCGTTTGTCCAGCTGTGAGAGCAGAGACTGACCGTCAGAGATAGTGCTGAAGTCTCTCTGGATCTTGTGTGTTCACGCTGATAACACACACACACAGCTGACACGGGAATCAGCCAATGACAGATAACACATCAGAAAATATAATATACTGGGCTGAGTCATACTGGTATTGGACTGGATTTGCAACAAGTGGTGCACATAAGTATATTTGGGTCTGATTTGATAACTAGCATAAACAGATTTTTGTAATATAAGAAAAAATTATCTGTACTGACATTCTCTTTCCTGCCGTGTGGTTAATGTAATAAAAGGAAAGTCTTATCAAGCTCACACGTATTCAACAGCATAAATAATGATGACTGCAATCTGACAGCAGATACAGTGCTACAAAATGAGGCTTAATAGTGCTTTCCATCGATGTATGTTTTGTTAGGATAGGACAATATTTGTTCAAGATACAACTATTTGGAAATCTTGAATCTGAGGGTGCAACTAACTTAATATCCTAATGATTTTTGAAAAATGAATAGAAAAATGGATCATTTTGACTCATACAATGTATTGTTGTCTATTGCTACAAATATATCTGCGCTGCTGATGACCGCTCCAGACTCACATATTTCCTTAACACTGAATTATGCACTGTTTAATATAATATATAATACATAAAAAGGGATTGGACAAAATAATGTGAACACCTATTATAATTATTATTATAAGAGAAAATCATTGCCTTTAACCTCTAGTTTGTAAATCAGTTTGGGGTAAATTGTGCTTTATGTTTAGCAGGAGCGTCTGGAACATTAACAGAGAAATTGTTTTGTGTTTTAAGAACAACAGACTTCACGAAAAAGACTTCAGACACAAAACCCAACATCTATGAGTAAGAAGTGTGTGTCCAAACAGTGCAAGAGTTCTATCAGCACCTCAAGAGAAAGTGAGAGCTCCTAACAGCCTCATCACAGTCTGATCTGAAATCCTCCAGCATCTGACACACTTACAACCAACCTGTGCCTCGCTACATCAGTGTCTGTCTGCCTCTCACTCACTGCGTTATCCCTGCAGATCACTGCTGCCAGCACACACACACAAACACACACTAGGGCCATGTGTGCCATTTTTCCTGGACGCGTCCTGGCCAGGATTTCTATATTGCTTTGATTTGTACCTGAAGAGTGTTTCAGAGCTAACCAAGCCAAAACCTATATCCTTATAGAGATCCTGGCCACGACGCATCAGGGAAATATGGCACGTATGGTCACCCTAACACACACACACACACACACACACACACACTTATTTGGCCCGTGTTTCATCTGCTCTGCCAAACTTGTGGTGTGGTTCCACATCCATGATCATCACCACAGAAAAACATCCTGACACCAAACACTACATCACTGGACTGGAGTGTGTGTGTGTGTGTATTTGTGTGAACGTGTGTGTGTGTATCTGTGCAAATGAGTGTGTGTGTGTATTTGTGTGAATGAGTGTGTGCGTGTGTGCATGTGTGTGTGTGTGCGCGTGTGTATCTGTGCAAATGAGTGCGTGCGTGCGTGTGTATTTGTGTAAATGTGTGTGTGTGCGCGTGTGTATTTGTGTAAATGTGTGTGTGTGTGTGCGTGTGTGTGTTGGCAGCAATAATCAAAGCACTTTCTGAAAGAAAGTGTTGCAGATCATAAGTGTTATTGATTAATATCTGCAACACTTTCCTTCATCTTAAAATTAGGATTCATTCTTACTCTTGATGAAAAACACAACAATAAAATAGCACGACAAACTTGATGATTATATTATATTATATTACTGGTCTCAGTTTCTGAAGCTGACTCTCAAACAGCAGAAACACACCAAAACCAGACACTAATTCTTAGCCTTCTAATTCTTACTAACTACTATAACATGACACACACACACAGCAGTGAGAAGTCAACAACTACACAATCTAACACACACGGCTGTTTTGCTATCTTAGTGAGGACATTACATAGACTTCCATTGATTTTCTATCAGGTCAATGATATTTTGTAACCCCGACCCAACCCCTCTCCCTAAACCTACCCTTCATAGAAACATGTGCAGGACACTAGATCTACAGAAAATCTGCTTTTGACTGATTAGAAGACGTTTTATTTAGTGACGACCAGCTAAATGTCCTCACTAGTGGCTTGTTTTTTTGGTACCTCACAAGTATAGTCAAACAGGTACACACACAGTGGGCAGCCATTGCTGCAGTGCCTGGGGAGCAGTCAGGGGAACAGTGCTTTGCTCAAGGGTCTCACCTCAGTCGTATTAATGAATGTGGAGAGAGAGCGCTGGTTATTCACCACCCACAATCCCCGCCGGACCTGGGACTCGAACCCACAAGTCCAACTCCCTATCCATTAGGACAGGACTGCCCTGGTGACAGTGAGGGCAGAATACCGCGGTACGCTAAACAAGAGTGTGTGTTTAAGAGACTGAGTTTAGTAACACTGTTGTTTAACGAGAAATGTGTGAGGCATTTATTACAACGCTTTCAGAAAAAGCTAACAGCTGCGAGAGAAAGCTGATGCATTGTGGGTGAACAGCTGTGCTGCTAAAGATAATTAGGTCCTGACATGCAGAGAAATAAACTGGCATCAGACGGACAGTATTTCTAAACTATACAAGACAGATAGAGAGTGTGTGTGTGTCCTCACAGAGCTAAAGGCAGAGATGTGCAGAATATCTCTTCTCGCAGACACTGACCTGTAAGGATTCGCTCTATTACAGCTTCTGTGTCAAAGCCAGGAAAGCAGAGGGACATAAAGCGAGTAGGAGGAAGAGATGGAGTCACACACCACCAGCGATCGTCCTCCACAAACACCAGCTGCTGTTTACAGACATCTAATCAAACCCTGCATTTACTTAGAAAAAAATCATTAGAGCTATAGTATTATAACGTTTGATATAGAAAAAGTATTTTAAAAACTGTTAATATATACACATTTATATTGTACAAAACATGACCACAGGCATCTAAAGAAAACACCTTGGGAAATTAAAATAAATAAATAATAATAAAAAAGATAAATTAGATTTTCAGTTTTGAGATTTCATTATTTTGGGGCATACAGGAAAAACTGAAAAAAATAAATAAATAAATAAAAATGCGTCCATTTGCCAGACTTTTTGAGGTTATTTACAATATTACAATATATTTATTTATTCCATATAAACATGTAAAACTAGATTTATACGTTTATATATTTTTAATAATCTAAAAGCAATAGCAGAAGGCCAGACTCGATCCTGCCTCACCCACATGAGCACCATGAGTCAGCTGATAAAGTACATCCTCTTCAAACTCCTTACTGAGCATTTAATTGAATCATTTATATAAAAGTTGCTTGTGTGGCTGTGAAAGTGATCGAGGGAATCTGGGACAGTAGAAAGTGTGTGTGTGTGTGTGTGTATGCAAATGAGTCTCCACTGTGGCCAGTGGCTGGATAGCAGCATTGATTCCAGCCAGGACCCAACAGCAATTACACCTCGTTAGGACCTGCATGAAGGCTCATTAACACAAGATTAACGAGAAGGCCGTCTGAAAGACAGTCTGTCCACAGCATTCATCACCTTATACTGACAAACACAGAAAAAATGCTAAATGAAATCAAGATGTATTAGAAACAAGACTGCTGACCTTGTTTTCTGTACATGTGTGTGTTTTGTATGCAAGGATCTTGTGTCTCTAACTAAATAATGACCAGACGGGTGTTTGCCACTGCTTTTCTTTAATATAGAGAGTGCCTGTGTGTGTTTAAAGATAAACGAACACATGTATTCTTCAAGGATGCATTAAACTGATCAGACACTTCTAACGTTACAGCAGATTTCTATTTCAAATAAATGCTGTTTTTTCAACTTTCTGTTCATCTGTGCCTCCTGGAAACTAAAATCATGTGACACTGAAGACTGGAGTACGGATGGCTGCTTTAAACTGTACAAATATTTTACAATATCTCTGCTGTTGCTGTAGTTTTTATCTCCTTTTTTCAATTGATGTGTTATGGTCGTGTGGTTTTTTCATCTCATATTTGACCCCATTAATGCTATTTTCACTATTTGCAGTGGTGCAGATGAAATGTGGTCCAACCAGCAGCAAACTGCACATCTGAATTCATATGAGAATACTGAGTGGAGAGAGTTCAATCACAGACGCTTGCTAAACACCCACACAATCACAATCACATCAGCAGACAAGAGTCTGTCTGATCCAGCGCCGGCTCGGCCTTTGTTCAGCTCTGAAGATAAAACTGGATCTCAGTGCAATCAGAGTTCAGCCAGACTCAGAGAGAATCATATCCTCTAAACACACTCACAGACTACACAGCCATTACTAAAGAAACTGACAAACATCTACACCTAACCGTGCTCCTAAAGCTACCCGTCACTGGGGTTTAGACAAATCGTCGCACAAATTCATACAAATTAGCCCCCTGCTGAAATACGCACACATTGGTCATGAGACTGTGCTGGATATAACATCAATGTGCTAACCTACTGAAATACTGACATCAGTTAGTAGCTGTGTTATACACTGATAACCAGCGCTGGGGAAAATACTTTTAAAAGTAATTCATTTGTTTTTAATATAAGAAATTCTATTTATAGCAAATGTAAAAGCCCTTTCACACAAGTGTAATGAATAAACCTCAGGCTGAAGAAAAAGTTAATTCACATCTGTAGAATATAGAAAAAAGTTCAATACTCTTCAGCAATAAAAAGACAATGAAGCCAAATCATGTGTGCTTGTAAGTATGGCTGAACACAATGCTCTGTATTTCTGATTTCTCTTTTTTGAAAAAGTAACTCTAAAATTAAAAAGTAATGTTATTATGTAATTATTATGTACTTGTAATGCGTTCCCCCCAACACTGCTGATAACCACCAAAATCAGGAGGTACTATCTGAACTGAACTGAGCTGGACGATGACATCACTGAATTCAATAATGAACTGCCTTTAACTGATACTATTGTCCTTCTGCATTATTGATCAATTATTTTCCTGTTCAAAACATTATAGAAATAAAGAATACAATATTAAGATATCTAGAAGGTGCACAGCGTCATTCACACAGACACTGAGCATAATAACACTGAAATAATGCGATAAACATTCATTTAACAACATTAGATGTAACATACAACCCTAGTGTACAAAACTAATAAGAACAAAACTAAGAAGAAACCGTTATTTTAACAATAACATCAAACTTTAACTGTACTGCAGGGAATTCTGGGAATGAGAATTCAGATATTCGCTGTAAATGACAGGTTCCTTTTACTTACAAAAACGGTACACTACCGTAAAATTACATGTCCAATTATATAACAGGGGAACTTACCCTTACCCATTTAACCAGATTTTTACTGTAGCATTTTACTCTAGACTTTTACTGTTAAATTCATTATAGTTCTGTCTGTAATATACTAATTCAATAGCAATCCTAAATTCTACAATGATTTCAAAAAAGGCAATGAGTAATGACCAGCAATTTTACAATGATGCGAGAAAGAGAGAGCGAGAGAGAGAAGGAGAGAAGGAGAGAGAGTGTTTCTCCAGGTCTGATGGCTAATCTAACGCTGGAGGCTCGGGGATGATCTGGTGATGAATGACCACTCGACCTCCTCCTGCTGAGGGTCAACAGCCCATTAGCGCTGATGCACACACACACACACACACACACACACACACGGAGCTAATGTGGGCTTTCTATCAGTCCCCATCCTGAAGAAAAGAAAAGTGGTAACCAATATCAACTGACTAAAATCCCCTGGATTTCAGCATGTTCTCAAGCAGCTACACACACACACACACACACACACACACACGAGTCAGACGTTGGTCCGTCTTGAAGCTGAAGAGAACATCTCTCCTGACTGATTTAAGTGTGTGAGTGCTGATAAAGACATTTCTCCTCACAAAAACAAGCAGTAATCTGATCATCTCAGCGCCGAGGACGATACCTGAGGAACTAAACCATCCCGAGCGGTTCTCCATTCAGAGAGCTGGAGAGGATCTTATTACACTTCTCAAACAACCGGCAGGAACACTGACAATCATCAACAATAATGGCCAAAATTCACAACAAAACATGCCAATCAGCCACAGAGAGACATGAAACACTGATTCTGATTGGGCTTGTACTGAAGAAGCACAGATATCAACAGTATAATAAAACAATAATGATAAAAGAAATGAGATATTATATTAAAGTAAGACTACACTTCTCAAAATTATGAACAATAAATCACCAAAAACCACATAGCAAATGATACCGAGCCAAAACGGTGGAAACAGTGCAGAATATATAAACATACAGCATTATTTAACCAATAACACCTTGAATCAATGAATTACAGTGGGTTTTTTTACAAGTTGGACATGTATGGTGTGATTATCAGTGTACAAGCTGAGCTGCCGGTGTAATAAACACCGCTGTTGACCTGAAGTGATTTCTGATTCGCTGGCACCGGTCAGAAAGACTGGTGAAGTGCTGCTGTCGTCTAACAAGCGTCTGAATTTAAAGCACAGCTATAAAGCCCACAGGACACAGTTTTACAGAGAAACTCAGCACCGTCAGCAGAACATTAAACAGCGACGTATGGCTACAAAAAGACCTGAAACAGCACACTTCTTAAGAAAAGCACCAGAACTGTAAGAACAGAGGTGAATCTCTCTCAAACACTGAACACTAGACTGAGACAGGCGTCCCAATCCTCCAAGACATCTTCACACTGTATAATTGTGTGAAAATTACAATTTATTCATCACAAACTCTGTAAATTTGAGAAATACAAGGTGTTTTACTGCCTCTAGTGGAAACTGCAGTGATATGGACTTATTGGCACCTATTTCGTGCTAAAAAATGCACCCAGATACATTTATGCCCTGAGAGCAGGTAGACCTCGGTAGTCAAAACTAAAAATATAAATATATAAGATTACACTTATATTTGCTATTTGATTATCCACGTCATATATTCTGCTAACTATAAGTAACTTTGCAATTGCATGTCAACTAATACTCATTCCCTTTGAGATCAGATGTCCATGCACCGGTTAAACTCGTGATCAGAACATCACCAGCTGTGCTCTTCATTCAGATCAATGCAGTGAAACACACACACACACACACACACACACACACACACCTGCAGCAGAACAGCACTGAACACACTGGAGTTTAACCCGTGATTGACACAGGATTAGTGACTCCAGCAGAGATTAAGAGCTCAGAGACAGAGCTGATATTACTGCTGCTCGCCAATAACACACACACCAGGAGATGATTATACTAACTGTTATTCAGCAAAGATGCTCCAGATTGATCAAAAGTCAGGATGAAGTCATCTATAACGTTACAACAGATTTACATTTACAACAGTTCTTTCTATTCATCAAAGAAACCTGAAAAAATCATAATCACATTTTAAAATATATTCAGATTTGAGATATATAAACATATTTTAAAATGTTGCTGTTTTGCTGTATTTTGGATCGAATAAACGCAGTCTTGGGGAGCATGTTTCTTTAAAAACATGAAGAAAAAGAAATGAATTGTGACTGTTAGTGTGCGTAAATATGCAAATCTCCTGAGCACCTGTGTGTGTGTTTATTTATATATGTTTTTAATCTGGCTCAATTCAAACGTGTTAGTAAAATTATATATATACACACGTATACAGAACTATTGCATGGCTTCTGTATCAAACCTCCTTTCTGGTGAATGTTGATTCTTAATTAAACACCAGACTGTTAATCAGACCCAGCACACGGAGAAAGAGTCATTAGCTGGAACGGTTTACTAAGCAGCAGGTGTCCAGCGTAATCTTAACAAGCTTTCTGAGCATTTAACGTCCGGGAAAACACACTTTTATGAGATGAAATAATGTGACAAACACAACTTGTGTACGAATGAGTAACTCAGCTCTGTTCCTCTCTCACAGTCACTGCCAACCCTCCCAAAGGAAATCTACGGGATGTTTTTACAGGCATCCTTCATTACCAGCACACTTTCACACTGAACATCCACGGGGCAAAGCTGGTCTGAGATCAGCACGAGGCATGCACCGGCCTGAAGCGACAGACGACTGCTCTACACTAAATATAACACACGTCCGCCAGAGAGGATTTCATGAAGGCATGATGAAGAGTGAGTAAAGCTGTGCTCATCACACTGGTGCCAGCAGAGCCAGAACACACACACACACACACACACACTAAACCCTTCTGCAAACCATGCATTCACAAAGTGCCATGAAATTCAATTCTTCTATTTTAAAACATTTTCAAAAATGGAAACATTTTATTTGAGAAAGAACAGCATTTTATTTGAAATAGAAATCTTTTGTAATATTATAAATGTAACCTTTGATCAATTTAATGCATCCTTGATTAATAAAAGTATTGATTTCTTTCAAAAGAAATAAAAATATGTTTGAGCGTGTAGGATTGTGTGTGTTTGTCGTGGAAAGCACACACAGATCTGCAGACTCAGGAGAGCCGCTGACAAACTGCATGAGGATCGATCGTCCGTTCCAGTTTCCATCCATCATCAGCGTGATTGAGACGCTCAGCACGCAGACAACAGAACTCCCTCCACTGAATCTCTAGACAAAACACACTCTCAATCTGGAGACGGCTGCAGTGAAGCTTCACTATACACACTGCATACAGTACTGTAGATATACTATATACTAATACACACATAGTTTAAGTGTAATGCGTGACGCAACAGCACTGCAGAGCAGGCGTGTGTGAAATAACTCCTGCAGTGACCATACAGCAGTCTGGGGTCAGAGGTCACTGGATATCCACTCCAGCTGACCCCACACACACACACACGCGGACGGTGATCCTCTCGCACGAGGATGGAAATTCTTCAGCAGCCAGGATCTGGTGTGTAGTTTTTGGCTCGGTCGCTGACGAGTCAGATCTCTGAATGACCTTTGACCTCAGTCGACTCTCCGTGAACCTGTGCTCCTGCTTTCTTTCAGCGAGACTGATCTGCAGCTACTAGAAAGGTTCTTGACGACAAAGAAGGCTCGGTCAGTTATAAAATCCAAAACTTTACACTGTAAATGTTCAACAGAGAGAGACTCAGATTTCTGTTTGAATAGCATTCTCCTGCAGCTGTGTGTATGTTACATCTATGTGTGTGTGTGTGTGTGTGAGATGCAGGAGAGAGCGGGATTCCTGTCAAGAAAGGGAGGAGCTGAACTCAGAATTTCCCATAAAATCCTATTAAACTTTCATCCACTTCAACATGCCCAGAAATCAATGTTTTGTGTGTTTGTGTTGCAGTATTTGTCCATGTACAAGCGGACAGAGAGGTGCTCTTATTTTGCCCTTCTTCTGGTGTTTGCACAAAATGGTACACTTCTGGCATCCGTCTGCATCAAGAGCCTTTAACATCCTTGGGATTTCTGCATCACACAAACGATCCCTTACAGAGAAAAGCTGTTTTAGATGAATACAATGTTCTTCACACTAAAAAAGCATGCTCGCTGAAAGGTTACTTGGGAAACAAAACGGAAACTATGGCATCACTGTGAAAACCCCATCAGTGCATGGTCTCAAACAGCAAAGTAACTGTGCTGATGACTGTTTTTTTGTAACTGCAACATTTTTCACCATTTTTTTTTAATGAATTAATCAGTCTATCTATAACAGGGTATGTTTAATTTAACATGTTCATTTGGTGTGAATCAGTTTTTTGGGAAACGTATATCAATTTGATGAGGCAATTTCACAAACAAAACTAGTTCCAGTCAAAGCCTCAGCTGAACTGTGATTCATTACCAAACAAATCCACATTTTTGAGCAAATTGAGCGAGTGAATGATTTATTGCATTAAAAAGAAAAAATATTTTAATATAAAATTTATCATATTTTTAAACAAACTACTGATACCCATTTTTGCAATTTATGCAATTGTTAATATATATATATATATATATATATATTTTTTTTTTTTTAAACTACATTTTTAAAACTGGTTTTTCTCATTTCTCACAATAAAGACATTATCTTTTGGTGGGTAATTTCTCATCCAATATTAATGTCCAAATAATGTGCAGTTAATCTGTAATTAATATATTACGTAATTAGGCCAAACATTTTGAATTGTTTGACAGCTCTGCTACATATAACTACACACACACACACACACAAAGTCTGTGTGTTTTTAACTCTGCTCATTCTGATAAACTCTAGCTGGAAAGCGTTCGCTGCTAAAACACAGCTGACACTCAAAAAAGAGCACATGGCCCTGAGAGAAACGGAGGATATAGACAGGAAACGTCCATTATAATGACTTCTAGGGCCTGTCAGTGTCTAAGTGTGTTACAACAATAGCCTCTGATGTGATGTGTGAAGGTCTGCAGTTTCCAAGCAGAAGAGCTTGAGTTTCTTTGTCGTCCATTTCACAGCATCCATTAATAACACTCATTAGGCTTTCCCAATCCATCCGAGCAGCACACTGAAATACTGTCGCTTCCCCCTGCTTCAGCATCGGACAATGATTCCCCATCAGTCAGTGTGCCGCAAACAGAGCAATGCAATTAGACAAAAAAACCATTTGATCAGTGAGACTGTAGCGCAGCTTAAAGAGCCACTTCATCACGTCTGCCAGACTGGAAAATTAGCCATATTGAGTGATTCTGCTCGCACTTCCAGCGTGATGATGCAGCTTCGAATGCATCTCAAGCTTCCTAGCATTTAAGCTACTTTTTTTTTTCTTTCTTTCTGGAAACCGAATAGCACCGAAGCCCCAAAAGCATCAGCGGTAAGTGTCTGAAGTGGAAAGAGCGGAGGATGCTGGTCCTATATGTTTTAGCTCTGATTGAATTAAGTACACGAATGGCACTCTGTAGAAATAAAAAGCTATTTATTAGTGAAAACTGTGGCTTTCTAAAGAGCTACAGCATTTATAGAGAAGCACACAGGCAATGTCCTTCAGACTTATTTTTCTTGAAACTCTTAAATGTAAAAATAAAGGCAAATAAGTGAAATGGTTCAAGCCAAAAATTCATGGCGCATTCCATTAACTCATCTATCAATGAGCATAAAGTCAGAAATATGAGATCTGAAAAATTCTAATGCATTACAGGTGCAATCTATACATCCACAAAATGACCTTTTGCTGAAAATGTTGTCACGCGTGGGTCATCCAAACAGCTGATAAATAATCCACAGCACTCCAGTCCATCCGTTAACATCTGGAGAAGACACAAGCTGAAAAAACCAACATTAATACGTTTTTAACTCAAATATGAGTTCGTAATCCATAATAACCCTTCCTCCGGTGAAAGTGTTCTGGTGTGGATTACTTGTGTTTTATTGGGATGTTTTTATCAGGAACTCTCATTCTGACGGCACCCATTCACTGCAGAGACACTGATGCAGAGACACAAGAAACAAACTCGTCTACATCTCAGATGACCAGAAGGTGAGCACATTTTCAGCTAGTTTTCATTTCCGGGTGACCTATTCTTTTAATGTGGCACAGAAAGATGAAGTTGGAGAAGCAACAAATGGAAATGAAGACCCCATGCTGTACGGGCTCAGATCGTGGGCGCCGGGCGCTCTGCCACCCTCACCATGGCCCGAGCACACAACAGGAATATGGCTAATTTGTCCGCTTGTTTGGATAATCCACCATCTGCTGCAGAAGGCCTTGGACACACTCTGAGCTTCCCAAAGCTTGGAAGCCACACAGAATTACACCATCTGCAGCCCGAGGACAATAGAAATGTGTTTCATAACACTGCATGTGTCCTTCTGCAAGGACTCGATTCATAAACAACCAGCAATGAATGATGCATTATCATACAGAGAGAAAGAGAACGAAATCTCATGTGCCTTAAAGAGGAAGTTTACCCAGGAATGATCACTCTGTCACTCTAAACCAGGATGAGTTTCTGTTCCTCTGAGGAACACATAAAGGAGAAGAAAACGCAGGAAAGTATGTCATACGGGTTTGGAACGGCTTGAGGGAAAATAAAGCATTATACAGCTTTAATTTTTGAGTAAACAATTCCTTAATTCATCTGAGAGTTCCTGAAGGTACTTGAGCTTTATTGTTAAAATCTTAATAAACTATTAAATTGTTCAAGTTTTAACATTTTGACTATTTAAATTTAAATGAAATAAGAGGAAATAAGAGCTGAGATTTGATTCGGTAAGTTGAGCGTGGTGAACGTCAGCTCCTAACGTTAGTCCAGCATCAGATAAAGATGCTTCCTCTGACCGTCAGCCAGCGACTCTCACATCAGCCCAAACACACACAGCATCCCTTATCCAGGACATCTCCTCTCAGTCTGGGCTGTGTGAAGCTGGGATGAGGACGAGATGAGAGCGGGACCACAACAAACACAGAGAGCATCTCTCTCCAGATGCTTCATTTCTAACCACAGGATGAATCAAGCGTCGGGCCGCAGGGTGTGTGGGATGTGAGGTCATGAGGTCAGAACACGCTCGAGGCAGAGCGGCATGACACACGAGTCCAGGATCAACTAAACCACCGTTACACCGAGAGGGAAGATTTCATTCATAGAAAATAAATTAATGAATGACTTTTTTTGCACAATATAAAAGTAGGTATTTTGAATACGAGCATACATGACTTGAATACATGAGCAGCACAGCTCAATGTTAGCTCCAGGATCACTTCAAAGTCACCTTTTCACATCAGTGAGCAACACTAACATTACTATCTCACATTACAGGCAAACTAAGCAGAAATAAAGCGCAGTCCAAACAATCGAGAAAGTTCTGGCACTGAAAGACCTCATTTTATGCGTCTCATTTACCGAGCTCACAATCATGCAGTAAGCAGAAAACACCATCATAAACCGCCGCGACACAATAGAAGGACAAGCATGATGTAAAAAGCCTCATCGGGCAGATCTGCACGCATGCTAATGAAGGCCATCTGACTCTGAGTAAACAGGAGCGCTGGACGCAGTTTACTCAGCCATCTGTGAGCTGCTCCGCCGCAAGATAACAGCATGTTTATGGCACGACAGCAGGGCCCGTACAGAGACGCACGCAACAGTAGCCATGGACCAGCGAACATAGTAAACACTGACACACACGCCATCCCCAACACAACAACAGCACTGGCCTGACATTAACTTCCACCCCCAATGTGTCTGAGAGTCTAGAAGACTTTGTCAGAAAAAATTATTACAAACTTTGATTTAAAGCAAGAAAGTATTCAAAACGCAGGCTTAAAGCTGCGAAAGAACTATGAGGCATAGTGAAATGCATAATCAAATGAAAACCAACAGGGAAAAACGAAACATAAAATTATTTTAAGAAAGTAGTTGGGGGGCTGATGGCTTCACCAAACAGATATACCATCAATGAACAGTTTGAGAACTCAGTGGGTCTGGCTTTAATGGTTTTTAAGCTATTGTTTAAAATGAATTTCTCATTGAAGAAACCTGACTCCTGACTTACGTATTGTGGATATAGACACTTTTTACAACATACTACTGTATATTTGTTTACACTTTCAGCTGCATGGCTACTGTGCTCTTATCTCCACCGTATACAGATTAAATCTGCTGGGCAGAAATCTTCTCGAAAAAAAGATTCTATTCTGCACGTGAGATTTAATTTAAAGTTAGGATGCTGCCTTAAAAGGAAGCAAGGTAGCTCACTAGAGTTTGGAAGAGAGTGCATTTGACAGCAGAGTAACTTCTTCAGGCAACACTGGCCTACTTACTGAGAGAGAGACTTTGACTTTTAAGGTCTCTTTATTACAAAAACATTAACAAACACTTAAATTACTTCATGTAAAAACAAAAACAAAACAGAGAGAGAGAGGCTAAGAGAGACTGAGAGAGAGAGAGAGAGAAATTGAGATCTAAATTGAGCAGTTTCTTCTCAGACAGACACGTTCTCCACAGCTTTTCAGCAGCACATTTTCTGTAAAATGACATAACGCAGCAGAATAAGTGACGACAGTCTGTCTCAGAGACGCACGTTTGGCTGGCGCTGCTGTCAGGACAGAATTTGCCATCTCACTGAACGCCACTTAATCAGTTCTCGCTGACGAAGGACAGTGTGCACCATGTGTCTCTCAACTATAAATGAGAGATAGAAGACATTGTTTGCTCTTTTCAGACTTCTATTTTACTTAATGAAACCCCTTTTTAATGCCACAGCCCCATCAAAAATAAATAAATAATGTACATTAATAATATACACACATGCATTTTTAAGAAAATATATATTTTTGTATATTAAATATAAATACATGCATGTAAATAGATGTACAGTTACAAAATATATACTGTATGTGTTTAAAATGTATTATTATTATTATTATTATGTACTTGGGTTGAAATAAATATGATAATTAGTCAAATATATACCAATCCAGACAAATCATACAAATTATTATAATAAACTGAAAATTTATAAAGTCTATGTCTTTCAAAAAATAAAAAAACAGGAGTATGAGTAAACAAAATACTTTATATTCAATATTTTTTGGTTTACTCATACTCCTGTTTGGGAAGGTTTTTTGTTTTTGTTTTTAGCAAAGACTGAATACATTTTGAGTAACTAGAGAAAGACTAAACATTCATAAAAGCCATTGTGATTTTTAAAGCCCACCTGTCGACGACTCCGTTTTTAGTTTATTACATGAGAATTGCAATCTGCTGGATCTCCTGGTCTTCATTAAGGGACGTCCTGATTTCCCTTTTCTCATTGTGCTTAATTAGACTCCTTTAAAAGCAAACCTCATCCTCCTGTTAGCATTCAGCAGACGGCTAATTACAAATAGAAAAAAAGTGCTGCAGAGTCAGGAGCTTTGCTGTAATGAATGCGGACAGCTGGCAGCATCGGACACTTCAATCACAGAGATGTGCTTCTGATGACTGAGAGTGCTCCTCTCATCTCATCTCATCTCATCTCATCTGTGGTCAGAGTCATGACCGGCGGCCTGCACTGCTTCACCGACAGATAAACGGCAGATATACAACCACTGCATGTTCAGACTCAAACAGCTGTCTGGGACAATTCAGAGAAATCATGGGTCTCTGTGATCTTCGTTCTGAAACGTGGTAATAAACTATTTTCATGTTATGGCTGATGAAAAACAAAGCGACTGATATGATATATTACTGTGAAGCTTGTGTCAAACGGAGTCGCCTCAGAAACGCACTCCATCGCATGTTAATTAAATGCCACTTTCATTTATACGCCGCCTGACTGGATTATTGCACATGTATGGATGTGTGTGCCTCTGTATTCTCATTAAATCCTAAAGAGGTCACGCTTCATTTCCCCCCGTTTTCAGTCACGTGACCTAATTGTAGTTTTAATTGATCTCTGTCCAGAGGGGAACTCACAGAGACGTCGACAGTAATGACAGTGACCTCAAACGCTGTCAAGAGTCACCCAACCTCATGATGAGTGGATCAGTGACCCAGGGCAAACATCACACATCCCAGTACAGATGTTCATTCCACCACCGTCATAATTAAGAGTTTGAGCTGAAAAAGTTTTTGCTTTGCTGGTTTTGGCTGCTGTTTACCTGCCCCTCTTAACACACCAGAACTGAGTGACAAATGAACCACTTTTCTTTTTTTTTTTCTTTTTTTTTTTTTTAAATCAAGCAAGGTCTGCATGTCTTCTCAGAAAAAGCAGGTGACACGTTCTCTTTGTGAATTCAGATTTGGATGCACCGCACTGCTTCTGCAGCATCTCTGACACTGCCAGCGTTTGCACCTTCTAAACAAGCTGTTTTTACGCTTTGACGAAAGATTTCTGTGTTTGGTTTTACCGCCAGATCTCCTTTTTTGCCAAATCTTGATCAAGACTTTGTTGCCGTTGACAGACGAGACAGCTTAGCATTCAGCACTGAGAGTTTTGTACCTTACAGATCGAGTGTATCACCTGTACAGTTTCTGCCTTGCTGGCACACTGTCAAACACGCGTTTTCAAAGTCAAAACAAAGATTAATGCAGCTAATTTAACAAGACAATATTAATTTAGTTTTTTACTACCAATTTTTATGCTTGGTGTTACTATGCGTTTATATTTATATATAAATAATAAATAAACACACATATTATGAAAACAAAAGCTTTTATTTTGGATGCGATTAATAATTTGACAGCACTAGTAATTAACTGTTTATATACCAATTTTGCATTTAAATGAACCTAAAGTGGCCCATATCTTCTAAGTGAAATTGGTAACACTTCAGAACAGGGGGTCAGAATAATGCATTAGTTAAGCATTAATTAATGGTTCATTTGTTCACAATGAAGCATTAGTTTCAGAAAAAACACACTAGCAATTAATGATTAAAATGTTAAGTTAATCATTAATTACTAGTGTGTTTTTGCTCAACTAATACTTCATTGTGAACAAATTAACCATTAATTAATGCTTAACTAATGCATTATTCTGACCCCCTGTTCTGAAGTGTTACCGTGAAATTTGTTTATACACCTTCTTATACACTTCAGCCTCAGATGTGTTTTTTCTGTATATTTAGGTGGTTTTCTCACCCTCATTCTGTTCAGGGTTCAGATGTATAAATTATACATCAAGATGTGATCAAAGCCAATTAATAGGCAAGCGTCCGCTTGACTCGGCCCATCCCTCCCTCTTAACCTCTCCAGCTCTGCGTTTCCTGAATAAATAATGGCAGCGCACCGCATCGAGTCTCAGCGAAGCTCACAGACCAGCGTAGAAACTGAATTCTCCCGGAGTAAAGCCGCTCCACTTGACAAGCATCGGAGGACACAGATAGCCATCAGCGCTGCCAGGATCCTCGCCATCCCATTACCTCACATCAGTGTGCCGGGAAAGATAGGAGACTTACAATTGATGGAGGCAGGAGGGGAAAAACACACAAGCTATAATTCCAATGGAAGTTTTGTAATCAGACAGAGATGGAGTGCCGGGTCAGGCGGTGTATTCTGTACACAAGTCCAGACATCTCTTTGTCTTATCGCTGTAATACACCACAGCTTTCTGCCGTTATCAGAAAAACAGTGGCAGTCTACAAAATAGGTGCTTTTGTTTGTCCTGACCTTATTCCCACCGGTGAAGGAACGAGACCCTTCGTTAATCTTGCAGTGTCGTGAAGATAGGATACAAAAACAATACCAATGTGGGTTTTGCAAGGCACGAGTGGATGATAATCAACAGTACACAAATAAAACACATCAATTAGAGTCAAACATGAGATGAAACGGTGCATAATGCTCTTATTTTTCATTAAGTAACAAGAATCGTTACAAAGACTCCAGTCTTCCGTCATTTGTTAACTAATATGTCAATGAAACATTTATGAGCCAAATGGCTTTACATTATAAATGACAGACTTGCTTGGTAAAAATTGTTCCCATTTGATCCAGACTGCATTTATGGCGCTTTTCCGCTACACAGTACCGAGCTGGTACTGGAAAAGCGCCACTAGACACTTTTCCACTCATGATTCTGAAAACCCAAAAACAAGAATCTTTTTGATAAAAAAAAAATGCACACATGTGTGTATGACAAATAACAGCATCCAGTTCTTTTTGAATCGAAAATAGCCAATAAATCATTTCTGGTTTGGTGAAGAAGTCCGCGACTCAGTAACGAACGATGAAGTCCAGACAGAAAAGCATTAGCTTTATGATTATGTTAATGCTGGCATCACATCTGGTCAATAAATTGATTTGAATAGGCACCATGGGGAAAACAGATTCTGGAGCACAAAAGCAGTCATCAGCAGCACAGATATATTTGTAATAAATGGTATGGGTTAAAATGATTGATTTTTCTTTTATGCCAAAAATCTTTAGGATATTAAGAAAAGATCATATTCCATGAACATATTTTTGTAAATGTTCTATAATAAATATATCAAAACTTTATTTTTAATTAGTAATATGCATTGCTGAGAACTTTTTCAGATTTGATTTCCAAATAGTTGTATCTCTGCCAAATATTGTCCCATCCTATATAAAATTACAAGCCTCTTATGACCACAGATCCCACTCGGACACCACCCTTTAGGCCACTACTGAATCAAGATGAATTTAAAGCTCTATTAAAGTG
>JAUCMS010000034.1:12141248-12155207 GCA_032357445.1 Enteromius radiatus
TCAGTGCAAGCCTTTTCCAGTTTAGACAGCTCTTAACATTTATTTTAATCTAGGACTACTCTTAAACCCTGTTCGGGGAACCGGCCCTTAAAGAATAACATGCTAAGACTCCTTGCATTCCAAACTGAAAGCTGAGGTTATCTGTTTGCTTATCAATAAACTTAACTGGGTATGTGGTATAACCTGCTTTCTGGAATACCGCCTAAGCCACAACATTTCTTGAACACTCTGCCAACTGCCATTGGCCAGATAAACAGCTAGCCCCGCCTCAAACTGAATGATTGAGAGAGCAATGGTCACAATGTTTACTGGAATCAACCTGTTGGCTCACCTACAGTATAGTTGTCACTGTATGGTACGCTGGGATAAGTAAAATATTCTAACAATGAAAAATTAAATATATATCACCTTAACGTCCCTTTAAGGTCTTTGATAGATGTTTAGGTCTGAAGGGTCATTAGGGTCAGCAGAACTTTTTGTGTAATGGAAAGTAATCTACTTTTTCCGCAGCTCACGCTGCTCTAATTCAAAAGACTGCCTGCTGCTCTGTATGTTATTCCAGCATCCTGTCTGTTATTGCCTTAGCAGACTCCCTCTGTACACAACCTTACACACACAAGCACACATTACAGCAACATTTGACAGTTATTTCTAGTCAAACTATACATGTTAAAGGGATAGTTCCCCCAAAAAAGAAATTTCTGTGTGTTTTATATATATATATATATATATATATATATATGTATATTATATATATTAAAATTATTTGATAATACTTAGAGAAATGGCATGGTTTTGTATTGCATTTTATTTATTTGTATTTATTTTTTTCCCACCGAATCAGTTTAGATGGGTAAATAATGACGGAACTTTCATTTTTGTCTGAACTATCACTGTCTAGTTGCATTAAATACATTTTAACATTGTATGATGTCACAAAGTAATATTGTGATGCATTACCATGTGAAGGCAATTTTCAAGCTTTATTGGTTATATAACTGTTCCATTTCTTTTATATGGTAAGTCTAGAAAGCTAGACCATGTCAAATTTGTTTCAAAAGAATCACATGATGAAAATACCCCGCTGATATTTCCATGTGCTTTGATATGTACTACGAGTACTAATCAATTATGAATGATTTTTCAGTGTTTCCAGGTCAGTTTGTGCTGAACTGCTAGTGTGAACAGGCACCAAAGAATCTATAAATGGAAATCACAGCATACTTTTCATTTGTATTTGGTGGGACTCATTCATTCACGTCTCAGACAGCCCTTGTTTTCTCATAAGAGGTTAAAAGAATGGGCAGGAATTAGGTTGATTGCATCTAATAGCTTTTCTATTTTTGTATACAGAAACGTGACGGGGCCCACTAACTACTACTTACAGAATAGCGTACTTTTTGGTCTCAGGGATGGAAGATTTTATCCCAGGTGCTGTGAATTTAAACTAAGCCCTGGATGGATGTGAGAAAAAATTCATAAAAAAGTGAAATCTTGTAAAACGCGTCTAAATGCTTGTGGAAATGACAGAGTCAGACATACACACTGACAGGAAGAGCACAGGAAGAATGAGCAGTTTGTCATTGTTCCTTTCTTGCTCCAGAGGCAGGAAATACATAAAGGCGGGAGTCTGAGAGACAGTACTGGTTTGCTAAGTGCCTGCAGCTACACTTTAAATTCAGGGTTGGCTGTTAAAGGGATAGTTCAGTTTAAAAAAAAGGACAATTCTGTCATCATTTACTCGTTATCTTTGTTCTGTTGAAGTTAATGCAGTTCAGTGTTGTTTTAAATTGTTTGACTTACTGTATGGACAAAAATATTGAAAACATTCCTTAAAGTATTGTTTTCAGAAAGAGTCAAACAGTTTTGAAACAACATGAGGGTCAGAATTTTTTATTTTTTTTCATTTCTATGTCAGCTAGTGAATTCAATGAGCTGCAAAGCATATGTTATGTAAGCTGTTCATCTTGCAGCTTAAACTAACTTCTGCCATAAATCAGGTATGATGATTATGATTAATCAAGGTTTTCGCTAATGGATTCGTCAAATGATATAAGATTGCTGTCTGAAAACATTATCCCCAAGATTAGGTTATTCAAATGTTTCTATAATTCTTGGGTGTAAAATGAGATTAATGTCTCATTGTTAATGATTTTTAATGGTTTACATTTTAAACCTCTGAGAACACTCTTTAAAGTAGAGTAGGCACTGAAAATGAAGATAATTATAATTATAAGAAGCTATTATAATACACAAATAGTTTACATATTTATTAATGTGTTGTACAATAGGGTCCAACCAGTCAAAAATAAATAAATAAATTATATATATATATATATATTGAAATCACACACACACAAAAAACGCAGGTTTAAATATGATTCTATTTTGAATTCTGATTTTATTACTGTCTCAAATGTATACCCCATGCGTTGTGCATGTGTTTTCTGCATTAGGATATACATGAGTCTGATTAAAACATAAATACTTAATTGTAACAAGGGGTGTCCAGCAACATGCCTCTTTAAAATTTATCCGCAAGCGTAAAACGTAACATATTTGACCAAATGTATATTTGTAGCTTCTAATTAAAGACATTTGTCCTGTCTATAGTAAAACTCTCTGTAGTGTGTATTATTACAGGTCTTCGTAACATCAGGAGGGCTGTCTGAGAGTTTGAGTTAATGAGGGCTGAACAGTGGCCTGTGGTCTCTAATAGGATGGGAAACGCGTTCATTTTTTCCTTTGCTTGAACAGGAGGAGCGTTTGCGTCACTGCAGTCAGCTGTGCGCGCGCGTCTCGTGCTGCCTGTATGTTTCACTCAGGCGTGTTTATCTTCACTACAGCAGAGACTACGAAACTTTAAATTCTTCCAACTGTGAGATAAAACACTGCTTTTCAACTGACCGACAGAAGAAGAGTGGAGTACAACCAGAAGGAAACGGGTTAAGAAGAAAACAGGGCGGAGGAAGGAGTTTGGCGTGCTGGCCTGAGACGTAAGCACATTCTTTCACTTATAATATATCGCACATGCTTTATACTTTACATATTAAACCGCTACATTGCAAAACCATAACGAGGTTATAAAAAAAAACAAGTGCAGGACACGTGCAACTGTTGCAGTTTTTTTTAGACAGTAATGCAGAAATGCGTTTAATAAAGAAAAATATTAGTTGTGGAACGTCCTGAATCATAAACTAAATATCCTGGTTCTCTGTTAAAATTAAAATAGCCTTTTTGATTGCGTTTTCTCGAGTCAATGACTTGAAAGTGTCCGCTGTATTTTCTCTAGTCTAAACAGTTATGGTTATTCCACTACACGTGGGTAAAAGTTAAAATATAAGTTACATTGTGTTTTCATCGAGTGGATGTTAAATCACGGTAATACAGCAGTATTTTGGGTGTATCAAAGTCCGGGTGTGCCCGGTTTATCCAGCGGATGTTCAGTAAACTAGTCATCATGTCAGTTCGGTCATTTCAGTAGAGTTAGTTTAGACTGGCTTATAATAAAGGCCGTGGGACACTTCTAGTGCTAAACTTCTTTGGTTAGATAGTGGCTGGTGATTAAATGAATCTTTGACTGGAGGACAGTGCGTTGTGTTTATGCCACAATAAAAAAAGGGAAGTCATTATTAATTCATATCATGTTTACAAGTTTCTTCTGAAGCCATGCATAGATCAAAATGGAAGTCAAGTCCTGATCTTGATCTCCTGGAATGTTCAGTGTGCAGTTCAGGAATGAAGATTCGCTTCAGATCAGTGAATTGGGTGATTTAATTAAGTCCAATTATTAAATAAAAATAGTTTTTCACATTCACAAGAGGATCTGAATGCAAGATTGCATCCTCTGTGAATGCTCCTCTACACTGCATGTGACACAAATGTCTTGCAACGTGAAGAATGTCACAGTCAATCAACATTTGAATACAAAGGGACAAAACTTGATTGAGGGGACAAATGCATTATCCAACCATATTATAGAAAAAAAAGAGGTTTCTAACATTTTTAAATAATTAAAAAATCTAAGAGTTTGTGTAACGTAAATGCTTTAGTGGCATGTTTTTGCCCTTAATTTTTTTGTTTTGTTATTTGGTCAGCCAAAGCAAAGTTCATCAAGGACCAGCTTTGGTCTGCGCACCCTGGTTTGGACATCTCTGCTTTACAAAGAGACTTTTTATAATGACAAATGAAACTGTGCATTGCACAATTTTTCATTACAGGGCATTGTAGATAGCACTGGTTTCTTTCTTTGTTTGATGGGGTGTGATACTGACATAGGCAGACATGTTGGGCTGCCTTGTCCAGTTTGTATTCCCGAATATGCCCTTAAGTACATTCCTCAGTGAAGACTCAGTGAGAACAAACTATGACACTGACGCTTTTCATCCTAGAAATGAGTGTGTGTGTGTGTGTGTGTGTGTGTGTGTGTGTTTGTTGAAGTAGAAAATGCACTAACTGTCACTTGTTTGCTGTCAGACTTGATGTCTGTCATGTCCTCAGGCAAATGAAGCACATTTAGGTAATTTCAATACTGCTGTTGTGTAGAGTGAAACATGCAAGGAAGCCACTGTGAGTGAATCCTTTGACTTGAATTGGTTCTTGTCAGTTTAAAAGATTCATTAGTCTGTATCAAAATAATTTTTATCAAATGTGCCCACTAGGGGTGTAACAGTACACGCATTCCTAGTGGGAAAAATGGTACAGGTGTTTTGTGAACTCAAATTGAGGTACAGTACATAACACCCTCTCAGAAATAAAAGTATCAAAGCTGTCACTGGGGTGGTACCTTTTTAAAAGGTACATATTTGTACCTAAAGGGTCAATTTTGGTACCATAAGGGTACGTATTAGATTAGTACAAGTGTACATATTTAAACCAAATAGGTGACCCGATTGACAGCTTTTGTACCTTTATTTCTGAATTTTTGTGCACCCATTATAACCCTACAGAGATCTAAATTTTGTCAAAATAGTTGAGCATTATAGATTTTTTGCAGTTCACTTAATTTAATGCACAAATCTTCTATGCAGCTTCCTTTTAATATGAGCTCATATAGTTGATGGTGTGTGTATAATAATATACCAATTCCTAAAATCTTGCTTTAAGTTACTTTTAGATTAAGAGTACACGTCATACTGCTGTCATTGCTTGACATCAACTAACAATTATTATTGCATGACTCTTTTAAAGAAGATAATGAGCGACACCACTCACAGTATCGTTGAGTATAGTCCTGTATTTAAGGAGTATCCTGTGTTGTATATTACCGTCATTTTCTTTTCCCTAATTATATGTTAGCTGAACATCTGAATTCCCTGAGCCACCCTGTCACACCCTCTGTATGCTGGCAACTCCAGGAAGACTTCATGTTACATAATTGCACTGAATCAGAGACTGTCCTCTATCCAAGAAACAGCTCAGACCAACAGATGGTGCTGTGCTCCACAATCTCTCTGTTTAGGCCTGTTATCTTCAGTGTGCCAAAGAAAGGTTTCAGTGAGAAAATCACATTCATTAGTTTAACAAAAAAACTAGGTTGACCTTTTGCATTTGAGTTTTAACAGCCTAAAATACTAATTCCTCTGGTTAAGAGGCTTTCATTTATTTATTTTAATTTCGTATGCTCCAGCCTGAAGTAAACTTTACTGGGTGCTTCTGTAAAGCACAACGTGTGCAACAGATGTCAGACACCCAGAACATGGCCGTCTCACCACATGCCTGTACATATTTGCCTCAAAGGAGACTCTGACTCACTCATGATGTCATTGCCAGTAGGTTGGGTCAAACCTGTTTCCACTGTTGATCCTTACTTTTCTGACCAGTGCTTCCCAGACCAGTATACCAAACCAGTTCCTTGAAAATGCATGCACACATGCTGTTTCTCCAACAAAAAGATGCAAACTGAGGTATTGCATTATACGTTAGTGGACATTAAGCCTGTAATTTTGAGGTTCCCCGCCCTTTTCTGTTACTCTGTAATTTGCTGCAGAAATGGCACACACTGAGGGCATTGTGTGACAGCGAAACTAAATTCATCGCTGCCTGGAGACACGCAGAAAGGCTGTTCAAGTCTCTGCTGACTTTCCCTTCCTGAACTCACTGTCTTGTAGCATTAATTGTGAAGGGCTTGAATGAGAGTGGTGGCAGCTGTCAGCTTTTCCTAATCCCACTGCTCACTTTGCTGAAATGTGTATATACTGTAAGCTGCTTAACCGAGGTGGTCGTGTTCGGTTTAACCTCTTAACTAGAAGTTGCATACCTGGGTCTTTGCATGCCACCTGCACACATACACTTTACAATTCGTTGAAAGATTAAGATAACGGTAAGATTCCACTGAAAGTTTTGTGCAAAGATTTCTCTTGATTTTATTAACTGATGTGGTCATATTTGGTTTAGCCTCTTAACTAAAAGTCATATACCTGGGTGTATGCATGGCCCGTCATAGAATTTATTATCAGCTCACGTATCGCATGGCATGAATAACACCAGTGACTGCAAACATCCATTAAAAGGCATTTGCTTTTAGAAAAATTGAATCACAACATAACAGATATTTTCAATTGTTTACATGTTGCATATAATTTCATCTCAAATCTCATTCTTTTCTGGAATAAAAACAAACTTTATCATTTTGCAATCTAATTCTGCATTGATTTTGTTCATATTTAGATTAAGTAACTCCTGTATAATTTTTAATGCAATGTCGTTCGAATGTAAAGTATAGTTTTATGGTGGACAACCAAAAAAGTTTATAGTTTAAATGTATTGTGGTTGGTTGGAGTCTTGTTTTTCTTGTATAAGGTGGCCTTTTGTTGACCTTTTACTTGCTTTGTCATGTAGATGGGTCAGGTTTTATCTTTGTAAGGTCCTAGTGTTGCCATATCTTTTGTTGTTTTATGAGTTTTCTTGCGTTCCTATCTTTTCATAACCCTGATTGGTTTGATAAGACAGCTTAGTCTTACAGCTCTATAACAATGGTGTCAACCTGTTCCTAGAGGGTCCCTGTCCTGCAGAATCCAGCTGGGGCTGAGCAATATGATGCAAAAAAAAAAATGATTACAGTCAAACTTCTGACAAATTTTACGATTTTAAGTTTCACTTTGTTGTTTTTCACGTTTAAAGGCTCCTAGGTGAAAGCCGTTACCGTTTTAAACTACACTTTATGGTCATAATATGACAAACACATGTTTTCGAATTTTCTTTTTTCATTTTTCCATAGCAATATAAATATCCTCATATAAATATAATTTCTTAGTTTCTGCATGTTCTAATGAGTGTTTTTGTTAAAAATCATGAAACTAGTTTGTGTTGTCTGATTTGTATTGCCAGCACAGTTTGCAGTGCAAGCTGCAATATTAATATTTTTTTGTATTTATTTTTGTAGAAATGTATATTTGACAGTAGCTTGAGTGGGGGGCAGGAGTAGTAACTTGATTTAGGATCCAAATTTAAATGTTCAAAAATGGTAACATCTAAAAAAGATTTTAACAACCTGATTTATATGGTTAAATTGAACTATTCTGACTGTTTTGTTAAAATTAACAGTGGCATACAGTACATGTAAATCAAAATAACCACACACATAACACCTCAATACCATGGTAAAAATATAACTCTATGATTTCTAGTTATTTGACTGAAAAACAGTAGTCTAAATGAATACATTTAGCATAAATGCACCACACAAACGCTAAAGCCTCAAAAAATACGTAATTACATTCCTTTACCCATTTAATACATGTCCACAATTATATAATTTGATATGAATGTCCCACATTTCTGCTACAATAACCGTGATGCAGTTATAGTGTTACTTCATAGTTAATTCATAGTAAATGGTGATTTGTAGATCAAAAATCCTTATGACTGTGTTTATTTGGAGATAAATGCTCCATGCGGCATGTTTCATATGAGCAGAGCAGTTTTGTACTTCTTTTGGCGTATAAAAATTATATTGAACATTTATTGGACTCTTATCATTTTGAATAAAATTATATCACCATAATTATTATTGTTTTAGTGCTCAGCTCTTAAACACACCTGAACCAAAGTAATCAAAGTCTTCAAACTCACAAGAAACGTTCAGGCAAGTGTGTTGTAGCTAAAGTAGTTTTGTAGATAAAGTATCGGCCTTTCAGGAACAGCATCAGACACCCTTGCTCTATTAAAAAATGCATTCCTCTGAAGTGAAAGTTAAAGTTTTTTCCACACTGTACCAAGCTTATTTTTTATAAAACGTTTAATGTGCCATTAAGTCTTGTGAGCACTGACTACTCTATTGGTTAATTTGGTTAGAACAGACACTATTGTTATTGGTTCTTGGTCTGAAGTATGTGACAGACAGGCCCCTAAAAAGGGTAATGAACCAGAAGATGGGCTTTTGTTTGTCTGTGCACATGCAGAGAACGTGACACGATTTGTTTTTTTTGTAATCCCGAACTTCCAAAACAAGGCTTCAGTGATCTTTTATGACCACAAATCATAATTCAGTCTTCAAGATCAATGCTGTCAGCTCTTACTGTCTGAGCTTTTCCTTAAGTTGCCCATTTCTGTATTATTTTCTGTTTATTGTCAGAAGCATGATGGACGGGTTTGTAAGATGCCGTTCGACGAGGTCATCTCACCATGGCAACGACCAATCACGGACGGGCTTCTTTATCAACACATTTTTGAGTTGATTTTCTTCTTTTTGCATAGATGCAAACAGTTGTTACATCATCGCTAAGAGACGCTAAGCTCTCTGTACTGCATTGACAGATGGACACCACGAGAAAAGGGAGGGAGAAAGAGTGAAACGTGTGCGACTTTGAAGCGGCCGGACTGCGACCGTTTGGAGTTTGCACAGTCGTATGGACAACAAACTGGGATAAGGACAATCAGAAGGAGTGGACTGACCTGTGAGATTTTTATTCCTGAGACTGTAAAAAAAATACGCAACAGGAGGTGAAGATTTGTTTATCAGCTTGTGCCAGTGGAGGTTATGACATTCGTGATTACTCAGCCGATCAGATTTCTCTGGAATACACCTTGATTGTTATTCAGGTTAACCTTGGAAGTTCTCCAAAGAGGAGGAATGGATAAGGATCCAACATTCAGAAGCTATTCCTGGTTAACAAACCAGTCATCTATTATTCCTCAAGTTTGCGTGTGTTTGCATTGGCTTACGTGAGCTTGTTTATCAGGGTGTGTCTTTATAGATGTGTCCAGGTTGGCTAAAAGGGTTTAAAAGCAGGTGTGCATTAGTTTGCCCTCCCTCAGAATGGGAGATGAGAGCAGCCATCTCATTTGCTGATCAGATCACGGACAGATTATCAGCCTAAATGAGCATTAGAAGTCGTCGAGCTCTGGGGTGTCTGAATAACATGCTCTGCATGTGAATACTGGTGGGAAAACAAGCAAGGAGGCAACTATTGTTTGTGGACTTCATTCAAAACTTTTTTTGGTTGCTTTTTGGACTTTGGTTTGACACAATCTCGCCTTTACTCGGGGCGTTGCAATAGAACTGATATCACGACTGTAACTGCAACCAGAAGATAGTGTTCTCTGAAACCGAAACAGCCAGAATGACTTTTAAGAGATACGTCATCTCTTTTTCAGACTGAATGGGGTGTTAGACCTATTTGTGACCGTGTTAGTCAGCACCACCATGTATGTGCTGTGTACACTGGTGTTGCTGTCTCTCCACAACCTGTTTAAGAGACCCAAAGTTGAGGAGCCCTCTGAACCCAAGGCTATCGAGGGTCCCGAGCAGCACAGACAAGATGTTGCCAAACTGGGACGCAAGAAGAGGAACAAGCACCACTTGCATGAAGGTTCTGGACCACTAGAGACCTCAAGAGTGTCTAGACATCATGACTTTGAGAGATGCTCGGAAGGACTCAGCAGAGCAAGTAGAAGAAGATCCATGCACCTGGATAATGCGCATGAGAGGAGAAAGAGAGCACAGGTGAGATTGAAAGTGGAGTTGAAAGGAATGTGTGTGAGGTTGATCTTTAGGTCTGTTTAGTTTGCTGGTACAGACATGCTGATCACTGTCAAATTAGGTTTATTTAAAGCTGTTGTTTTTAATTGGTGGTTTTTAAATGGTTTCACATGTTATGTTGATGCTGGAAAAACCTCCATTTAATCAAAAATGCACTTATTTATTTATTGATTCCCTCTCATTATTTATGAGTGTTGTATTATTGATTTAGCGAAACATCAGACGCTTTGCTGGTTGAAGGTTTAGGGCTCAGTTCCCAGTTCTTTGCACTGTTGGGAGTGTGTGAATTTCCGTGACTGTTGAATGTCTAGTACAGCTATTTTTGGCAATTGGATGTGTTTCAAGAGGCTCCGTCACTCATCCAATTGTTCTCAGCTGTTTTGTACAATCGGCTGTTTTTAGACTAGTAATTCAGAAAGTAAAAGATTTGTAAATATCAGCGTGCTCTCTTTACAGAGTGTACCGTTCATGGGGATTTTCATGTACCTTGGAACAGTTTTTATCATCCTGTCCCTCTGCTGTCCCATTTCTAATGTTCTCTGCTGTCTGATGGACCATTTTAGTGGATAAAATCCTGAATGGTTATGCAAGCAGTGGGTTAATCAGAGAGGTCCCTGTCCTCTTTAATCATAACTTAATTCATACGGAATGGACTCAATCTACCATTGTTCCCTTCCCCTAATCATGTTTTTTGCTTTCACTTGTTGGATCAGCAGAAATCTCTCCTTGCTGGAATTGGTTTGATAAGGTGCTTATTCCACCAGTAGCGTCAATTCTTGGAAAAAATCTTCATTGGTTGCAGCTTTTATTTATTTATTTTTACTTCTAGATAAAGGTTCCAAAGGGAGGTTCAGTGCAATGCAATAAAAGGAACATTTTGGGTTCCGCAAAGAACCTTTCTGTTAATGGGTTTTAAAAGAATATTTTAAATCTTTTTCTACTGAAATATTAAAAATGTTACATGGATATTAAAAGTTCTTAGAAGAAACATTCGATATAATAGATGAAACGATAAATGCCAATAAAGACGAAAGTTTTAATTTTAAGAGTGCATGTAAAAACGTCCGCTGATGAATGTGATTTGTATTCCTCATATACCATATTTGTAATGTTGTAAGTGGTGCAGTGTTACAAAACTAAAACAATCATTAAAAACTAGGGCTGCAACGACTAGTCGACTGGTCGATTAATAGTTGCCGGCAAAATTCGTCGACAACTAATTTAGTAGTCGACGGGTCGTTAGTGACGTCACCAATGTAATGCGAGGAATCAACAACAGACACAGTGGGCGAGGCGTCAGGCCTCGGAGAGGCTTTTTATTAACAAAATATAAAAAGAAAGTGTCCAAAGGGGAAAAAAGGTGTCCAAAATAAAAGCGGAACTGGTGTCCTCTTTGTGCTCCTGCGGAGTTTGTTGTAGTCCAGCTGCGTTCATCTTTGGAGGCTCACACTGAATGAAGCCTCATCACACGCCGACAAATAAGCTCACTCCTGTGCCCCTTCCACTCCACACACCCACTCCAGTCGGGACCAGAAGAGCGGAGATGATATTTACATGCAATGCACTTTAGGCCCCTTTTACACGAAGGGAAAACGCAAATATTTCCCTGCGGCTTGGCGCGAAACCCCCGTTTTTATCACAGAAAACGATTATTTCTAAAAACTCCGGCCAAAGTGGAGATTTCTGATAACGCCAGTTATGTGTTTCCGTGTCAACTGGAAGAAACGGGGTTTTAGGTTCTCAAACATCGCATTATGTGCCAGAAAATGTTAAGGTAGTCGATGACTAGTCGACCGTTGAAATAGTCATTAGTTGCAGCCCTATTAAAAACACTCATAAGACTCATACTTTCGTAAGACACACATGTTGCAATCTAAATATCACCACAAGGGGCGCTTTGATTACTGTGAATTATCATTATGGAAAGTTGTTTTGCTGCAGTAACTGAAGAGTTGTGCTCCACATGTTATCTTGATCTCATTAGTGTTAAGCTACCAAAAGCAACAAGGTTTAGTTTAAAAAAATATTTGAAAGGAATTATTGCCCCTTTTGGTGAAGCACAGCAAGATTTATTTTATTTTTATTTTTTTTGGCCAAGCGTGCACGTTTCTTATGGCATGTTTTTAGCCATCATTGAAGTATATTGTGCTTGTAGAGTAGTTTAAAAAAAAAAAAAAAGTTGTGTCAGGTTAGATGCAGTGAGTTTCAGGATGTTTAAGCTTACTTGACCACAACCAGCGATTTAGAATGGCAGTATTGGCTTATCATTAACAGGCTTGTCGTGTCAATACATGGAAAAATCCCGAGCTGACACAGATTTGTCATCAAAGTTGGCACTGAACTTTTAGGACCTTTAATTGGTAAACTTTTAACGATTATAATAGTTCTACAGAACGCAAACAACAGGTTTATTATGCTTTACTTGGTTTTACAAGGTGCTGTATTGGAGAGGGTTTTATAATGCTGACTTGACCATAATGTGATTTGTGCTCTGTTGATCTGTAGTGTTTAGCAGCCAGTTATTCATGTTCCACATGCCACATTCTCTGTGCTAGTTCATGTTTGCGTTTGTAACCCAGTTACCTAGCAGTGCCTGAGAGAGTTTGCTCTCATGGGAACGGAAGAATGGTGTCAGTGTAGTTACTGAGAGGCCCGTCAATTAATACACCACACAAATGAGTGAGCAATTTCACCCGCTGTGACCGGCTTACAAAAAAAAAGTCATGGCTGTTTGTCTGTTTTCTTTTGTTTTAATTCAATACACAGAACATGATTTGTCAGAAAATGCTCTGATTTTTATTTTTTATTTTTTTTTATTTATAAACTGATTTTGTTTTTGTATGCATTTAATATATTTAGCTACATAGATTACTTTATACACGCTATAATTCCAGTACATCACATCTATTTTTGTGTTCTGAATTAAAATTAGTTTTTTATAAATGGCAACTGATAGCATACTGAAGAAAATGTTTATTAAAAATTCTAAACAAAAATTAAAACTAAGTAGTTTGGATTGTTTCATTGCTGTATCTTAGAAATAAGCTCTCAAGAAAAAAAACCTTCCAGTAAAAGTCATGTGGTGCAACCAACATGCAGAAAACATAAAACCGATATTGTCATAAACACAAACCGCTGCTGACAATATTTTTTTTCGAGGTCAGTAAGTCTGAAAGTATTGGATCATTTGACTTTTTAATAAGGCAAGGTTAGTTCAGATTTTACAATGCTGTGCTGTGCTAATACAAATTATTTATATACTTAATGTAATGTTAGGGTGTAATTATAAATTTAAATGGAGTAATATTTACTAACTACATGTACTTACTAAATGGTTATGATTAGGGGTTATTTGCATGTATTATGCATAATTACTTGTTGTTATAATAGTAAGTATATGTAATGTATAACAAGGACAACTTGAAATAAAGTGTTTCCAAAAAACCTTTGATATGATACTTTCATATTCATACATTTTCAGTCATTGAGCAAACTTTTCTTAAAAGTAGTATAGCTATAAAACTAACATGAAACAAGAAGCTTTAAACTACCAATGCATTTCAAGTGCAGTTTATCCCTAAAAAAAGCATGAATTTCAGTACATCAGTTGGGCCAACAAGGCTGTGGGTTCAGTTTGTTATAATATCCTTTCATAATGTCCTCAAGTGCAACGTAAATGCATAAACGCACATGCCAAATGTATAAATGTAAAATATACCAGTGCCAAATGGTAGGCGGACGCTACACACAAACATGCACACAAACGTTGGTGGAGTGAGAAGCAGCACCACGCTACATTTGCATGCTGAAATATTTATTTCTGTGGCCAGGCGAGTGGCAGAGGAGGAGGAGGGAATTGTGGGAAAGGAGAGCAGAAACGCGGGGGGCCGTGATGCAGCTCAGATTCCACCGTTACCAAGGAACAGAGACCGGAAGAACGGCGTTCGTGTCAGAACGAGAGTGTGTGTGTGTGTGTG
>JAUCMS010000034.1:12155307-12166966 GCA_032357445.1 Enteromius radiatus
CAGATTCCACCGTTACCAAGGAACAGAGACCGGAAGAACGGCGTTCGTGTCAGAACGAGAGTGTGTGTGTGTGTGTGAGGAGAGGAGCTGCATGCAGACGCGAGTGTGTGTGACACAAAGCGAGTGTGAGAGGGACGGTTTAGCTGGTGGCGGAGCAGCACAGAAATCGGAGGTAGTGTGTGTACAGAAGTGTGTGCGTGCTCCAAATAAACGCTATGAAATAATGAAGGCATGAGCGACGACAGGAAGCCGCAGGGACAGAGGTGAGTTCAGAGAGGATGCTGCAACCTTTTTGCTTAAGCCACGTGTATTGTTTTTCTGTTCATATTTTACCAGTTTGGTTCAAGATACAGATTTTGTTTGTGTGTAAAGTGTAATGCATTATTCTCCTTCATGAGACATGCATGCACAGGTCTGGTGGTGCTGGATGTTGCATGCAGCGTTTAAAGCCACAACGTCCAGCGCAGACAGATGTTTGTGCTGGAGCACTATGGAGGGATTTACAGGAGGGAAGGAGAGGGAGATTTTACTCTTTCATGATGGGGGGATGGGGAAGCTGTAATAACTGGATTCAGATGAATGTTTCATGGGCCTGTTTATAACAGAGAAGTTGCATATGCTTGCGTCCCTGGCTTCCTTGTGTTTGTACAGTGATTTAGACAAAGCAGTGCAGAGACAGACAGACAGATGGAGAGAGACACACTCAGTGGGTGACTGCAGATGAATGAACGATGCAGGAAAATCAGACAGACAGCGACAGACTGTAGGACCACAGGATTCATGAAACTGCTCACTGGTGGCAGACTGTGTGTGTGTGTGTCCGTGCATTGTCTGATACAGTATAAATGATTGATGTAGGCTGGAGTAAAGAATTGGTCAGCAGTAACTAACAGGATACTTTAGTAACAGCTTTTGTTTTATTTTCCAGTGATGAATTTGAATTCAAAAACCAGATTCACTCATTTGCATTGCTCTCAACATGAAGGAATATTAGTATACTTTTTGTAGAAAGCTAATTGAATTCAAGTCTGTTTGGATCTGTCAAAAAATGTTAGAACATTCCAGGTTTTAATTATAATTTTAAATGCGTGTAATATTTTTTTATCATCTTCTGCAAGTGTACCTTAGTGCATAGAAACACAGACTTGAAATAGAACACCACAGTTCTCAAGGCTTTTATTAGTTCATTTAAGAACTTCTGGAGTGCATATAAAATGTGAATATAACAATATTTGAGCTGTTCTGTTGCAGTTGACTTTCATGTTTGGAGACTGAAAGACCCAAGTTCAGTATATGAAAAATGTATGTATGTAACGATTATACGTTACCTTATTATCTTATTTCTTTTTGTTCATCAGAACTAATCAGAAACAAAAATAATGCCAGTAAGTGTACTTCTATGTTGTGCACACTGCTACAAGAGAATTGTAGAATTGTCAGCTCTTTTTTTTTTTCTTTGATCTAATATGTGGCCTACCTCATGGCAGACAAATTCAAAACTTAGGTGGGAATCACTTTCCTGTAAGAGGTCGTGTAGAATAAATTTTATATTTCATCTTAATATATTGTGTTGAGGTGTTTTAAAGGGCTTTGACGTCTCACGCAGGTGCATTCAGATGCATGTAGAGTTTTGAATGCTGTTTTAAGCTAGACCAGCGGTTGGTTTGTACATGGTTTGGCTGGGTTTGGTTTTTTTTTTTTTTTTTGTCTGTCGGTGGATGTGGGTAGCAGAACTAAAATAGAAGATGAGCCACAGGGGGACAAAGAGAGAGGCAGAAATAGGCTAATGAGATTCACACTCCTCTGTGTGTAAGTATGCTGCTGAAGATGAAAACCATGTCAGTGTGATGGAAAAAGCTGGCTCTTCCTCAACTAAACAGCTTTTCATGAGACTGGATGAAATGAGTATCGGTGGTGTGAGGTTTCATCGGGGACAGAAGCTGATCAGATGTTTCATTAGAGCAGTCTGTTGTGTGAGATCCTCCCAGGAGACCACCATGAGCTCTGCTGAAACATCAGAAGGACCGAGTGTTGTTTTACCCATGACAGAGCGTAAATTGACCTTAGGGGAAGAGAGAGTATAATTAAGTTGCCGTAATGTTTTCTTGTTTACTGTGACACACATATTGGATTATTAGAGGTTATATTTGTTTATACATGCGTCCTCATGGAAAATAAATCCAGTAATTGGTAAAGAGTGACTTGCATCAAAATAAAGATGTTCACTGCTCCCTCTGGTGGTCAGTTTATAAATCCCATGATTAAAAAGAAATGTTTCTTAATTCCAGAATACACCTTTGCTTTCTATCCTTATCTTAGCTTTTATGTTTCTTCTCAGGTGGAATAAAGAAGATGAACTACAGCATTAATAAAAATGCATTAATCTTTAAAAACCACAATGTCACAATATTTTGAACAGCATTTACAGCATTTTATCATATGACTTTCAAAAATGTGTTTTATAGGATTTTTTTTAAACATTTAAGAATTTTTTTAAATTTTAAGTGACATGTTAATGACAGATAAAATGTTAGAAAGGGTTTCTATTTCAAGTAAATGTTCATTGAACACGTTTATTTTGAAGAAGAAGAATATGAAGCGGCACAAATACTGTTAACGTTGCTAATAGGAATTGGCAAGATTTTTGAAGGATCATGTGACACTGTAGACTTGAATAATGATGCTGAAAATTCAGCTTTGCATCACAAAAGTGCATTTCAGTTGTGTAATATTTTTATTTTTGTTCAAATAAATGCAGCCTTGGCGACCATAAGAGACTTTAAAAATTAAAAAAAACATGAATAAAACTTTAAGTGCAGATGTTTTCTAACATTGCATGGGAAAGTGAAGGCGTCAGGTGTGAGGACTGGATTGGATCAGTCCAAAAATGTCTGTCCTGCCATCACTGTGAAAAGAGGTCATCTACTGACAGCTTAAAGGATTATGGGTAAAATGAACTTGATGCAAGCTGCCCTGTCTCTGTAGGGAGGACAGGAGGCACAGGACGTCTTCACATACCTCATAGTGTAAACACTCTATCTTACGATGTGATCAACATGAGCATCATTTTGAAGATGTAAAGAGAGGTTAAGAGCAGTTTATTTGGTTGTTTTGAGTGGAGAAGATAAAGATGTTGGGTTGGATGGGATCACTCATTAACAAGAGCTGGCAGGACCGGGATCGCCCTGCGCTTCATCAGGACGGCAGGAAAGCTGGACTGATGGTACAGCAGGACTCTGTGTGTGTGTTGAAATGAGAGAGACCAGCGTGAATAGAGGCTATGTAGTCTTAGAGGGGTTTCTGTGCTCTAGGAGGATTAGATATGCAGCGTGACTAGCGTTTGTTGTTGGGTCAGGGCTGATTGCTTGTGCTGCTGTTCAGCGTTCACTCAATTTCTGCCTCTGACTTTCTTTTTGGGCTCAGACTTGTGTTAAATCGGCCAATGACCCTTTGTACCGTGACAGAGTGGTTTTCTGTGTGCGCTACATGATAGCTCAGACTAAATATTCAGAGCGATTCTTAGTTATCTTGTTCGGAGCCTTTTTTTTTTTCTGCTGATGTGGCTATGCAATGTCTATATGTTTCATCATACACTTAAAGTTTTTATTTTTGAGTTCTGCTCTTATTTTCATGGCAATTAAACACACCCACATACTTTTTTTAAATATGTCATACTTTATTTATTATATCGCTGCTGCATTTTATTTGAATAAAATAACATAACTTTAATAAAAAAATAACTTAATAAAAATAGAAACTTAATAAAACAATTAAAATAAAAAAAAACAGTAATATTGTGAAATATTATGACAATTTGAATTGTAATTTGTTGTAAAGCAAAAATTTTACATCGTTACCCCAGTCTTAAATGTCAAATGATCATTTGAAATCATTCTAATATGCTGATTTGGTTACTACTTATTATTTTCAATGCTGAAAGCAGTGCTCCTTTTAGTTAGTTAGTTATAGTTATATATCGATGCTTTATTTTTCAGGATTCTTTGAATTGAAAGTTCAGAAAAACAGCATTTATTGTACTGCCTTTGAAAAAAAAAAATCTATTCAAAGAAGTAAAAGTTGGCTTTTGTTGGCTCCCCACCCATTTCTATTTTTGGGATGAAATATGATTACTACTTGTCCTTTCATTTAAATGCGTTTGCACGTTCATGCAAATACTAGCAAACGTAGCACTGATAGTGTCTCTCTACATCTGTTATTGTTTGCTGGATGAAATGCTGTAGATCTTGAGATGCCAGCAAATACCGCCATCCTCTTGGGTTTTTTGTTTTAGTTTTTTTATTAGCAGATGTTTTGATGTTTTTGTAAGCAAAAAAAGCAGGGTCTATTTGTAGAAGACACTATTAGTCAGCCAGGTTTTTGTGTTGTCTGTGTAATCCTCGTCTGTCAGTGTGACCTGTGGCCTGTCACTCTAATCTCATTTGTTGTTACACTGATTGTTCATGGCCCTGAGGTTTGGTCATTGGAAAGCATCTGGTCCCGTGACTTCATCAAGATTTCTGCAGCATTTCACCTCTAGATAATTTAGTTTGTTTGTTTTGTTTGTTGTTCAGGGCAGTATGGTAGACATCTTGGACTTTATACTGCACTTTGCTACATGTCTTCTACCTGATTTATACTTTTTAGCAAGTAAAACAAACGTCTTTTTGCTGTGAAATCTTTTATTTATTATTTTATTTTTTTAGATACATGTACAAATAAATTTGTTTGTAATTTCAAAATGACCACTTATTGGACTGAAGCTTTACTTGATTATCCTTACGTGATTTAAAAAATATATATATATAGAAATGTATCGTATTTATTCATTAGATGATTTTGTTCATCCCTCAATCATCATTTGGTTCAAAAATCAGGTTTTAATTGTGTAGTTATTTTTTTTAAATAACCCAACTGCAGTTTGATAGATTATTCAGACACACTTTTTTTTTTATGCTAAAAACTGGGTTATCAGTTCATTTGCAAAATCACTTCATACACACATATAGACACACACACATATATATATGTATATGTGTGTGTGTGTGTGTGTGTGTGTTTTTCAGGCTATTATTATATGATAATATCAGGGATAATACGGTTAGTGATAAATTTGATTCTATAAAATATGCAGGTTTTTTCATGTCTCATATGTTCATTAGCTGGGTGTCTGTTTACAGCCGGTCCAGCGGTGTGGTCTGCTCGGCCCTGCGGTCATGTACGGCACACGAAAGACCTGGGACGTCGGCCACACCCCCTGCCTGCAGGAGCTCTGGAACAAAGACCTCCCATTGGATGGTAAGTGCTGTCACATGGGTGGACTACAAAACCGGCGTTTCAACATTCTTCTGAGGAATGTTTGAGTGTACGCAGGAGAAGGTGTGTGTTTGTGTGTGAGAGAGCTCAGTCATCGAGGAGAGAGCGAGGGAGAGCAACACAGTCAGACGTTCTCGGACCGAACAGAGAACATGTGTCCTGTCCAGGTACAGAAGAGTAGATCTCCGTAGAGACCAGAGCAGGGCTTGAACACGAGAACTATTAGTTATTGCCAGGGAAAATATGTACGTGTGCTAATGCGCTCTGTGCTGCACAGGACAATATAACAACAGGCACAGTGATTGTGTGAGAAACAAAGACCAAAAAGGACTAAAACGGCAAGCAGACAAAGAGGAAAATCAGAGAAATGTCTAGCGGCTGGTTTTTGCAGTGATGCAGTGACAGGTTTGCATTCAGTCTGACAGTCTTCTACGAAAGCAGCTCTGCTGCTGTGTCATCGTACATCACGCCGGCAAGAGGCTGCACGTCTCATCACAGAGCTGTCTGACAAACTAAACGGTAATTGTTGTTTTTTGATAAGGTTCAGGGCTGCGCTGAAATCCAGGTTAATGCATCACTCGCAGCAGGCTGTTATCTTATCGTGAGTCAGTGGTTTCTATTATGCCTGCAGGACCTTTACCAGATTGATGTGTTCTCTGCATACTCAGCTATTAATGATCGCTTCACCCAAAACTTAATATTGTGATTGTATGTATGCAAGCTTTGTGTTGTTTGAACCTCGTAACATATACAGAGAAACCGTTTTTAACAGTTTTTATGCAGTAACATTGAATAAAAAGCTCTGAAGATTCAGAAAGGACATAAAAGCTAATAGTCTAAATATTGTCTGCAGCAGCTGGGAGACCTGCATGACTGGATTTTTACTAAAAGGTTAAAAAATTCAATATCTTCACGTTAACAATTGAATTCTCTAGAAAAGAAATTGGGTTTGTCTAACGTGTAAATATTACACATTTCCCTCTTTGAACCAATCTGTGAGAGCAGCATTTATATCTGATTATTAATTTAAGAAAATAAAAATGGCAAAAATCGATGAAATACATCTATGTACGTAGTGCATGTAAGGAGGAGAAAATGTAGAAAAAAGAAGCCATTTGTGAATATCCTCTTTCTGTGTGTAAAGCTGCTTCAGATTATTCAGTGAGAGCAAATCAAGAAAAATGAAGACATTTCAAATCTTCTGGAATTATACAGTGGTTTCATGTGAGAAACAGACTGAAATTAAAGTATTAACTGAAGATCTTGACATTTGTTCATGAGAAGTAGCCATGTCCAGCAACGGAACAAATAATTTTGTCTCAGTCCGTTCCCCTCCTGTGTGTCATACAAGTATTATTTCAATACTATTATAGTATTTATAAATATTTTGATTTTAGCTTTTATTTTTAGTGTTTTTTTTAATGTTCTACAGTTATATTATTGATTTTGTTTTTAAGTGCTTCAGCTTTTTTTTTTAGACCATTTTTAATTATTTAATAATTTGATAATATTAAGAATGAATAATACTGTCTTTTTTGTAGTTTCAGCGAGTTCCCTGGATATCCTGATGAGTGATGGTGAGGAGGATAGCTCCTTCCTCTCACTGCCCAACACTGTCCTTCAGCGCCACTGTTTGACCTCTGACCTCTCTGAAACCGCCACCTCAGAACAGCAGCAGCTGCTCATACAGGTATGATCCTATAATACCCGGGCAATTAATATTACAAGTTGTGCTCACTAAGGCCAGCATCACTGTTAGACTTGCTTATCGCTGGGTTTTTTTTTTTTACTTTATTTAATTTTTACTTTTATTTATCAAAGAAAAAGTCCTGAAAAATGCATAAACACTGAAGTCTGAAAATTCAGCTTTGCCTTCACAGGAAGAAATAATTTCACATTTTATATTAAAAAAAAATAAAACAATATTAATATTTTTACTGTATTTATGATCAAATAAATGAAGCCTTGGTGAGCATAAAAGACTTTTTTCAAAAACATCCTACCAGTCCAAACTTTGAAATGGTACTATATACATATACATCAAACTGTGAGAGTGTTGTGATTGAATCTGCTTCACCAGATCACTGCATTCAGGAGCTGGTTTCTGTGTGACTGGGCTGTTCTGTATCAGAATCAGAATCAGAATTCCTTTATTTATCCCCGAGGGGAAATTCTTAAAGCTGTGTGATCTTTGAATAATTGGTTTCACAGAGTTAATAAGTCACAGAACACAGAGGCAGCGCTGCCTGTTAGCTGTGTTTAAACAATGTTATCAGCTTAGAGCTTCTCAGAGGAGCTAAGGTGTCGCTCAGGCTCTCTATAAATGACCACAGGGTCCGAGTGTTTCAAAAACATGTTTAAAATGATAGAGAATTGCTTGTTTGCTAAGTGGACCACTGATTAGCAGTTAAAGTTAAGTGCTTACATGTTCTAAAGATAATGTGAGAGGTGTTTGAACACCATGTTGTGTTGTGGTGTTGTTGTTTTTTTTTATTGGTGGCTTTGAAGTAAAATTCCAGGTTTCCAGGTCTTTGCTGTCTTGGGTTGAGTTGCACCTTCCTTGTTAGACTATCATAGAGTCACGAAGTCATAGAGTCACATAATAGACTGTGTACCTTCAATAATCCATTAGCAGCATTCAAATGCATGAGTAAAAGTTGTCTGTGAATTTCAATTTAAATTAACTATTGAGATGCTTTGAAATATTCCATAGTGATGGGTAACATAAGTATTTTTTTTATGCAAGTAAAATTCTGAAAATGTATTTGAAGGTAATAATTACCAATAAATAAACACTGATACAAGAGAAATTATATTTATATATTTTTGAGATTTAAGGACAAGGGTGCATGCACACATAGGGTTGCTGCTTAGACTGCGTTTGTGTTGAAGAGTCACTAACAAGGTAATTTATTAAAAAGTCCACTAACATTATGGTATGTGTAAAATAAGTTTGTCAAGTGAGTTTGAGTTTGGTTTATTCCAAACATTACACACAGGTGGTGAAACCAGCCCTGGTCCCTAGATATGACTGAAGTTACATAACATGATCCATTGTTAGTTAGTGAAGCATTTGGAAAACAATCCTCCTCCTCTTTGATGTCCAAGGTTGGATAAACATCTCTGAAAAAGACAATCTGGAGTGAGATTTGAGTGCGCTGGAGTTTCCAGCCTTTTCAGCATACCATGAGCACAGGAGGGATCTGATTGGCCGGAGATCACATGTGTGGTGTGTCCCGATCTCTGCTTTTCAATGCATTGACGATGGCTCTCAATACAAACAATAGTTTAGACATGGGATAGCTTTGTGTATGTGCTTCTCTAGATCTATCTGTGTTGACCAGGCAGTGTTACCTGTTAAGGTGCAATGATTCCCAGTCTAACCAATCTCTGAAATATAGGATTTTAAGACTTGGCTTCATCTGAATGAGTTGGTATGTGCACAGTTTTCCTTGTATTCCAGGTTGAGTTATTTTGTTTGTTTTGCCGTTTCAGAATTTGTTCATAATTGTCATCTTTTTGTTTTCATGCCTTCTGCTCTCCACTTTCCCTTCCTCATTCTTCATTTGTGTGTCTCTGCGCTGCCTTCTCACCATTTCACCTGCACAGAAGGTTACTTTGTCCTGTTCCTGGACATCTGCCTACGTAATTCCCTCTGATTCTTTCTTTGTGCTTAGCTGTGAGCTACTTTGCGTCGTTCTGACGTCACCTTTACAAAGCAAACTGTACTGCAATAAAGTCTCTCATGTTTATAGATCCACCCTCATTGCTTAAATCTCTGTATTAGAGGTTTTGTAATCATCTGGGTTTAATAAAGCTGTATCTAGATTCTAATCTAGTTTGTGCCAGTAGGAATAGTTACTCGCCCATTACATTTTTCCAATCTTTTTATTATTTATGTTTTGTTTTGGTTTTTTTATCACATTTTTTTTGTAGCTGTCCTGAAAGTTCTTTGTTAAATCATAAAGTGAATAAATAAACAATGTAAAAAGACTTGTACATTTATATATTCAATTCTAAAATATTTTATGTCCTACTTCCATGCACGTGTGATGTAGGTTGAGTAAATTATGGTTTTTATTAAGTTTATTTTATTAATATTTTACTTCGAACAAACACTACTTCATAAAAAAATAAATAATAAAATCAATCTATGCATTTCATTTCAGAAATGCCTACCCCTTTCCTTTTTGAAAGTTTTTGTATGGTTTGTCTGCTTTAGTGTTCCCCTCATAGTTCATGTCATGTAAGGTTCTTCAGCACGGCTGGCACTCATGGTTTCTTGTGTGTTTGTGCAGACACTGCAAGAAAGAGTTTGTGAGTTCCAGGCACGTTTGCGCAGCGAAGACGCTGCAAAAAGACTCCTGATACAGCGACTGCAGACACACGACCACCAGATCAACCAAGACATCCACCAGAACGACGAACGTTCGTCCATTAACCAAGAACCTCAAGAGCAGCTCAGACTGCAGGACGGCCAGCTCAAACAAGCTGTGTCACCTACAGGTGAGAGAGAGTCCTGATATACGAGACTTTTATATTTATTATTAGTGTTATTATTTTAACTTTAATTAGTTTCCTTGTTACTGTGTTATTATATCTTTGAGTACTGAGTAATAGTAATTAACTACATGTACTTATTATATGGTTAGGATTAGGGTTACTTGTACATTTAATTATGCATAATACTTACTATTGTAATAACAATATATATGTGCAACAAGGACACCTTAAAATAAATTGTTACCTTATTATTATTATTATTATTATTATGTTTCTGATATTTGACATTTTATATTTCTATACATGTTATTTGAAATGTACATTTTTAATTATATAGTTAACACATTTATAATAAATGTATTTCTTGTCGTAAAAGTTGTTGGTATGGTGGAATAAAAGTCATATGGGTTTGAAATTAAATGTACTAGGTTAAGTACTTCCTTTAAAAAAAAAGTTGGAAACATTGAAACATTTACATAATTACATTACACAAACATTAATACAAATATTATATTTTAATAATAATAAAAAATCTATATTTAATAATAAATGTATTTATTATTACTTATCTTGTGCCCTAAAATTTGAAAAAGTTGCTTGATTGTCATGATGTGTGTGTGTGCTTGTAGGTGTGAGGATCTCTGGTGTTTTGACACAGAGGCCTGTGGATTTTCCCAGCGCTGTACAAGTGAGTAAAGTTCACTCACAGGAGCAACTGCAAAAAGACAAGGGAGAACATCTCGCTCTTATTACAGGGCTGCGCACACAGGTACATTACACACACACACACACGCACACAGAGAATAGGGCTCAGTTTTCAAGCCAGACTCACAAGAGCACCACCAGATCATTTACATTCCTCAGCCACCATGTATTGTGACCTTTTATGAATTGATATTCATTGTTTGTCTGTTTGGATTAAAATAGATCGATACATCATGAGGGTGGAGGCATGAAGCTTACTGGCTCATTTTGTGAAGGGATTTAACTACTGAATGCTGTTGGTTTGTGGTTTTATAGGTCAAGGAGCTGGAGGAGAAACTAGTGGATCAGACGCAGGAGGTGGAGAGACTGCGCTCTGAGCTGGTGAGAGACTGAATTATCAGGGAAGGCACACTCGGTGCCATTGTATGAATCAGCTGATCCGGGTGGACTAAAGTCACCACACTTGTTTAAACCAGATTTCTATTGTTCAATAAAGAGCTCATGCTTCTGCAGGTTTACACTGACCTGATTTAGTTTTATGATGGGAAGGAAGTGTAAACTTTGGTTATCTAGTTCTGTTTTGTTGATAGCAGAGGAATGTATGCCTTCAGCCCTGAACATTTACAATTGGCACTGATCTCAAATTCGAGATGGGTGTGGGTGTACTTAACTGTACTTTACAGCTTTGTTCCTCAAAGAAAGCTAAATATAATAACTTCACCCTATTTTGTAAAAATAATTAACATGTATTAATTTATGTATTTAAAAGAAGGACATTTATTTAATGCATTAAATAAAAATAACTGTTAACTTACTAATTCATAAAAAAAAAAACAAGGATGCATTAAATTGCTCAAGGACTCTTTTTAATGTTACAAAAGATTTCTATTTCAAATAAATGCTGTTTTGTAATTTTCTATTTCTTAAAGAATACTGAAAAAAAAAAACAGCACATCACTGTTTCCACAAATTGACCTTTCGCAAAAGCCACACCCCCCTTAGTTACTGTTGATAGCCCGTCAAGCTTATGTATTATGTAATGGGAGCACCACGACTGTAGTGGCCAAAGCGTACCGGTCAATGGGGAAAACGGAGAAACCCCACATAGCCTGTTAGGACGCTATGTGAAATTGCCTGT
>JAUCMS010000034.1:12167066-12199326 GCA_032357445.1 Enteromius radiatus
CCCTTTTTTTTAATATAAAAACAACACAATTCATTTCATATAAAATTTGAAACAGTTCATCATCCATTTATTATTTTTATACATTTTCACATAAACACAAAACAGTGGAGGGAGAGGGGAGCTTGGGGAGTGGGGCCATGCCCTGGCTGTGATGGAGAGCGGCCAGATGGAGTAGAAGAGGACCGTGCAGCACCAGACCTGGACTTTGTTTCAGGTTTTGGGTTTTTTTTCCCCTAACCCTAAAGTAGGAAAGAGTCTGGAATTAGCTCAAACACTAACACCTACCCCTCACAGGAAATGGAGGAGTTAGGTCTGGGAAAATCTACCCCTTCTGGTGGATTGTTGAAGGGGTAGTTGTGGAGTGTTGGTCGGAAAATAGGGAGGAGCTGGGAATTACCTCAAACACCTACCCCTTGCAGGCAAGGATAGTTTGGGATCGGAGGGTCTGCCCTTTGTAGTGGATCGTGGGTGGGGGGAATGAGCTTTGAATCGGTTTGCACACTAATACTTACCCCTGGAGGATTTTTTTGGTGGGGGTGGAGCTAATGGAGGGTTTTTCCCTTTTTTCTCGGTTGTCCTCGGGGAGGGTGAGGAATATGGGGGAGTGAAGGATTATGGGTAATAAGAATTAAGTTACCGCGAAGGAGGTGGAAGGTCTAGCAAGGCTAGTAGTCGGGAAAATGGGTGGGAGATATCACACGTAAAGACATCCTTTTTGGCAGCAAAAGACCTTTTGAGGTAAGAGTGAATTTGTTGTATCAAAATTTGAAGAGAGGAGGGCTGGTAGAAGCTTGATGTGCTGAAAAGTGCATCCGCCAGTTTTGAATCTCATTTAGGGGGATTGCCGATTCGCTGACTCTTTCTGGATGACCTGGGATACCTTGCGGTGTTAACGAAGGGTCATCTGGGGGGGTGGTAAGTATTCAGCCCCCCTGGGTCCACTAGGACAGCACGCAGGGAAGGTGGCCTGGGGCTACAGGCCTTAAATGAAGCCCAGTCTTTTAAGGGTGATTAGCGCCACTCAAGCAACAGCACATCCTTGCACTCAACATCTCTGCACTTCATCCTGATTTTGGCAGTTTTTTAATGGCTATGGTAGTGGTCAGTGGAGGTCCGGATTAGGGGCCGGGATGCTCAGCGGTTGCTCTGTGATGGGGTGATGTCTGTTTGGGTTATCTTGGCCCTTAGGGATGCGGGGCTGGTAGAAGCTTGATGCATTGCATCCGCCGGCTCGGCATCCCGACCCCTGGTTCTAATCATCCTGATTTGGCAGTTTTTTTAATGGCTATGGTAGTGGTCAGTAAAGGTCCGGATTAGGGGCCGGGATGCTCAGCGGTTGCTCTGTGATGGAGTGATGTCTGTTTGGGTTGTCTTGGCCCTTAGGGATGCGGGGCTGGTAGAAGCTTGATGCATTGCATCCGCCGGCTCGGCATCCCGACCCCCGGTTTTAAGACTTGGCCTAATGGATTTTTCTCAGGAAAGTAGGTAGGATGGATTAGATGGTGCATGGTTTGGTAAGGAGACACACGCTGAGGTCTGATCAGCCTTGGCGGGCCGCCCCAGTGGAGGGTGTATAGTGTTTAAAAGGCCGAAACACCCGATGATCCTGCGGTACACTACTGAAGATGTGGTCTCTAGTAATAGAAAAGCAGTCTGGAGTTATCAGAAGGAGTTGAATGTCTGCCTTTTTTAAAGAAAAAAGGGGGGAGGAAGGGAGACCAGGATGGTTTCGAGCATTTTTTTAAGCATGAAGGACATTACGTTCTTTTGTTTCCCGTAGGTTGTTCTGAGGGGAGGGGTATTTGGACTTAATGAGTAGGATAGGGTTAGTTCAAAACATGAACGATAGGAAATTGGATCTTACAGCCTTAGGGAGGAATAGGATGAGATGCTGGGTCGGGATTACTGGATTAGGATCTGAGGGTCCTGGTTTGGTTCGCCGATTTGGAATAGATTCAGTCAGGAATCTCTCATTCTTGGTTCCGGTTTGATCCGAAATATAAACATATTTAGAAAGTAGGGATGATTGGTTTCCCTGATCTAGGGAGGGGAGAGCGATGCCTGGTCGGGTTTTCTGAGTTGTAGCCTACGTGGTTGCGACTTAAGATCGCCGATCTGGAGTAAGTTCAGGTTGGGACTTCGCCTCTTGGGATCGAGTAGAATCCAGTTATTGAAACTCAGTTCGTTTATTCTGTTCTCCCGCTGGACCTAGTAGGTACCTTCTCCCAGGAGGAGTGGATCAAGGGCACGATGGAGGAGTCTAATAGGCGTCGGCCCGTGCCCCTTCCTCAGTCTCCCTACTCCAAACCTTCCTAGACGCGTGCTAGGTTGGGGGGAGCTGTTGTAATTGTACAAAAACCTAACCGTTTTTTTATTAAAACAACACAATTCATTTCATATAAAATTTTAAACAGTTCATCCATTTATCTTTATTTTTATTTAAATACATTTTCACATAAACACAAAATAGTGGAGGGAGAGGGGAGCTTGGGGAGTGGGGGCATGCCCTGGCTGTGATGGAGAGCAGCCAGATGGAGTACAGATGGAGGACCGTGCAGCACCAGACCTGGACTTTGTTTCAGGTTTTGGGTTTTTTTTCCCCTAACGTCTTCACTGCTTCTTCAAACAACAAAAAAGAATGAATGAACAGATCAATAAAGGAACATACAGCTCTTTGTCTAAAAACGAACTAATAAATCAGGGAAAAAAGGTCATTTGGATTTGCTTTTTTCTTAAAGGAGCACAAATAACACACACACACACACACACACACACAAATAATAATCATAATAATCATAAGAAGAAGAAAAAAAATATAATAATAAGATAAATCACATTTTCTTCACCTATTTCTTCGAAGCACAAACGCGGGAAACGACCAAGAGAGCCAAAACACTCAAAATGGGCAGCTGCAAGGGGATGCACCGTCCGTACCCCGGCGCCTGCTGGCCCTAGAGCTCCAGAACCCAGCCCAATCAAAAGGGGGGGTCCTCATTGCTATGCCTACCGATTTTCAGCCTCCTAGGACCTACTTTAGCTAAGTGCACCCACCTTTACATAGGGGTGCACTTTCGCATTTATCCCTTTTACCCTGCTCTCTGCCTGCTCTCTGCTCTGGTGCCTGCTCTGGTGCACTGTGCTGTGCCGCGCTTTCACCACGAGGCGGCGGTAGCTAGCGCCCACGCGCGACCGAGCCCCTCCCCCGCTTCCACATCCAAAGAAGAAGACAAACGAGTCCGGAAACAGCCGAGCGAGCCCTAGGTGTTGTCACTTAAAAAGACGCACCATGTGATTTCTCAGTTTTACACACGAATGGAATGCGGGCACACCCAATCAATCTACACACACGTGTCTTCACTGCTTCTTCAAAGAATTAAAACGAATGAATGAACAGATTAATAAAAGAATATAGAGCTCTTTGTTTAAAAATTAATAAATAAATCAGGGAAAAAGGTTCATTTCTGAAAGGAGCACAAATAAGACACACACACACACACAAAGAATAATCATAATAATCATAATAATAATAATTTAAAAAAATTATAATAATAAGATAAATCACATTTTCTCTGTTTCTTCGAAGCACAAACGTGGGAAATGACCAAGAGAGCCAAAACACTCGAAATGGGCAGCTGCAAGGGGGTGCAATCTAAACTATACAGGGCTGTGGCCCTTCAGGATCTAAGTTGTTATATCTGCCATTATGCAACTTTAAGCTCTGTGTTAGCTTTTTGTCCGTTTCAGACCCAACTAACAAAAATATTCTATGAAGGTTTTCCTAACATTACCCTATAAAAATGTTATTTTAAAAACTATTTTGGTTATGTAAGAGCATTACATTTTATAATTTTCAGAGCATTATGTAAATTATGACTTTATTAACATTCTTACACATGTAGTAATATTTAATAAATAGGTTAATGTCCATTTAAAGCCAGTATTCTTTTACTTCTTTAGTTTGTTTTAGTGTATGTAAGTTCTGTATTGATTTCAGTTCATTGTCATTACAAAGAAGCGCTAAGCACAATGGGATCCATATGCAGTTTATTCCACGTAACAGTTCAGGCAGTGTCCAAAAACAGCAAACAGGGCAATGTTGGCAAAACAGAATCGACGTCGGATACACAGGCAAAGTCAGGGCAGTCAGAGACCAACCAGAAACAAGAACACAAAGCCAAAACACAATGAGAAATGCTCAGAAATGAACACTGTAGCAAATCAAGACTTCCCAGAGAATAGAAATCAAACTCTGGCTTATTAAGGGGCATGGATAAGCGAGGGGCATGGCTTGGACATGGATGAGCAGGATCAGTCCCAGGTAAGAGGCGAGAAGGGAGGTGGAGTCCGAAATGGCTGGTTAGAAGTCCGGCAAGGGCTCTCTCTGGTGGTGCGGGGGAAGCAACCCAGGAGCCTCCATCGTAAGAATCATATTTATCTATTAATTATATTTATCATTATTCTGCGGTAATATTGCAGTAAAATACATTGTTTAATGGCTTCTTTTTTTCATTTCCTTACTTGAACGAAGTCAGTAAGACATCAGCTATCAGCAAAAATGTCCAACCACTATTCCTGATCAATAATGTCTTCAGTAGCATCAGCTGCCTCGTTGAATTCCTGTTTGTGTTATTCATATGATCCACAAAAAAAAGATATATCTTGTGATACAACTTCATATGTATTGCCAAAATCAAATTTTCCTTCAAGGGAACAATAACGTACCATAATCATCATCATTAACATCGCAAGAAGATATGTTACACAGTGATGGGAGAAACAAACCTATACTTATAAGATGCCCATTACATATTGGCTGACGTTTATCGTGCAACCCTAGTATAACTGCAACCCTAACTGTTTTTAAGAGCCCACTGCAAATGCTTTATCAAAAGTATGAACATTAAATGCAATAAAAAATGTTAACTACGAAGGAAATCTTTCAAAGAAATTTGCATGGCTTGTTTAGTTGTTTTATGGAGAGCTTGTAAATCGAGACCAGCAAGAGACTATTAGCTACTTATCGTCCTTTTATTTACACAAATGTCTCATTAAAAAGTTCTAAGAAAAAAAATAATCAGAGACCAGTAAAAAGCATAGGTGCTGGTATATGGTTCACCTCTAGGAGGAGAGAACAAAGAACATGATTCCAAGTGTACAGATATCCACCCCACCCAACGGCAAACTATTGACATTTTAAAATGTTTCAAAATTATCAAAAGTTTCAAAGCTTCACAAAATTGTGTTTCGACAGCACCCTTCACCAGCTGCACTCAAGCACATACCTGTGCATTACTGAGTTCAAAAGATAATGAATATTTCACTCAATTTTGCATCATATGCATGTACACAAAGGCAAGTTGGTTTAAAAATATTTTTTCTCATGGTGGATGAAAGTCTCTTATATCCTATTAGCAAACACTAAGTTAAGTGGTCTAAATATATTTATATGTATGTATATAGTTTGTGGAAGGCGTAGGACCTGATTGGACCTAACCGTCCAATCAAATGTTGTGTCCGAACATTACGACAGGCTGTCAAATATGTAGTTCCATACCTCTGCAAACCCTGTTCATACAGACAAGATACATCATCAGATCATTCCAGTGAGAATAAAGGGCGCTATTATTGTAATATTATGGGTTTTGTACTGTAATGTTTCTCACCAGTGAATGAGCTAAACTGACAGCGTCAAATTCAGCCCTCCACCAACGGCGTCTCTCGTTGTGTTGCAGGTTAGTCTCCGCTCTGCTTGTGTTCTGGACGAGGCATGGCTTTGCAAAGTGATTATGAAGCAAACTAGCTTTGCTCTCAAAGCTAGCTTGCTATTGCTACCGTTTCCAAGCTCCAATGCTTTCCAAAATAACCCTAAACTTACAAAACTTCAAGTAAAAAAATCAGCTAACAAAAATTTCTGAACTGCATAACTCTGATTTTACCAGCTCAGAATCAGACCCTTTACCTTGACCCCTAACCCCTTGAAAAAATATTCCTGGGAAAGAGAATTGTTTTTTCAAACTATAATCATTAGCCATAAACCTGTGCTGTCTTGTGTGTGGATTGGAACCCAGTGTTCAAAAAACCAAACCAAATTCAATATGACAACGGCCACAAGATGGAGCCAGATCACTACAAATCAAAGATACATTTAGTGGCTAGTAAATGGTAAACATTAAAGACATATATTAACAGAATTCAGACTTGATCTTTTTTACATAAAGAAAAATAAACTGATAAAGTATGATACAAATTACTTTATGCACGCAATCACATGCAGCAGTTAAATACTGTAAATTACTGTAATTATACACTTTTTGAAAATTTAAAGCAAGTGACAACTCCACCTGATGTGAGATTTGTGCTGAGAACAGAAGTTTGGTTAATTTGCGTGTCAGGCCCATGATTGACAATCACAATCTGAACAACTACAGTCAAAACACACATAACTTAACTTTTTCCCCGTTCCTTATCTAACTAATATGAATTGCCTGTATAGCTGAGAGATGGCATGTGACTACACACAATGTATTTCTTTTCTGTTTTTTACACTTCACTTAATTTACATACTATCTGTTGTTTATGTTCTGTACGCTGAACCTAGTCACAGTTATTTCATATCTGAGTAAACCCAGTGCAAGTTGTGCAAATTACAAACACACAAAACTATGTAAACTCACAGCATCTTCTCGAGTGTCTGAGAATAAGACATCTTGTCTGATTTCCTACTGCTAATAAAATACAGACTCTCAAACTTGAAATTGTTATGTTTGTCATTGGAAAAACAATTTTTTTTCTTCCCTCTCTGCCTTTACTATGTTTATGTGTAAAAGTAAGCATTTACTGGTATTTTTAAATAAATGTTTATTAACACACAAAATTATTTTATTGAACACAAATAAATGATTGTGGATTAGATGGGTATTATAATCCTGATAACCCTTCTTATAACATTTCAGCATACACGTCTGGTGGAGGGGAGGAGGGCATATTACAAAAGAGTTTACACATAAAACAAAGAAAAAAGAATAAATGTCCACAGGTTTGTGTGTGCTTGTGGGAGCCAGTGTAAGACTCGATTCGTCTGCTGTCCTCAACCTAAGCCTTCGCTGGTACAGTCCTTTGACCGTACTGACATTAACTTCTTTCTAGAGAAACATCACATTGAACTGATGAAAATATGTTAGAAAACTGAATCTTTCATATGTGCAGTCTGATGCTTCTGCTGTTTATGCCGCTTAACAACATCCTGGATTGAGAATCTTTGGTCTCCACATGAATAACAACTATAGCAATATAGCTGCAAGCAGCAATGAAGGGGCCAAGCATGACAGCAACAGTTACAAGTCGACTCAATATAATATTAAACTCAACTCAATTAAAATGATTTAATGTAACACATGTAAAAATGACTGAGATGAAAAGGATTCAGAGTTAAATAACCAAGACAATGAGACCGATTTCACAACAATAAAACATTGTGAAGACAACGTGAATCCTGCCAAATCGATGTTATCACAAACATTTGTTACTAAGCTGAACAGTTAAAAAGTGAAGACTGAACTGTTTGGTGTTATAGAGTTTAAGTGACAGAAGCCAAATTTGGTCCAGGGACTCGAACAACACAAGAACAATATGACAATGAGCAAATACTGCAGGTGCTTGGCCCCTAAAAATAAAATTTACACACATCAACTTACTCAACAGGAACACAACAGCCTCTTTAAAGAGCATATTGATTGGAACAGCAACACAATCTATCAACTTCACTGATATTTTTGTTATAAAACGAATCTGAACAGCAAGCAAACACAAATATAATAGCATAAAATTGACTGCAGCACATGATAAAGTGAGTCCTGCGCCTTCAAATGGCTCGTGCTCCTCATCACTTTCTCACCAACACTCAGTAGTGCTTGCTCACTCGCTCTTTCTAACAGTCACTCTCTCATCTGCTGTAGACCCTGTATTAATGTTCTGCCTCTGTCTCATGCTGAGGAGGGATGTGTCCCTCAATGAATAAGTGCATGGAAGGAAAACAAGACATGATTGTTATGTGGCTTTGGATAAAGAATGAGGGACTTAACATACTGTATAACAGCACTGACTGTTTTAAGGTTATTAAAATTCTGTATGTGCTTTCTCCTGTGCACATCTCTTTGTTTTTTTGTTTTTTTTGCTCTGACATTTCTAGGCATGTTTATGTCCCACTCTTAAAAGTCAATAAATATAAGGAACATTGGTCAAGTAGATATTACATCAGAGATGAAAAACATATATCAACATTAAAAAGGTAAACGACATTGGGTTTGTATAAATATGATTGTGTCCTTCCAGTTGTGCTTGATTGTGCAGTACAAAGAACCCGAATTAGGAGTAAATCTCTGACTATTTATGTTTGAGAGATTATGGCTCTGATTGTGTGCCCTACTCTTGATTCAGAGAGGTATTCATCGCAAGGTTACGGTGTAGATTTGGATTTTGACTGTGTCTGTTGCGACTCCGAACAGAGGAGAACGTAGTGTCACACCCTGGAACTTTGCACTTGTGAAGAAGGCGAAGGTGCACCGTTTTATAATGAGCCCTGAATGTGCCTTTGTTACTGTAAACTTTCTGACAGAGATGGCAGGTGATGGGTGATGAGCCATTCGTCTGTTGACTAAGGGAAGGCGGAGACGGGGCCGCTCCGTCGCAGCTGCCATCACTGTCTAGAGGAAGCCCTTCCTCACTGCCCACGTCTGAGTCCCAGGACGAATGAGCGCTTCCTCTGGTGCTCAGGTCCAGCACTGCTTCATTCTCCACAGCACCCTCTACTGGCTCAGACGCCCTCTCCAGCGATTTACTCATGGGGAAAACGAGGCCCGTACGGTGACTCTCTTTGAGGATGACAGACATCTGGCCGAGAGGCTCTTTGTGAGGAAGGTCTGGATGCTCTCTGCGGAGAGAAGATGTTCCTGAATGATCTTTGGTCAACAGCCTGTGGTGCAGATTCAGGTTTGCACTGTGTCTAGAGAATTGAAAGCAAACATGTTTGAAGACAAATTCAACATGCTTTTGTTTCTAATTTTTTTGCATTTATAAAAGCAATCCTCAAAGTCTTAGTCCTAACACAAAACCTGTCACATTTTCAAAAACTGCCTGGTGTAACACATTATTTTCCCTCAATCCTACCCATCTTACCTGTCTCTGCTGCGCCGGGATGGAAAAGCAGCGTTGCAGCCATCCACAGTGCACATGTGCATCTCCTTTAAGTGCACGTTGCAATAATGCATTTTGACACTGTACGGGTTTTTAAACGTCTTACTGCAGATCTCGCATGGGTGCGCCTGCTCGTCTTTATCATCTGGACATATGGTCTCTGGGTCGCTGCAGCTGTCTGCACAGTTTTCACTGGCATGTGTGAAATGGACTGGTCGGTGTCCACAGGGCTGCTCTGGCCGTGAACTGCATGCTTGTTCTTCACATTTTGAGGACTCTCTTTCTTTATCATCATTCTGTTTATCGTAAAAGAGAGAAGGGGATGATGGCGAGATTATACGACTGTCCTCCTGAGTTAGTTTGTCCCACTGTGTGTCCTGTGAATTGAGGCCAGATCGGACATCACGGTCCACAACTTCGTGCCCCATGCTGTTGATGTCACACTTTTCTGTGTCTGTGCAGGGGCTGAGGGGTGGAGTCTCCTCCTCAGACACGCCCTCCACCGCGAGCTCATCCTTCTCAATTTTAATGGGCATGCTGGATTTTCGGGACTTCTTCTTGGGCACCGGCTCAAAGCTGCTCTGCATGTGACTTGTGCTGATGGGCACTGAAGAAGACAGAAGTGGGAGAGAGGGCAGGCTGCCCGGCGTATGAGCCAGCTCAGCCGGGGTCACCAGGCTTCGATAAAAGGGAAGCACAGGCTGCACAGTCTTTAGATTGGGAAAGAGAATACCGCTCTGGCTCATGCCAGATAAAGAGCCGTGGAGTTTGGGCTCTGAGTTGCGAATGATGAAACTTGAGACGGTCCTGCTCTCTGGGATGGCAGCAAAGTCTCGCTTCTCGCCCTCGACTCCGTCCTCCTGCCTTGGGCTCATACCGCCCCGCAGGTCCTTGTCGCGATTATTGCGGTTCATGGGCATGTGCAGCCGCGGATTGGGGTTCGCACTGTGCCTGTTCCGACTGCGCAAGGAGCTGAAGACCATGTTGCAGCCCTCGATGGTGCACTTGTGTTTGATTTTCAAATGAACGGCATTGTAGTGAATCTTCAGAGTGCCCTTGTCGTAGAAGGTCTTCTCGCAGGCGCTGCAGAACACACGACCCTTCTTCAAGGAGCCGCTCTTCTCTCCACACCGCACCTTGTTCTCAGGAGACATGTGTGTGATTTCAGAAGCGACGGAGGGCGTGCAAGGTGTGGAGGGAGAGGAGTTCCCACTCACGTTAAACTCTTCCGACTCCATTTTTGGAGACTCTGCGTCCAGCAGCATCTCTGCTCTCAGTGGGGTGTCGTCGAACGGAGTTGCATCAAGGCTCACATCTGAAGTCTCGTGTCTCGTCGGTGCCTCCTGGTGGCTGGAATCGCTGCTGGAGCTCAGCAATGGTGCCGGAACAGAATTCAGCAGTTGCAGTGGCAGCATGAGGGCCATACTGTTGACCAGCGTTTCAAAATGGTGTCCGTTACTGCAACTGGGTGCTTCGGCTTTAGCCGGCAGACGCACAGGCCGCTGCGTACTGCTTTCGATGAAGCTGCGGATGTCAGAGTTGGTTCTTGTGGTTGGGACTACGACTGCCTGTCCCTCCTTATCCTGCAGCGCCATGAGCTCCACGATGGACTTGGTCTCTCCGAAGCGCAGGAACTGCTGCAGCGTAACAATCTCCTCTTCAAAGGTCATTATTGCCCAGCGGTCCAATACCTTACCGGCCACATCCTAGACACATACACACAAGGAATATCATTTGCATTAGGAATTCTAAACTAACAAATGTTCCACACTTGGGCCCTAAAATACTTCACAACTTTTGACAGATTGACAGAGTTACTAAATAACAAGTCTTCTATACATCTAATGCATGTGGACTTGAGAGGTCTAATTACTGCAGCAGAGCGATTCGTTCTGGAGCGTAATTTTTCTTCATTTAGATGATGCGGGTTTCCCTGTCGAAGTAGGAGGGGAGGGGAGAGATCAGAGGGGAGTCGGGCAAGTCTTTCACTCCGCCTGTAATTACTCTTGAGTGCCAGCAGGCTTTGAAAGTCATGCAGCAGCTTCATGTTGTAACCAGAATAAATATTTCATCATACAGCATTCATCTGGAGGTCTGAAGAGGCTTTAACTTTACATTCTCCACTAGAGGAACTACCATGAATTTAATTCAAGTACCTGAATACTTGATAAGCAAATAGAATGAAAGAAACCTCGGTGGCTCATCAATGGATTTTCAAGGAGAAGTATGACAAAACTGTAATTATCCATCTCAAATTGAAGTGTGTTTTTCTGCGAGTGGGGTCGAGTGACCGGATCAAATGGACAGCAGCTCACCTGCAGGACATAACCACGGATGTAGTCCTGGAGAGTCCAGTCCAGTGCATTTAGGATCTGAATGACCTCCTCCTGCTTAAGAACGCTGAAGAGGCGGTCCAACAGGATCTTGAGACGCACTGGAATCGCCTGCGTCCCATAAAGCATCAGACTACAGATATCAAATACCACATTGGAGTGAACAATCTCCACCTGGCTTCCTTGGTACATGTGATGAACCTTCAGCTTACTCAGAGCTGCAATCAAGCAATACAGGCATCAGTTCACAAGCAGAAATCAGAAAAGCATGTCTATATGTTTCATCAAAGCATTTCTGTCATTCACATCTAAATTTGTCTATCTGTTTGTTTTGGTGGCTTTACAGTGCACATTTTTAAATTTTAGAAGAATTTTTCATGTAGGCCTAATAAAAATGTGCTTTTATCTATTTCCTTTTGTGAATAAGAAATTATAGACAATATTGTAAATTATTACCATCTAGAGAAACAAATGATTACAACAAAAACCTGGGGCCACTACACTGGCCATCAATTAATAAATTACGCCACATAGGTTTAATATCAGAAAGGCGATTTTCATTTTTATAAATTTGGAAATAAAAGATTTCTTAATTAATGTTATTAATCTTATTATTTAAATATGCAAATTTAAGGAAGATTTAAGGTTCAACAGCATCTGTCGCAAAATGTTCATTATCACCACAAAAAAAAAAAAACCCTGACCTGTCTCTCATTTTCTTTAAAGAAAAACACAAACATAAATATTACAAGGAGGAATTTAATATGGAAATAAATGTGGTTTGATTTTTGAGGATTGTGTAAACCTTATAATAAAAAAAATGGAGTTTATCATTTGAACTTTGATGGTTATTTTAGGCATTACATTATCACAGAAAAGAGTTTGTTAAATTAGATATAAATCTGCACAAAAAAAGTTATAAAGCATTTTTACCCACAATATAATCAACTGAACATGCACAGTCATGTCACTATAATTCTAAAAATCTCGTTTCTATTGCAAGTGCCTCCCTCAGTGTAACAGATCTTAAAAGAAAAGAAAAGACAACATTATTAATTGATTAAGCTTAACTTGAAATTAACCCAAAATATTCCTTTAATGTGCCGTTAACGAGTAGAAACAGAGAAGAGTGTTAAATATGGTCTGAACTTGTGTGAATGTTTATGTGAAATATAATATTGTTCAGAATGTGAAACTCACCATGAGCGACCCAGCCGTGCCTGCAGTGCTCACAGAGACGCCGCCTCAGTTTACCAGGTTTGAAACTGTCACAGTTGCAGTTCACCACCGTGCAGCAAATAGCCTGTCAATCACAGGATAATAACATCACTGAACTGTAATTCATGTAATACACATTGTGTGTGTGTGTGTGTGTATGTGTGTGTGTGTTTGTGGGTTAGTTATATAAATAGTATATATATATGCATACACGCATCTATACACACAAACACTGTATTTATATTAAGCTCAAGATGTCATAAACATAATCACCAGGTTTTCATAATTCAAGTTCAAAGAGACACACCAGATATAGGCTAATTTTCGATTCCTTGTCCAGTTTTTAATTAATCTTTTTGCTGTTTTGCTGATTATTATTAATAAGGATATTGTGCTAAAAAATTGTAAGCATTTTTATAGAGTTTTAGGTTGGAGTTCACTTTACATGCACAGATATAATATAAATGAATAATAGAACGTATTCCTTTGGGCAAAACATACAGTGAGCTATTGTCATTTCATTTGAAATAAAATCACTAGCATAAACACTAGCATAAATGAACAGATCAAGTCTATACTGCCATAACACAAGGTAACAGCCAATAAAGCCACATCATATTTTTCCTCAAACCGTAACTATGAAAGACATCGGCACTTACACACACAAAGAAAGAGAGAGCAACCACTGAAAATGCGAAAAATTGTGCTGTATATATTTACATCATGACAGTCACTGGAAAGCACAAGACATGTTTTAAAATAATGATCTGATGCACTAGGTTATGTCAAAGAAAGTTCTTCAGAGGTTAATCTCCGAATATATTTCAAATATTTACTTAGGCAGCCTTATGTGCTGTTACTTTTCCAAAGCTGATGTTTTAATGAAACAAATGTGAGATTTTGTATTGTATTGTATTATTATTATTATTATTCCACACAAACGTTAATTCATGTTTTCACCATCAGTTGAATAATACAGCTCTATGGCTGATGGTGCGACTTCACTGTGAAATACGTGACAGCAATAATATAGCATATTACATTGGATTTCAGTTTTTAACAAATAATTGCATTTCTTAGAAATCATAATGTACTCTTTATGATGGACTGATTATTAAATTAATTATTTTGCAATGCAAAATTTGACAAAGGACACAAGTAGCATCCTAACTGATATGTTTTAAAACGTAATATCACATAATATGAAACAAATATTCCTTTGAGAAGTTAGCAGCTTAACTGGGACCACAAAAAGATGTGGAATGATATGAAGAGAGAAAAGCAGCAGCGTACGGTAAAAACAAGCTGAGCGTTGAATCTCTAACAGAAGGACTTTTACTGTCAGATCCCGCAAAACAGGCCTGTAGCAGCAAACAAAAGTGACTGATCAACATGAGCTTAATGAAGTCAGCACACACACACACACACAAAGCTTTCACGCCCCAAGGCCATTAACTGTGTTTGCCCGCCCAGAATCGGGGTCTTGGTCCCACTTTGGGACACTAACTCGTCACCATTAGCACAAAGACGAAGCCCAGATCTCTAACAGCTGGAAAAACAAACTAAAAACTGTTTGACTCCTGGTGTCCCATTAACAAAAAAATGTTGCTGATTGTCTATAATGAATGTGTCTTCAGATTAAACAAGCGTTCCACACACAAACATTGCAGCAGAGAATTACCCCTGTCTTGAAATGCATTCCAGTGGACGAGCAACAAAAACTCACACACTTGTGAAGACACATCACACCCATTGGAAGAGCACAATAAAGTTTCTCCTGATCTAGCTAGTAAATTGCTCTATTAATGGAAAAGGATCTTAATAAATGCATTCATATTTACATGCACAGTTGAGCAGTTTTTTCTCCCACACCAGTAAATTTGTACATTACAAAACAGACAAGCAAGCTTTTAAAAAGAACATTTTGCTTGCCGTAACAGTGCATGCACATAACTCATAAATCCTCTTTTGTTCTTTTTTAATTTCTCTAAGACAGACTCAAACTCAAACTAAACTTCTTACCTCAGACATTTTGATCAGACAGAAGTTTCCAGTGTTTCTGAGCAGTTTGCCATTCCAGCAGCTCCTGTCTGTACAAGTTCTCCTTTCTACTGCGAGAGATCCATCACTCACAGTTCAGTCACACTCACCCACACAACACACACTTTCTCCTGCAATCGACAATCGCTGCGCGCGTCCGCAGGCCCGTGTGAGTGTGTGAGTGTGTCCAGGATGAGTGTGTGCTGGAACTGGGCACTGGGGAGTGGAATGAGACCCTCCTACCCGTCGAACTCTCTGCCTCTCACCTTAGGAGATCTCTCTCTCTCTCTCTCTCTCTCTCTCTCTCTCACACACACACACACACACACACACACACCTCCCCCACTGGGTGGCGGGCCAGTCCCCTCACAGCTGGCTGGAAGAGGGCATGACACGCGTCTCTCACAGAGATTTGATCAAAAGGAATCACAAAGGCTGGAGGCTCCTAATGCAGTCAGGAGAGACTCTCTACCTCTGCTCTCTCTCTCCAGCAGTTTGAGTAATGCATTAAATCAATGCAGCCCGGCACAAGACACACTCAAGCACTGGATACTGTGTGTGTGTGTGTGCTTTAACAGCCTCTGATCAATCCCAGCAACTTATGCTTTTGCTCGCCAGAATCTTACATGCTTCATCCAATTCAACGTTTTCTTTGCAGTGATTCAAATATAATGTGTCTGATTTAAATAAAGAAAACTTTTAATTTCCCCAAAATCCTGGCTGTATGTTCTCTAGAAAAAAAAATGTGAAAAACGTTGGTCAGGCAGAAGGATGTAAAGAATTTTTGACTAAAGCTCTTTACTTCAAAAACATTTCATTAAACACATGTTTCTCGAAATTGTGCCTCGCAACGCATCACAATCAATCCATGAAGTTTATATCTACTGAGCTGATGAGGCGATATTACATTTGGTGCAGTCACTTGACATTTTAATACACCAATTACACAGCAGGTAAAAACATGCTGCGTTTAATCCATTACAGAGCAGGTTTTAACAGGTTTTGGCTTCTTTAACGCTCAGAGACGGATGACTGAGTGGGCATCTTCTCTCCTTAACTACAAATTTGCAACAAGCAAAATGGCAGGAACTATTACTGTGTAGCTAATATAGCTTGAAATATTTGGTTAAATCTGTATTACTTACAGGAGATCAAAGCTTTATTTGTAAGAGGCAAATTTTATGAAGTCACACATGGGAAGCCCTCAGTCGTGCAGCGAGACCCAGAGGACGCTTATCAAATCAACATGCAGAAATTGGCTGGATTGCAGTGCTGCTGTTTGTAAGATAGCTTTTTTAAAGACAGAATTCGTTTTGCTGATCTTCTCCCTCAGGCTGCGGTCTGGAGTCGAGTTCGACGCCGAGCAGCGGCTCGTTCTGGCAGATTCCCTCCTGCGTACTGCATTACACATGCAAACACAGATCGCTTCATCTACAACACATGGGGCATACGAGAGTGTTTTAACGCATTAACAGTTAAAATATCATTTCATTAATTCTTAGTATTGAATTGCACAAAACAACAGGCGATGTGAATAACCAAAGAAATGATGCTCCTTGTGAGCTTAGTTCATCCACAGTACTTCTAGATGCTGTATAATGTGCTGGGGATTTTAGGCAAATATATCAAAGAATGTTACTGATCCCAGAGGAAAAAAATGGATATCATTAACTGTAATTTACTCCCCTTTACATCGCTCCAAAATCTGCTCTTGGTCACTTTTGTTAAGCACCAAAGTGAGCCAAATATACCTCCACTGCTGAGAAAGTATAGAAAGGGTTAGAACAACAAAGAGTAAATTATAACAAAAAACTGTCCCTTTAACCTGCACAAGTCTGTGTTACTGAATGCTGAGACTCTCTCTCTATATATATAAATATATACATATATATTCAAAAGATAGTTGCTCAATTGTCATACAGTCAGAGCATTTAATAGATTATTGCAAAGAAATGACTCTTAAAATTACATTTCAGTGATTCTGTTGAATTCAGTAAAACATGACACATCTCTGCGGCACCAAACTCAATAAAGCACGTTAAATAAGCTTTCCCTCACGCCACTGAAAGGATGAAAAGCCTCATAGTGCTTTAATGAGGATCGTTTTAATCCAAAAAGGTACGAGTAAAAGCTTTGTGCCTGCAGAGAGTACTTCAAAAACACAGAGAGCAGCGAAGAGCAGCTTCTATCTCATAGTGGCTCTAAAAATACTGCCTTTGAACAAGCTGGAGGCCACAGCAGCCATGAGAAGTCCTCGTATTCAAATCCGACACCCATGCCACTTTCAGAGAGATGTTACGTCAGATGGTTGTGGAGGAGCTGTGTGACCTCTGACCTCTCTCTTCTCTGCACTCACAGAGGAGCAGGAACGAGCCCCGGGCGAAGCAAAGACAGATGTATGAAGAGGCAGAGCAAAGGTAAACGGGATTACGCTAAATCTGACCCTAACCCCAATCCAAACCCAAACCCTGGAATTTGTAGAACCGCAAACGGCTGTCAAGCCCAAAGTGACGGTGAAAGGCTCGGTGTGTGCGTGGAATCAGGTCAGGACGCTGGAGAGGATTAATAAAGTGCAGCAAATATCAGTTCCAGTCTGCAGAGTGTGTGTGTGTGTGTGTGTGTGTGCACGTCTCATCGCCAGTCTGCTATTGATCAGTCCAGTCCACATTAAGGAGAGATGCTTTTATGATAATCTGCTGTTGTCCATGTAATAGCTACATTAGACACGCTGCCTGCACATCGGACACCTGTTTGGTCTCTTTAGAATTACCGTTTGCATTACAACACAGTTTAATGGCCTTTTAAAAGGGGGGGTGGGGGTAGAAAACTTTCCAGAAGTTAGAGAGCACTTCAAAAAGCCATCAGCAGATGAATGATGGTGAGAGAGATGGACCATCATCGTGAAGGTGGGACACACACGCTGCCAAACGCTCGCTGACAATGGCCTGCACTTCCTCTCCTCCGTATAATTTCATCATAAACATTTGTGTCTCAATATACGGCCATCAGAGGACTTCTCACAAACCCGACTGAAAGCATAAGCTGTACATGAGTAACGTGTTTTATACAGATTAAAAACAAAGATCCAGCAGAACAGAGGAGAGAACGGGCGACAGAGAGAAAGAAAAGGAAAGACAGAGAATGGAGGGATTGCAGCGGCCACCTGGACTCCATCAGTTTCAGCAGCGTAAACATCTCCTACATTCCTGCTGCCACGCTGGCCTGAAGGGTCAGAGGTCATGATGACAAACGCATGACCCAGGAGCCCTGTGAGGAGGAGAAGCTTCTGGAATCTTTCAGCAGGGGACAGCGTTCAGTATTACCAGCCAAACACTGCACACCCATCACCCAGCGGTGTATCCCAGCAGCAGGAGAAACACTGACATTCCCATCAAACACACACACACAGGCATGTGCATGTACACACACACACACACACACACACGCACACACACACACACACACACACACAAACACACTCACACACTCACTCACACACACTCACTCACACACATACTTACATTTGTATTTTCTGGGGTCTCTCCATAGGTGTAATGGTGTTTCTACTGTACAGACTGTATGTGGTATTGTCCTACACTGACCCTACACCTAAACCTAACCCTTACAGGAAACACCCCTACCCCTGTACAGTTTTTCAATTTCATCGAACACTGTTTAGTATGTTTTCTAAGCCTTTTGTTTTACCGGGACACAGGAAGTGTCCTCATAAACCATGTTTACGTAGTATGTCATTATACACATTTGTGTCCTCGTAAACCATTTATTCAAGAACACACACACTCACTATCATTTTGTGACACTCAACTCATTCTTTCACATGTCTCTGTCTCTCTCACACAAACCGTGTTAAGAGGAGTATTAGTGGCATTAGCGTCAGCAGAAGGAGCCGATGTGTGTTGAGTTGCTGCAAAAGGTCTGCAGTATGTGAGTACTAAATGTTAAAGTCTCATCTAAAATTCCGATGCTGTGAGTTATCTGAAAAACATAATTTTCCAGATTAGAGCAATACAATATCTGAACGGGTTTCAGCTCTACAGTGCCACAAATTACTCGGTGTGACTGTGAAAATATGTTTAGATGCACTGATGCAAGTGAAGCTTTTTTTGACCGTACTTCTAAAAAATACAGGTCTGTTCATGATCTTAAAGTAACAGAATTAGTTTTAGTGAGAATTACTTTCTGAAAGTGTATTATACAATACCAATTTAACGAAAATAATTCATTGGAATGGAATGTAGATGGTGAAGCCTGCAGGTGTAACCCATCACACACACACACACACGACCTGGTGTCAGCGAGGGGTGCAGGGTGCAGTGTGTCTGCATGAAAGTGTGTGGATGTGGGCAGGGAACTGGTTTATTTTAGTATGGGGGTGTATTTGGTGTTTCGTGTCTCCATCCTCTCGTCTCTTCATTAGGGTGGAGACAAACTCTCTCCGTTGTTTGATTCTCCTGTAACACTCATGACCTTTTCCTCCAAAACAGCCTCTCTCCACCTGTTAACACATACAATCTGCACAACTGTGACAGACAGAGAAGCGCTTTGGACAAAAACGAAAGAGAATGTTTCATTGCCAATCTCTTGTTCAGCTTAGTAGCTGAAGCGAAGGGTAAATGTTTAAGTGTTTTGTAGAAGTTGTTGGTGGAGAGCAGCAGTTTTAAGTTGTTATCTGTTGATCGCAGACGGAGGCATGTGCCGCCCCAGGCAGCTGATGTGTGTTGGGGCTTGTAAGTGTGAAAGCTGCTCTTGGCCCCATGAACACTGTCGGCCAGGTAAAGAAGCCCTGTGCTGCCGTTCTCCCGCCAGCGCTCGTGACCCACTCCAAACTACCGTACAAACATCATCAGCTGCATGCGATTACACACTTTGTTTCTGACATTTCCCTTTAAGGGCCAAGGGGGGTGACGGGGTGGAATTAGAAAAGCATGTGGTGTCTGAATTAACTGTGAGACAGATTCACATACTTCCTGCCACACTGCAGATGCCATAGCGCTGGAAGCCAGCCTCCCAACACACACACACACACACACACACACACATTGGTTTTTGGGATTTATGGGGACTCTCCATAGGTGTAATGGTGTTTCTACTGTACAGACTGGGTTAGCTAACCCTAACTAACCCTAACCTAACCCTAGGTGTAATGGTGTTTCTACTGTACCTGACCCTACACCTAAACCTACCCCTTACAGGAAACTACAGCCATTTTTAGATTTTCATAAAAACACCATTTAGTATGTTTTTTAAGCCTTTTGAATTACAGGGACACTGAAAATGTCCTTCATATTGTAACACCTTCATATTGTAATGCCTGTCATCATTATACACATTTGTGTCCTCATAAACCACATAAACATGCACACACACAGTCACACTCTCATACACACACACACACGATTACACAAATACACACTCACACACACACAGAGTGAGGCAGCCTCCCAAGAGACATGATTCACCTGAAGGAGCCAAGCACTGCCAGATGTGTCGGAAATGGCCAGGAACCCACGGACACACACACATCCACACACACACACACACACACACACACACACATTCGTACACTAACACATATGCATACTCATGCACACAGGCTAACACACGCTAACACTGTTCACAGCATATGCTTTCAGTCAAGGGTGAAAAACGCAGGCACCAGCACATGCCAAAAGCCTTTCAAGCATCAGACTGCAGCTTAGCGCACTGATCCTGCTAGTCAGCAGATACATGTCACCATCCAACAAGTCAAGGCTGGTTAAACTATAAAACAGCTTAGGGACCTTGTCCAGACACCCAACCCGGACTAACAAAATATACCTCTACATCTCTCTGAAGTCTCTTTGGGCACTCCCACAATCCAACACCCAGGAAAGACAGAAGAATACCAGCTCTCACTATAAAAGTCACGTGAAGCTGCAATTAAATGTACAAGAGCTCTTGACAGAGAGCAGGGCACATCAGCTGGATATGTTTTCAGTAAACTAGTCTTGAGAGTGTGGTGGTGTAGGTGTGTTTCGGCGCGGTCGCTGCTGGCTCACAGATGGACGTGAAGTGCAGCAGCTTTGAGACGCTCATGTGGCGGCTGGAATGTAGATGTTGCACAATGAGCTGATTGTTTCATGGCGATACGTGTCTGAGCCAAAGACACACCTGCCCAAACGTGGCCACAGCTCTGACACAACTAGAGCAACATCTATCAGCAGTCACACACACACGCAAAAGCCATTTACTCTGATAGAGAGGTTTAGAAATGTCCCACCCTGAGGATTTTCCCAGCTCAAGCTTGTCTGCTTTAATATCATTTTAAGGGATATTTGAGCTGGATAGATTCCCTGATCCTAGCATACAGGAAGTTTGAATAGATAAATAGAATTTGAATAGAATTGACCAGATTAAAACAATAACACACTGAATAAAGAGAAATCATAAGAATTGCTTTTTATCATTTAGTACTGCTTGATTGTGGACTAATTGTCCACAAGACAAAATATTAATTGAATTTACACAGCTGACCCTGTGCAACGGTTTAAACGCATTTGATTTGTTAATACGTTCCCTGGATGATTCCCAACTGTTGTTTTTTTTTTTGTTTCTTGATTAGTCCCTTGTTTATCTGCTCTTCCAATGGTCTAAAGAAAAATCCTCAATTCTTTAGTTGTCCAGCGTCTTCTGCACTTTTGAGCATTTCCTTCCAACAATGCCTGTAGAGATTATCTCTACATATTAGAATGACAAAACCACCAGTTCTTTAATTATTTGACTTGATTTAGCCACATTGGGGTCTTCGTGTCATGGACACATCACACATTTAGATTATAAAGACATTTAAAGAAACAGTCATATCAGCTCAGGATTGATCTATGGAGCACATTTTAAGCTACATGGCCAAAAGAAGGACTTCATGCATTCTTGTTATTTGACTAAGATGTGAAGTACAAATGTAAAGATAAGGATCTTCACTCAACATTTAGGAACAATTTGTAATGGGAAATGATATGTTTTTAGGGGTACCTGTGTAAGCATTGCATTTTGTAAGAAATTATGAAATTATTATATCAGAATTATTTCTGATTGTGTCTAAGGGGTCTAAAACTGTGGTTTCCAATCAGGAAACCAGGGACCATTGTAATAGCGCTGACATCATATTTTATTTGTTTTATTAGAACAGGAGGTTATTTAAATCATTCAAGTAATTTAATACATAATTTGAGACGACTGACTAGGCTGTCCACTTTATATGCTCAAGTTCATGAAGGGGTTAAATATGTAAAATGTAGTAATAAGTAGTAAATGTAGAAAATTTATTTTAAGCCAGAATTTTAAAGGATTGCGAAAGATTCCTTTGGTTACAATGTCACAAGATGTCAGCTTAATTTGTATAGAACTTGCTCTTGTTCACAAAACCACACATTTATCAGTTGTTGGTATCCACATCATCTGCTGGAGAGTTCTGGGCTTGGGTGATCACCATCATGGGTCAAAACATCCAGGCTTTTTTCCTGCTGTCTCCAGATCAAGGTGAGGTTTTCACAGCATGACATCCTCAAACTGACCTAGACACTGGACAACACAGCAAACGGACATCTATGGGTATTTACTTGTTTCTGGAAAACGAAAATTCTATCATATGATGGCAACACGCAGACCCGTGCAAACGCTGTGGGCTGTGAACGTGCAGATTAAAGTGCCCAGCTCTTCAGAACACCATCACTCCTACACCGCCTGTACGAGCCGGTCACGAGACGTGCAAACAGGGTTTTCACATATAGAAATACAAAAGTGGTCAGCGTTTATGAAGTTTAAGAGTTCTGCAGCCTGACAAGGTCTTCACCATATCTGCGCTGTCAGTCATGAATGTCAACATGCTGTAAATCTGGCTAGTTTATGACTGATAAGAATGTTCCAGCATTTATTGTGCTCGCTGCGGAAGAAGAGCAGCCTGTGAAAACGGACAGCAGAAGCTCTTGGTAAAACAGACGTGCAGCATCTCTGTGGAGAATAGCCCTCTCTCTTTTCTTCTTTCGGATGAGCTGAAGGAAAATCGATAGACTCTGGTGTAATGCCTGCGATGGCACTGGTAATCCAGAGTTTGCATTAATCTTTCACACACTCAGAGAGCACCCGTCTGCTTCTGTCTCCCTCCCAAACAGAATAGCCAAGCATCCAACTGAAGTCATTACCAAAACATTTTCTGTATAAAATCATAAACACAGTCTCATTGGCAATGACATGTATCCCTGACTAAAAGAAAAAGGAATGGAAAGTTACTGCATTTTAGAATGAGAGCTGTGGGGTCACCATGAGATAACACACTTCTCTCTGACGCTGCGCTCACTGCTCCTGCGTGTGTGTGTGTGTTAATGCACTGATGGCCTCGTAAAAGCTGGACCTCCTCCCAACAAACTGAATCATAATCTCCCAACTTATGAGGAATTCACTGTTTATGGCACAGTTTCCATGTTTTTCGTTCCATGACATTAGAGGAGCGTAAATCAGCCGTGTGACGGCTCTGACTGGTACAGGAAGGGAAGCTGCTCTGAGAAACACCCACATTCTCTGCCAGATGTGCTTTATAACCCCCCCACCATCACAGCACACTGACACCACATATTCACTCTTTCTCTGCGAGCAAATCTTTGTGTAACTCCACAAACCAAACCAAATTAAAGGGATCAACCTTGTTGTGAAAACACCTCACCGCACAGAGTGAAGAGAGCACGTCTTTAATGTTTCACGGGCATTTTGAAGGCCCTTTCTTAACACCAAACAGTTGACAAACGTCTGTTTCAAGAGGTCAAGGTTTTGCTGGTTACAATATTGCTCTGTTAGCCTCTGCTGGTAGATGTCATAATTACTCACATCTGCAAAAAGCATCTGTCTTAATTGATGGTGCTTCCAAGTATCTATGTATTCTGGCTAAATAAAACATTTTCAAGGCAGCTTTAAACTGCATGTTATGAAAAACATCACTATTATACACTTCTTTAGTCTGTTCACACCAAGAGTGAAACAGAAATCTCTCAGAATGAGGAAAATGCAAACAGTGGTACAATAGATGACAAAAAAATAAATCAGTTACTCCATCAGAAGCAAAGCGTAGGTTCAACTGTAATTTTATTAATGGAAATACAAAATGAAACACGTGAAGCATTGCAGAAATAAAAGTCATCAAATGACAGCAGCCAAAAGGCACTGGTAAATAAACGGATATAAAACCCATTAAGTGTATGTGTATGATTCATCGTGGGTTTCAGAAATGTGCGTATTTGTATTTTCCTGCGCTGAACACATTCACACAGCAACAGAGTCTCTAATCAGTTCCCTTCCATTATTAACAACAGTAAAAAACGCATTTTCTTTCAAACGAGCTGATACCTTAAACATCATGAGACTCCATTTCCGGTTCAGTGAGTCTGTCATATAATAGTGCGGTCTCGAGTGATGCAGTTTAACCTCTCTAAGCATTAATGGCAGGGAAAGCCCCTTACACTTGCGAATGAACACGTATTAAATGTTTCTTCGAGGTTATAATACATTTACAGTAAGAATGATTATATGACTTTTTACACATGCCATGTGACCTGTAAATGCAAAATAATACTCCTTTTTCGAATTGCCTGAAAAACCATCTAATGAGAGCATAAAAACATTTTTGCAATATATTGGAGTTTTTACATAATTTACGCGTATCTGTTAAGCGTATTTTCCATTCGCAATTGCAATTTGCACTATTTTAAGTGCAATGGAAACGCGGCTTTTGTCTCTGCACGCCGTCCGTTAAACTCAGATAGACTACTCAAAGCTGATCTTGAGTGATTTGATGGATGAAATCTTTTACACTCCTGTAGCTTGGGTAAACGTGATGAAAAATTCTGCTGTTGTTTCTTTGATATTTTAAATGCAGTGTTTACCGATATACTGATAACGTGATGGCGGCGCAACGCTCGGTCGCAGCGGCTCGAGGCTCTCCCTTTCGGTGCTCTTAATCTCATCGTACATGTATATAATGTACATTGTATATGTGTACAGTGACAATAAAGACATTCTAATTCTAATACTGTCCTTGCGGCATCTGTGCTGTTACTGAACTGAATAGAATCAGCATTGACTCCAGTTGAATAATGACTGATGTCTTCTGTAAAAGCTGCTTATCGCTGAATTGAAATTGATTCAGTAAATGGGTGAAATAAAAGGAACATTCTACTCAGTTTTACTGAACTGAACAGAAGCTGAATAATGACTCTGTAGTGGTCTCATTTCTGAACGTTGTGTTATTAATCTGTTACTCTCCTGTTTACTGTGAAGAAATTGCAGTTTGGTGCCTTCCTGTACTATTTTAAAGTATTATCTGAATTACAAACACATTAAACATTTTAAACAACATTATGTATTTCAACCATTTACTGCTTACTGCAAATTGATATTCTTCTAGTTGTTGCCCTACAGCGGCTAATCAGGTCTCATCCATGGACTGCCTTCTGTGTTTAACAATAAGGTGCAAAATTTGTGAAACTAGGATTAGTACGACCATAAAAAGCATGTCATCGTTGTTGTGGGTGAGTCTGACTCTGGTCATCATTCGTGCATCATGATTCGTACAGCCATTCAGAAAAAAACTGAAACCGTCCAGTCATTATCACTGTGTAAAGACATGGACTCAGATGGCACACTTCCTGTCCCACAGGACTGTATGTAGGGTTCTGGTCATCTTTTTAGGTGTCAGATGGATGCTCATGGGTTAGCTTGATGCACATTTCCACTGAGTTCACTCGAATACGAGCTGCTTCTACCGACAGTTAAAGCTGCATTACCTCCTGAACGTGTCCACAAACACAACTATAGCTCTTCAGTTCATGCAGATGTCAATCCAAAATTAAATTACAAGTTAATCACAGTTACCTTAATCACTGGACAGAGCTAGTTGTTCTTTGGCAGATTTAAGTTTTGGATGCTAAGAAAGATTCAGTGCTGGTTCCGCCAGACATGTGACCCAAAACTGCAATCTTATTGGTTTTTTCCTCAAAGAAAAAAAGTGTAAATAGATGCCTAGAAATCTTTTATCAAAATAGTTAGCATAATATACATGTGTTTAAGCTCATAATAAGCCATCGTTTCAGCTCTCCAACATTGTGAGTTCACTATTAAAGCTCAGTACTGCCTTAATCAAAGGAAAGAGAGCATTAATCCAAGTGCTCAGGAATGTGTGCGTGTGTGTGTGTGTGTGTGTGTATTACAGGCTGCTGGCAGGACAGGCAGTAATTGGAGGCATGCAGATATTCAGAGCTTCTGCTCGGATGGCTTCAGTTCAGACCCACCGGTTCAATCCCTTCATTCCACCTGACTGGTGAGCAAACAGCTGCCTTTTGTTGCCCCAGTGTGTCTTCATTGCTCTTATTAGGGATGCGCTCTGACCAGCATGTCATATATACTACATCACAGCAGATCAGCCAGTCACATGCACATCCTCGCTCACAGGCTGCCAAACTCAAGTCTTCATGCTTCACAGTAATTTTTTGCATTGTAAAGGTGTGCGGACACATAAACAGTAATGTTTGGTGTAGTTTTTTCTTTCAGTTAGTTAGTTAGTTAGTTAATTCTTTCAGTGTGGTTCGGCAGCGACGGGTTCTCTGAACTGTAATTGCAGCCATGTACATATTTCAGTCTGAAATATTATTTCATTTCTTTAGTTTGATTAGATGTTGTATAAGTAATGGTCAGGAACCATACTCAAACACAGGTCGGTGACAGAGAAGCACTACATCTCAAAGTACGCGCTTTAACCGCGAAGCCACGTTTCTCTGATTGGTTGATTGGAATGTCTTGTACTTGGTGAAATCACGCTCAACACCATTGCACACTGAGTCAAACATTTTAGTCCAAAATTAAAAAAATAAATAAATATGACCTTACATTGTGTCAACCACATTTACACACTGCCTCCAAAATGTTTGTCCGTCATAAAACAGTTTGGTTTGATTTTCGCATCCATAGCATGTATTTGTTACAAAAGGATGACATTTGATGACAAAATTCTGGCTAATAATAATAATAATTATAATAATAATAGATGGGAATAAAGATAGCTCAGTCCAGTTTGACTAACACTCATCTGCTCAGAACAGATCTGTTCTAAAGTCTGATAGCATTTCAAGATTCAGGTACAGTCAGGAGTCTAAGATCTTCTACGTTTGGGGAAGAGGAATGTGGGGCACAAATCTCTAAGTGTCCATCCATCCCGACACAGAACCACACACAGTGTGTCCGGATTGAACTCCAGCAGGAAGTCCCAGTTCCTGACACCATCAGTCTTGTCACAAAAAGGTCACACATAAACCCAATTTATGGTCAACACTGTTTGCAAAGTAATTCCATGTACAATGTCCAAGCAGTGTTTTCCTAAGGTTACCTCTGGGCAGAAAGAAATGTGTTTAGCCGTCTCTTGAGGAGAGTGTGTTGTATTTGCTAGAGAAGTTCTGCGTCACAGAGACGAAGTGTCCTGAAATAAGTACACAGGATGTTATTTGAGTGCAGGTAGGTACAAATGTACATTTTTTCTAAGCCCTCCAATGCCGTTCAGTTTCAAACACCATGAGACACTGGTCTTAGAAAGTTTTCCGCAAATGATCTTTCCTGTGGCGGGATTATGACAACAGCAGAAACTGATGCTGATAATCACTGAGCAACTGATTGCAACAAACCCCTTCAGCTCTATGCATTCATTCATTCAACATAAATGTTTTTTTGCAACTGGTTGATGCTTATACATATATATATGTGTGTGTGTGTGTGTGTGTAGTTAGCTTCGATTCTGGATATTTTTCTTCTGTTCTCTGAGTCCCTGTCGCCTGTTATGTTGCTTTTAGGATTTTAGGTGTCAATCTAACCCCACTGGTAAAAAGATCAAGAGACAAATTCCTTTGGTGATCAGATAAGTTTGTGCATTTGTTTTGGAGTGGTAATATTTGTCAAGAAATTGTTGTTCAGTTTTGTATGTGTTGCTAACACATATTCCTCAGCATTCAGTCGATGATAGTATCCTGTCATCTCATGCATGAACATGTCAGTTTGTGTAACTGTCCTGTCATACCCATTGTTGATTCATGGATGCAGACAGGAGCTCATGCTGCTTTGCACTTTATGCAAGGTGAGTCAAATTTATTACTATAGCGTCGGTGGGGAGCCGGTCGATACTCGCGTCAGCAGCCCAGCATTTCTCTTCACTTCACACACATGCAGAGAAAACAGCAACCTCATGACAGATCTAACCCGATATTAGCCTCTGTTTCTCTGCTAATAACACAAGTAACACTTTGGAGTAAATCACAGGATGTGAGCTCTCATCTTCAGACTGGAAATGCATTGGTTCAGAACACTGGAAGTCTTTTTAAAACAGACTTTTTCATAAATACACTGAAGCAGAGACAAGATCTTGCATGAAACACAGTCCTGTGATGTTTGATCTGCACCTATTAACGTATGATATATTCTGTAATAATTATCTGCGACACGTCTCTGTGAAATGACCCTGGTTTTGGCTTCAAGGAGGTCAGGTCAGAGCCGGTCTGTGGTGGCCTTCACAAGTCTCTATCCTGGCTTTAAGTTCAGAAGCAGCCCTAGAGAAGAGCAACGTGTGTGTCGATGGCCAGCGGGCACCGTGTCTCTGCGTAAGTGTATGTGCCGTGTCGCCCGGAAGGCTGGATGCCCTCATGTCCGATCTACAGTGGCAGATCACCATGGGAAGGCAGACCGGTGGCCACTGATTCCATCTCTCTACCCAGAAGGCCTTGTTTCAGAGGAGATGCTCTAAGTGGAGCTGAGAGCTCTGAGTGGACAATTAGAAAATGGCAGTGAGCGAGAGGAAAATCTACATGGCAGCTGTGAGACTCGGCTGCCGTCGTATGCTAATGATCCAGCAGATTTCCCAGCACACCCTGACAGCTCCAGGTTTGAGCCGCACGGGCCGAAACCCTGCGCAAGCGACTTCTGCGTATTCCTGAAGGCCAACCATTGATCCATAAAGGGCTCTGAGGAGTTTAAGAGTCGTGACCGCTGAAACTCTACTAAATGTGATATTTGAGTTGATCCTGTTCTTTACAGTGTTTCTTCACTCCACACCATCCGTTATTATAATATGGCATTCCGACTGGTTTTGATCAATTCACTGTGCTACCTAAAAACTCAATACGTGTGTTTAACTCTTCCCAACAGTAGTTCAGCAACAGTTTTTTAACAGTAGTTTTTATGCTGGTGAATGAAGCACCACTGAACATGTTATCATCCTCGTTGTGTTTGGATCATACAGTCAACATTCTCACACATCATTAAATCACGTTTGAACACTAATGATCGTAAAATTTTAATTGGGATTTTTACACTGTGTGAAAATGTATAATATTTTCAGGAGAAAGACAGGCTAATTTTCTTAAATTTCTTTCTCTTGTAAAATAAAGGTTCTGCAGTTTTTCCTGTGGGTATCAAAGACAGGACTTCAGCAGATATTTTAAACAAAAGATTCTCAAACCTGTTTGCTAGTTAAAGATGGTGGTGAGTATTTGATCCCAGTCATTTGGCAGGGTTTAATTCATTAATTCAGCCTATCTTACCATGCACAAATGGCATGTTAGGCTTTGTTTGTCACGTAAACCTGTTCCTCACAATCTAGTAATTGCTCTGAAAACGCTTGGCCCCTGCCGCTTTCCATCTGGATCACAGGGCCTCTGAAAGAACCTGCTTTAAGGCATGGCAGGTCATGGTGAAACCGGCAGATATGAGTATGTTTACTTCATTTTCCAGCTTTTCCAGGAGCATTTGGAGATGGTGTTTCCTGCGTCTGAGGGGTCACCGCAGCGCTGCGCTTCGCCCCTCTGGAAAATACATTTTTCACTCCCATAGACAGATCAAAGGCTGAAGACGCAGATCAAAGAGCAGAGACATGCATCTCCAGTCATATCTGTGTTGTTTACATGAATGCTAAAGGCACTAAAATCAAATATATTTTACTTGAAAAATATATGTTTTGTGTCAAAGTATTTTGAAGCCACTTTTGAAGTCCATCAGCACACCAGGGTATAATTTGAAAATTTCAGATGATGGTGTCAAGCTTTAATGTGATTGGAGGAATAGCCTTATACAGTGACCAAGACTCTTTACCCTCAGCGTGGAAACGAGAAAAGCTTCATGCTGTATTGAGCGACACGTTTGCGCTTTGATTTAGGCGAATTACATCATTTCGTACACTTGTTCTGAACTTCACAGAATTTGTATGTTTCTGTGAAAAACAACCAGTTAACTGAAGCGCTTTGTATCACGAGGATTGAAACGAGCTCAGATTAAACAGTTAAACAAACTCGTCTGACGCTGAACCTGCAATCTTTTACCGAGGGAATATACAGTCAATCTCCACAGATTCACATTTTTAAAAAAGTACATTTAAATATGAATTATTTATTTTTAATTAATGTCAGACTTTATCTTTCCTCCTTTCATTGTTCCAGTTTTCTTGTTGCTTTTTGATTGTTTTCATGTTTTCAGATTTTTTTTTTAAATGTAATGAACTGGGAGCTTCACTACACAGATGTTTTCACTGATCACTGATTCTGATGGGCTCTACAGCATTTAGTGGCTTCACTCGCATCTGCTACAAAAACGGTGTTAGGGGGATATTAATAAATATAAGATGAAATGGTCAGAAGTTATCATTATAGTCAAAAGGTTATTCGATGCTAATTTTCTACTTCTTAGCATGTGCGTCTAGCTGCAAATGAAAGGCCGATGGAGAGATCAGAGAAGTCTTTGGCCCATCGCTGCTTGCAGCTCTTGCAGCATTTGAGGGCTGTCGGTATGTTTCAGACGCGGCGGCGCGTGGACGCCCCGGAGCCGCTCCAAACCACCGCACGCGATCAGCAGGGCAGAAGACTTGACGCTTCACATCAGGTGAGTCCACTTCTTCTCTCTGTCGCAGATGCACTGCTTTCCGAGGCCACAAGTTAACCTTTATTCAGCATGACAAGCACATGAATGCTGTTCATGCCGCGTAACCGTGATCCTCTCGCTCTGTTTGTGGACAGTCTTCAGGTTAACCACACCGGTTCCTAACCTCAAACTCGTAACAGACTCCCAATCTCACACCTGAGCATGGCGCTAGCGCAGCTGTTGTTTCGGCGATGTTTGGCACATCGTTCACCTAAAGGCGCCCGAACTGAGAAGAATCCGGAAGTAGAAGCTAACAAATCGGTTCTCTCTGTACACAAGCCGCTTCACAATCGACCAGAGATGTACTGTCCTGTTCTGCTGATTACAGCCGTGTCGAAGCCACCGTTAGCGCACACAAAACGACTTCATCTCAAATGAGTCGCATTGTTACAGCAATTTGCAGTGAGGCCATTTTCGCAGTGCTTTGGAATATTAAAGCCTGATTTATATTTCAGCAGTTTGACACCTTGACATTTTGGCACCCCTGTTTTGAATTTCAGCATGCGTTTTGACATGTTTATATTAATAACATTGTGATCTCTGAAGGCCATTGCCCCAGGCTAGTGCAATGAGACTACCAAAGAAAGGCATTTCAAAAGGAATTCTAGAGCAGCAGAGGGACTCCTCAAATCAGCTCTGATACTTTAGGCTGATAAAAATCCATTAGGCCCAGCGGCACAGACGGGGGGGGAAGGAGCGGAGCGCCTGGACAGGCCGAGAGCCGGCGGGGGGCGGGAGGACTCTGCGCTGGAGATCCGTTAATCAGCGGCTCAGGAGATCTCACGAAAGAGCCGTGTTCTGCAGATCGGTGCTGCTCTTTAAAAAACAATCTGCGCTTGGAAGCACGCCTGTCTTTCTGCAGCGTTTGACTGATGATTCACTGCGAGGGATGGAGGTGTTAGGCCTCCGCGCCGGACGGGTGAGTGAGTGGATGGATGACATGAGGAGAGGATATTGCATTAGTATCAGACATGCTGAAATGTGACACATACGGCAGCAGATGAGATTATATTAGCACACTGCAGGCTCACATTAACTCGTATGATTGAATGAAAGTGTGCCATTAGACAGCAACACACTATATTCCATAAAATCAGCAAAACTGATTTGATCTTCACTTTTATTCTGAACACACACCCACACCCTAGATTGTTCTGCTTAATTGAGAAGGATAAAACAATCACATCATTCCTAACCTCATTCGTTGTTGTTGTTTTGTTTTTCCCCAAAGGGCATATGTTATGTATACACACATTTCTGACATGTATGTGACCCTAGTCCACAAAACCAGGCAAAAGTATAACAGTATATTTGTAGTAATAGCCAAAAATACATTGTATAAGTCAGATTTTTCTTTTATGCCAAAAAATATTTAAGTACAATCAAGATTAATCAATAATATGCATTGTGTCACGCCGTGGGCGTTCCATTTGTGTCTGTCTGGTCTTGTCTCCCCCTCTGTCTTTGTATCTTTTGGTTTAGCC
>JAUCMS010000034.1:12234103-12244482 GCA_032357445.1 Enteromius radiatus
TAACGGTGAACGCTAACACCATGTTTCCTGATAATATCAACATGTAAAGCATTAAAAGCAACGGTCCTAGTACTGATCCTTGAAGTACTCCATACTGGAAGACATGACACTTAATACCTTTATTTTGAAATTAAATATACAGTATAACAATTTAAATACGGTTGAATGAATTGCATATGTTAGTGTGTATTTCCATAGATGGGTTTGTTCAGCATGTTGAGCATCGCTAGTCCAGCTTTGAAACTATCGACAGTTCTAAGAAAAAGACGACAGGTACAGAAGCTACGATCTTGATCAGGCACTTTAATGAAAGCGTTCAAAGATCAAATCAGAGTCACAGATGTTACACATTTCTAATGTTAAGTGCAATTGGCTGTATTTTCATGGAAAATGACTTACATATTCCTACTAAAAGACATATCAGTGCAAAAACCCAAAGTTTGGCAACGGATGTTAGCCATGATAATCAGAAATGGCCGCTGAAACAGTGTTGCCCAGCAGCAGCAGCAGCATTTGTGAATCACAGACGCTTGTGTTTAACTCTCCCAGTCTCCAGACGGCGTGTCTGACGGATCTTCATCATCAGAGTTGTTAGACACCTTCTTCATCCTCATCATGGCAGCTTTGATGCTCCGCTCGAGCTCGGAGTCTGTGCTGTGCGTCGAGCCGCTGGAGGGCGGGACTTTCTTCAGGGTCACGCCCAGACGGATGGCTGAGAGCAGATCGTTTCTGACGTCGCTGCTCTCCGCACTGACCGTGACCTTCCGCAGCTGCTTCTGTCCACGCTGCAGCGACGCTAGCAGCTCGTCCATCGATCCTGCATCACAAACATCTCATTCACTAAAACTCAGATTTCAGTTCAGGATCGCATCCTTGAAATAACACGCTCGGATGTAACCTGACTGTCCCTCATCCAGCAAACTGAAGAAACAGGACGCTGCTCTTAATATCTGTCCTCTAATCACTCGAGCCGCTCCTGAACGTGACGTGTGAGAGGCTTTTATTAAATGACTGGCTCAGCTTTGAGGATTTAAGAGGAGTCTGAGGTTATCTTTAAGAAGATTTTACAAAAACTTGAATTCTTAAGTGCAAGGATAAGTATTTATACAAACTATTCATAAGTCTTTTCTTAAGATGAAACACAAGAAGAAAACAGCTTTTATTTTCTGTTTTGTGAATCTGGCTGCTGGAGAAGTAGTTCTGTGACCTCACTGGTTATTATTATTATTAACCTAGATTCGCATTACTGGATTGTTCTTTAACACAACAGACACTCCAAGCAGACATGAGCAGAAAGTTTTTGACACTCACCTGAGTTTTGCTCTAGAGTGTTTCTGATGGGCAGCTTGGCACTGATGGGCGGGGGAGGAGGAGGAGGGAGGAGCGGAGGTGGAGGAAGAAGGGGCGGAGGAGGAGGAGGAAGGTTAAGAGGAAGAGGAAGGTTATTAGGAGGCGGAGGCATCTGGTCTGGCGGTGCTGAGGCTGATCCAGGTGGCAGTAGAATCTGCACCGGTATGTCTCGCTGCTTCTGACCCCGCCTCTTCCTGTGGGGGGTGGAGCTCTGCGGACCCAGGCTGATGATTGACAGGGGCTGGGAGGAGTCATCTGTGCTGGAGTCATGTGACACTGGCTTCACGTGAGCCGTCTGTAAGGCGTACTGACCCTGATGTCTCTAAACTCAAGGAACACAGGAAAAATTTAGTGAAGCCATGATGAAACACACACACACACACACACACACCCCCCTCACCTCTCTGAAGCTGCGCAGTCTGTTGAGCGTCTTTGCTCTCTCGTTCTCCACCCACTGCTTCATCTGCTCTTCCTCAACTCTCCTCTTCTCTCGCTTCTGATCAAACACACACACACACACACACACTTAGAGAGGAATCACCTCTGATTCAGCTCATGACAGAGTTTGAATGGGATATGGAAATGTAATGACAGGAACAGGAATTAACGATTTGAACTTAATTTTACAATTCAACAACACAGAAACCTCATCAGTCTGGGAACGAAGAGGTCATCCACTATGGTCCATTAAAGATTAGTTCATTTAATAAATATAATGAAATAAATCAAATGCATTACATTTCATTAATTTTCATTCTCTTTTAATTACCCTTAAGAGAATAACTGTTGGATAAAGTTATTGATTTCTTTGCACAAAAAGTATTTTTATAGCTGCAAAAGATTAGAGACGAAGCACTCAAGTCTCACGACTATTTTAGTGTTTCTGTACCTTGACTGTGGTAGTGTCCCCTTGCCGTCTATGTAGGCTCAGATAGACCTTCATCAATAATATCTTAAGAACAAAAGTCTTATGGGTTTGGAACAGCGTGACGGTAAGTAATTAATGACAGAATTGTTATTTTTGGGTTGCTTTAAACACACATACCGCACTGAAAGCATTTGTCATGAATCTGTTTGTGACTGCTCACATGATCAACAGAGACACCAACGACACACGGGTGCCACATTCACTGCACAAACACAACCAGGGCCTCAGATCTGCAGTCACACCAGCGCAAGGAATTCTGGGAATGTGAGCATGACCCCTGCCGGACTGACAGGAGGCTCGTTGCCATGGCAACTCTGTCGGCCCACGGATCCTACGGTACCGTGACTCATTATGGGATGCTTTGTGGGGGTGATGCAGTGGGTTGTGGTTGCCGTGGTGATGGCGCCTTACTCACCAGCTGTGCGGTGTGATGCTGGCGGAGCTGCTCTGATCGCTGCGAGACTGAACGCTGCTGCTGCTCATGAGCCTGAACACACAGCTCCTGCGGAGACACACACACACACACAGAGACAGGCAGAGTGTGAGTGTGTATGTGGACAGTGTTTTATGAGATTCAAAAATGGCTGTAGTTTCAGGTGTAGGGTCAGTGTAGTACAATACCACATACAGTCTGTACAGTAGAAACACCATTACACCTATGGAGAGTCCCCAGAACACATGGAGACACTACAGGAGTGTGTGTGTGTATATAAGTGTGTACCCGTTGGTTCCTCAGGTAAGCTCTGCGTGATGAAATCACTCCTCTTTTGCTCTCCAGTTGTTTCAGGTGCTGCTGCAGGTGCGAGTGGGCGGGACTTAGATCTACCTGAACATCCTGCAGCTCCTCAGGGTCCTCACAGGTGTCATAATACACCACCTGCTCCTGCAGCTCTGCAGAACACACACACACACTCTCGTCAGTCCTGGGGCTAAATATGGTCAGTCTAGTTATGTCACACCTGTTATTAAATACAGCTGTCAGTCAGACAATTTCTGGCTAAATATAGTAAAAGCTGAAATCAGCGAGACTGTGAGGAGCCTAAATGAAACACGCGTGCTAAATCATCTGAAGCTCAGCAGAAAATCAGCACAAGTCAATGGAAAGTGTGTGAGACCTCTGATCTGTCGCTGTGTGCTCTTGATCTGCGTCTGCAGCAGCAGCTCTTCGTTTCTCAGGATCTCAAACCTGCAGTCATGAAGCTCCAACTGTGTCTCGTAATACTGCAGCTCCAGCTCACCCACGGCACTCACAGCCTCCGAGCCGCCTGCCACCACGCCACGCATCTGCACACACACACCTGTCACCATCTGCGTCACCTGACAGTGTCTGACAGCACAGCATTAAATATTGACGTGTCACAGATGAACAGCATTGCTCCTCTTCATGGTAACCAACAGGCCTTAATCTCAGATCAGTGTTTGTGTGACATTATAATATATCATACCAGAAAAACATGAACGCAGCATAATACCCATAATGCACTTTACAACACTGCATCTGAATGACAGCAGAGTGAAACGACTCCCTCTTGTGGATCACTGAGACAAATATTGAAAGAGCAAATGAATATGCAAATACTGATTAAACTCTCCTCCCAAACTCTCATTAAAATCCAAAAAAAGATCAGTGTGTCAGATTTTACAGGCGGCTTGCATCTGTTATTCAGTGTCAAAACACTCTCTCACACACACACACCTTCTCTCGGATCTCGTTTCTCTTGCGTTTGATGCACATCTCTTTTGCTCTCATGTACTGCAGCGTCTCTTTAGCCAACAGGACTCTGAGTTTCTCTTGTCGGGGAATGGCCATTGCCCAAGAGGCGTGGCCAAATCTCTTCTGATCCTGTTCCATCTGTTTGACCATACCTGAAGAAACACACACACACACACACACGTGTCAGCAATAAAAACATAAGTAATCAGATGAACTGTCAAACAGATGAGAGGTCAGAAGAGTTCAACAGAACAGAGAAAGAGAGTGTGTGTGTGTGTGTGTGTGTTTTGTGAAATGACACGCTCTTAATCATTCTGCAGTGAGTCACTATAGACTGATGTCATTATTTATGAGAGGGCGTGGCCTCATCCTGTGACATATATACAGGCATTTGCACAAATATAATAGTTGTGTGTTCGACTGAACCACAGACATATGCACAGCAAACATTATTGTTTATGAAATGCATTTTAGAAAAATATTCCCATTATGCTCTATTCTGACTGGACAGATCTTCTGAGAGGATGTGTGTGTGTTGGCAGACTGTGCTGGAGTTCACAACAGAATCTATGATTAGGGGCAAGATTTAACTCGAAGCTTTGGATGAGATCATGATAATAGATGAGAATGTGTGGGACCTGTGAGCGCTCTGGACGTGTCTCTGAAGTAGTCGGCTGTGATGTCCTGTATGGAGTGAACAGCTTTTTCTCCGCGCTGACTCCACTCGTTCATCTCTGCCTCTAGTTCACTCACACGCTTCGGACCCAGCTCCTCGTACTGCAGACATTTCTGAAGAAACACACACAGACGAACACTCATCACATCCGAGAGCTTCTGCTGCTGCGTCCGTGACTGACAGGTCAGATTTGGCCAGCAGCTGACGTACAAGGAAAGGGCTGCCCTCTTTGAAAGATATTTCACGCTCCATAGATATATTTTCATGGTTCACACCTGTTTGCTGTCATTATTTTACAAAAATTTGTTTTGTTGTTCTTGTGAGTGCACACAAACAAACGTAGAGTCTTGACAGAATTCAAATATGTATTTTAGGAGTTGGTGAGCGCTCCGGTGCCTCCAGCTATAGCTACAGCACACGTTTCTCTGGATTAACATTAGATTGAGTGGCCATGTAACGCTGCTAATACTTACATATTTCAGATGATAAGTCATATTTTTGTGAATTTGTTTTCTGAGACCTGAGCAACTAATCAGTTTTGGTCGACCAAGTCTCTTCTGGTTGACTAACGATTAGTCGACTATTAGGAGGCAGCCCTAGTCTGTACTCTGTAAGGCTCTGGGGCGTGTGATGTTTGCGGATACCAGAATCTCTGTCTTGTACAGCGTGGCGATCTCTCGCATGTCTCTGAAGGGCTGAAGAAGGTTCTGGTAGAACTTTGTCGCCACGCTCACTAACTCTCTGTAAATCTCATCCTCCTCCTCATAGATCTTCATCAGCCGCTGGAGCCCGTCAGTGCTGGGATGAGTCTGCAGATGCTGAAGAACAAGAACACCCTCGTCATCCTCATTCACACAACACAAGCAAACTGAATGGAATAGAACACTATAGCACAGAATAGAATGGAAGAGAATAAAATATTCCAAGAGAACACAATCAAACAGAAAGGAATGAAACACAATAGAATAGAGCAATGAACCAGAACAGCACAGCACAAAACAGAACACGAGAATAGAAAACACCCGAACAGAACAGAACAGAACAGAATAGGTCGCGTCTCACCGCGCGCAGAGCGTCTTTGGCGCGCGTTATCTCGTCGCGCATCGCTCTGCATTTAAACTCCTGCAGGTTTTCGAAGTACTCGCGTTCGTCCGCCTCAGTGACGCTGAAGAGCGCGTCCAGCACGATCTTGCGGCCGCACGCGTCCACCGCGGCGCCGAAGTATCGCTCCAGCTGCCTGCAGGCCGCGTCAGCATCGCACCGCGGCGTGCTGGAGAAGAGCAGCTCCCACAGGCTCGGCTCGCGGAAGCGCGTCAGATCAGGAAACAGCGGGCCGAGCTCGTCGCGGACGCCGCTTAAGTGCGCTCCAACGCCGCTCAGCTGCGTGCCGGAGAACAGACCCGCGCAGCTGCCGCTCGCGTCGCCGCGTCGCTGCAGCGTCCGGTCGTGACACGTCACCGCGAACTTTGTCTCGATCTCGTTCCACTCCACGATGAATCTGAGCTTGTGGCTCTCGCTGTCGTCGAAGGCCTCGCGTTTAACGGCGACCCATCCATCTAAACTGTCCATACGCTCGCTGTCCGCGTCGCTCATCGCGTCGGTGTTTGTGTTTCTGTTGCGCTTCCGCCGTCATCAGCTGTCAACTTCCTGTGGTCACGTGAGGGGGAATTCCAGCGTCCTCGTGACGCACTGATTCATTATTATTATTATTATTACTACGCCAGATTTTAGCAGACTGTACCTGTACAGAGAGAGTTGCTGTTGCTGTAATTCTAAAATAGAGATCATTCCAATGTTAGTGTGGTAATCAAAAGATTATGACAAAAGTAAAAAAAAAAGAAATTTAAAATTAATTGGAAAATAGAAAACAAACAGCAAACATGTCCATCCATCTTTTTAAACACATCCATTTGTGTTTTATAAACTAGACCCTTCAGATTAGTTCTGTCAATTAAGATTCATTCATTCGAAATTATACCACTGGAATTATTCTTTTTCTATAAAGGCTTTATTGGATAAATCATTTGATATTAGCCTGGTTTGTCAACAAAACTTATTTTAGTTAATCAAATTGAACAATATTATTGAAACTGTCGTGGATTTATGTGTAAAATGTAAATATTTTACATGAATAAAAGATGTAATGTACTTAAATTCTTAATAATACACGCCTATTTAAATGTAAATTTTACATCGATCGTGGCACAGACTGAAGATTGACAGGCGTCGTTTAAACTTCATATTGTTGTTGCTAAACTGTAAGCGCTACAGTAAAAGTGTTGACAGTACAGCAGTTGTCTGTATCGTTCAGTTGTGAGGTTTTTTTGAGCTCCGGCTGATATTCGATCCGTCGATCTATATCTGTTCGAGCTCAAAGCGCATGCGCAGAAACTCACTCTACACCGAACACAACACGAACCGGCAGGTATTTATGACTGCTTTATAACTTGATTTTGCTTCAAACTGAAATCATCAAGTAAGCAATAGCTGTTTAGGTGTGTGTGTGTGTGTGTGTGTGTGAGAGAGAGAGAGAGAGAGAGAGAGAGAGAGAGAGAGAGAGGGTTTCTGACAATATTTCTTATAGAAAAACAAAACAAAACCTAATCTTATGTTTTCTGAGTGTATGATAGTCATTATAAATAACTTGTGTTGCAAATGATAGATAGATAGATACAAATCTTGTAGTCAAATCTCTCTCAGAATACACAGTTTTAAAATCAGTGCTGTCATACGGCATGAGAACACACACACACACACACACACACCAGAAAATAACATGAACACAACAGAAGGAGCCAGATCAGAGTATATATAAATGACATTGACTAGCAATGTGTTTCTGTCAGGGGTCTGCTGCAGGCATAGGTATGGACGTGTATGAGGTCAGAGGTCACCTGGACGTGATCGCGGAGGAGCTGACAGCAAGTGAGGATGAGGAGGCGGCTGATGAAGAGGCATTTGTGATGGTGCAGGACTCTCCTGATGTCTCCACACTGAAGGTGAGTCACAGATTTACGAGTGTGTGACCCAAGCGTCTTCGGCGTGTGACCCGCTCTGTGCTGTCCAGGAGCAGCTGTCCAGAAGCAGGAGCAAACTGAGTGAGAAGATCATGGAGATGGAGAACTTCGCCAGTAACCTGGAGGAGATCTTCATCACTGTAGAGGTCTGCACACGGTCTCTGCTGCGACAGGTGTGTCTGGGCCGTGCTTCATCTGCAGGTGTGTGTCTGCAGGAGAACTTCGGCCGGCAGGAGCAGAATCTGGAGCAGCACTATAACGAAGTTCTGCAGACACTGTCGCAGAGGAACGAGGCTCGAGCCGCGGCGCTGGATGAGCAGAAGAACAGCAAGCTGGAGCGTTTGTACGGTCAGCTGCTGCGGTGCGGTCAAACACTGGACACGGCCAAAGAGCTGATCGAGAGCGCACAGGAGCTCCACCGCAGACCAGACAAACACGCCTTCCTGCAGGTCAGAGCCGCTCGACCAGTCTTATTACAGACCATCTGACTGCGTTTAACCCGCCCTCCCTCTCTGATTGACAGGCTGTCATGCCAGTTCTAAAGAGGTGAGTAGACGCGCTGTGTGGTTTGTCTAACAATCATCATTTACTCACCTTCATGTCGATCCAAACCCTTGTGAGAGTGTTGATGATCCAGTGGAGGTTAGAGAAGGAACACAAGCCGACGGTCGGCCATTGGGCAAGTTCTGCACCATCGGCTCAAGTTGGTCCTCGTCTGCTTTTATCAGCCAGTGTGATATGCTGAATCCGTGTTTGAGATCATCAGTCAGTCGGGCCATCTGACCATTCTGATTGGCTGTTCAGCTGGTGAACCAGTGCTTGAGAAAGGCACAGATCGGAGATTGGTGTGTCGGGGCAACTTTGGACCCCGGCGCTCCGATATGAGCCATCTCCACTGTGGCTGGGTTTTAAAAGGGTCAGGAACTGAGAAACCAAAATTGATCTTAATCTTTGACATAAATGAGGTCATTGTGCTATAAAAACATCCTGTAAGTTTCAGAACTTTTTATTTAGTCTAAAAACAGCATATGAAGCCAGCATAAGCATCACCACTGATGATCAATGCCTGCTTCACATCACTGCCGCCCACCAATTCTACAATTCCCAACATTAGGAAAGAGTGGATGAATTGAATTTTTAAAGAAGCTCCAGACCACAGAACGCTAACCCAACTGTCCAATCACAGCAGCAGGTGTTTTCTTCAGTCTACAATCTGCTTTATTCAAATAGAGCGTTCTGGTGAGGGTTCTGGTTTAAAATAGGACAAAAATTGCTTATTACTTCTAAATTATGTTTCACAAAACAGCTGTGAATTGAGAACATGTGGTCAGCGGTGCTTTCGAAGTGCTTTTCCTCTATCGGGACATCCACTGTAAATCCAAACAATCACAGCAAACAGTAGATCAGTGATATAATAATTCATAATTCTGACATTTTGTTATTTAATCGCATGTCTGTTAGTCCTGAGCACTAACTCTGCTAACCCTAGTAGACACATGGGACAGATGTTAGCGGTCAGATACTCACGTCTGAGAGGGTCTGGGATGTTCTGTAATGTTCTGTCCAATCAGAGTGGAGCAGTTCGCCGGAGAGGAAGTAGATCTGAAGCTGGGAGTGTCTCTGGACTTCGACGTGCCAACGAAGGATCTGTCCCACGTCCGACAGATGATGGACTCCATTAATGTGCTTCCAGGTCAGACGCCGACCGCAGACTGGAACGTCCAAAATGTACCTAAAAGCAGAGGCTCAGCTGAACTGGATAATCTTTTATTTGAAAACTAATTCCTACAGGCAAAATCACATGACTCTGTCTCAAGTCATGTGACTGAATAATTGAGTAGGAATTAGAGAGAATTATTATTTTTGAAAAATTCAGATTTTGGGAATGTAAAGAGTGTAAATGATGATCTCGATAGTGTTAACCCCTTGCCCTTGAATGCTTGCAGTCAGCAGCTTGTACAGGTGTGTTTGACTCTGTGTGTGTGTGTGTGTGTGTGTGTGTAGCTCCGTCGGCTCCGGTCATGAATCCGCAGATCGCTAACTCTGCCACAGACACGTCACTACACGTCTGCTGGAGTCTGTTCTCAGACGATACTGTGGAGTTTTACGAGCTTTACTGGCGTCCGATCTCTGACGACTGCACTATGGAGACGCTGCAGGAGGGTAAACCCGTCATTTACTACCCAAACCGGTTAAACACAAACCCCACTGGTCAGTTCAACGCAGTCACCTGTCAAAAAAGACTTAAATCCAATTACAGCAAACAGTAATGTTCAGTCTGTCAGGATGTGCTAGCAGCTCTATACTGAGATATTGAGGTCAGAGGTTAGGGTTAGGGTTAGGGGTTGGGAATAGGTTAGAGTTTACACTGGGTTAGGTTAGGGTTACAAGTTTAGACCTGCTTATCAACTTTAGTCCTTGAGGTCCACTTTCTTACAGAGTTGAGCTGCAACCCTGATCTAACACACCTGAGCTACAGAGTTAATGACTCGTGAACTTCGAGGCCAGAGATGAGAACCAGGGCCATAAAACACCACAGACACTGTACCAATAATCATTTTACATTTTAGTCATTTAGCAGATGACTTACAAGTCAAACAAGAGTTTGCTGATTTTCATCGTGGTTGTGTCTCATTATTAGTGCTGTTGGATCTCAGCGCTGCGTTCGACACGATTGACCACAACATTCTCTTG
>JAUCMS010000034.1:12305935-12319929 GCA_032357445.1 Enteromius radiatus
GAGGGACAGATAGAGACAGACGGAGGGACAGATAGAGACAGACAGAGAGACAGACGGAGGGACAGATAGAGACAGACGGAGGGACAGATAGAGACAGACAGAGAGACAGACGGAGGGACAGATAGAGACAGACAAAGGGACAGATGGAGGGACAGATAGAGACAGACAGATAGAGACAGACGGAGGGACAGATAGAGACAGACAGAGAGACAGATGGAGGGACAGGTGGAGGGACAGATAGAAACAGATGGAGGGACAGACAGATGGAGGGACAGATAGAGACAGAGGGACAGACGGATAGAGATAGATGGAAGGACAGATGGAGACAGACAGATAGAGACAGACGGAGGGACAGATAGAGACAGACAGATAGAGACAGACGGAGGGACAGATAGAGACAGACGGAGGGACAGATAGAGACAGACAAGAGAGACAGATGGAGGGACAGGTGGAGGGACAGATAGAAACAGATGGAGGGACAGACAGAGACAGAGGGACAGACGGATAGAGATAGATAGAAGGACAGATGGAGACAGACAGATAGAGAAAGATGGAGGGACAGACCCCGGGCAGGATGATGTTCTCCACGTCCTTCATGATGCTGCTCCAGTCCTCCGGCTCATACGGAGCACTGCCGGGCAGAAGAGGACGCATGAACCCCGGTTGAACGTCTGGAACAACCCGCCGCTCTCGGATCTGTGTGAGATACTGCTGGATAAAATCCACCATTTCCTTCCCTACACACACACACACACAGAGGAACAGCATCGCATCACTGAAAACACACTGTCAGAAGTTCACTTCAATTCACTGCCAATACTAAACAACATTTGAGAAAAGTTTAAACAACAACAGATGAAGAGCACAGACACACAGATATTACAGCAGAACACAGAATATTTGCAGCAATAGCCAACAATACACTGTAAGAGTCAAAATGATCTATTCTTCTTTGATGGCAAAAAACATTAGGATTTTAAGTAAAGATCATTTAGTAAAGATTTAGTAAAGATCATGTTCCATGACGATATTTAGTCAATTTGCACATCCACATATTCAGCAAGTCATTTCTATTTTAACTCAACTGCTTAAAAACAGTAAAGATCAGCTGTGTCCTGAAAACTAAATCAAAACTCATTCCTGTAGCTCAGCTCTAGAAGAGATGCATCACCTCTCGTCAGGTACTCCTGCGCCTGCATCACGTCTGTCTGAGGAAGAGAAGATCGGTGTGTTTGAGCCGCTTCAGATCTCCACCCGCTCTTATATCTGCTGCTGATGGAGCCGCCCACGACGCCAGCTCCAGCTACACAAAGACACGCTTTGATTCAGAGCGGCGGATAAAAAATACGTGTTTGAGGAGCTCAGAATATTTGCAGTACTGTAATACATCTGATTACGTGAATAATAACTGCATGATTTTACTGTACATTTCTGCTGAATGAATATCAACTCCAGATCAGGTTGATCAAGCTACTACTGAATATAATATAGAAACTTCAAAATAGAAACTTACGTTTTCTGTTATATCCTGACAAGAGCTGCACAAATAAACGTGTATTAAACTGAACTCTGGAGATGCTGGTAACACCCCTGTATTGTGCATTTATTCAGCTTTAGATGTGATATAATCGACCATCTAGATGGGAATCAGCAGATCGTTGCTGGAGAGATGCTCAGGTCCTCCTCAAAGAAAACAAATCACTACTGTCTTTTAAAAATAAGAATCTTTATGACAGAAATCCTGGAAAATGAATCACAAACAGCGAGCAGGAGGACACTATAACCATGCTGATTATCAGTGATAAACTCGATCGAACACACACCGTAAAAAAAAGCTTAAAACTTCAAGGAAACCAGCTTCAGGAGAAAAACAAGTTGAGAGAACTCAAAACTCTCCTGAAGCTGGATGCCTGTTTTCTCAACTCTTGATCTTTTACTGTGCATCTTGAAATCTGACATTACTACGCTATTAAACATCCTTGTTCAGGTTCTGAGGAGTTTTTGTGTCTTTATTTAAAGGCTGGTGAAGGGTGCTGGGATGTGGGTCAGAATCGAACCCATGTCCTCCACACGAGCACCACAGCTGAGGCGCTTTCTGAAGGAGATGAATGAATCCAGTCACAGAAGCTGATGTCTGGCGTGTTTTCACGCAGCTTTCTTGGTGCTCTGCCGTGTGATGGCCTCCAGCTTCTGTCTGTAGGCTTCCGCCTCCTGCTCCTTCTTCAGGAACTGCTGTCTGTATTTCTGCGCCTCACGGTTCGCCTCCTCCAGCTGCTTCAGAAGAGACACTTTCTCCTGTTGAACACACAGTGTCACGTGTCTTAGATGCTCATTACTGCTGTGATTAATCAGATAAAAAAACATGTGCTCTGGAGCACAAAAATCTATAGGATATAAAGTAAAGATCATGTTTCATGAAGATATTTTCATAAATATATCAAAACTTCATTTCAGATTCCAGATTTTTAGATATTTAAATATAACCCATATTCCAGAAATGTTGGATCACTTTTTAAATTTGAATAAACTAAAATCATTTCAGATCACACAAAACAATATTTCATTCATAGTAGAACGTAGATAACATAACGCATGTTTAAACTGAGAAATGTTAATATTTGACAAACAAAATGAGTTGCTCCAGGTCTCAGAATAGTTCACCATCTCCTCGTCTTTTCAAGACGGTCTGAAGAGTTTCTGGAGTCTGGTCTCATTCTCGCCTGATACAGGTTTCCAGCTGCTGAAGGGTTTGTGGTTAATGCTGCTCCAGATGTTCTCTAGAGGTGAAAGATCTGGACTCTTCTTCTAGAAGTCCTGCAGTGTGTGGTTTAGTGTTGACCTTCCCTCAAATACTCCTCATCCGCTCTCAATCCTTTATATAGCTTTCAGCATTCAGTGTCTTCCAGAACATGAATCTGCTCAAACCGTACACACTTACACACCTCCAGACCATCAGAGACGCTGCTTTAGAGCTGAACGCTGATAACACGCTGAAGATCTCCTCCTCTTTAGCTCGGAGGACACGCTGTTGGACTCGTCTGACCACAGAACACTTGTCCAGTTTGAAACAGTGAGTCTTGACCCACAGACACGACGAGCTTCTGGACCATCTTCACATGTCTTCTTTTATCATGATAGAGCTTTAGTGGTCATCTGCAGACGTCTCGGAGGATTGTGTTTACAGATGTCAATAACAGAGTCATGTGACGAGAGATGAGTGTCGTCTGAGGACCTGAAGACAACGAGCATCCTACAAACATCTTCAGCCTCGTCCCTCACACACACACACACACGGATGTATACAGTTTCTCTGGATCTGTAGATGATGAGACGCTGACGAACGTTGTTTTTAAAGTATCCCACTTTTTACACACTCTTCTCACAGATTGGAGAGTCTCTGTCCATCTTTACTTCTTGTTCTTTATGTTCTATTATGAATAGAAATTTGGCTTGTGTGATTAGATTTCATTTTATTTAAATGTAAAAAATATCCCAACATTTTCAGAATTCGGGTTGTAGTTGGATCTCAGTCAAATATTGTTCAACATTCAGATTTTTTTTGAGTACTGTCTGAAAGCATGTTATTGGACACATCAGAAACATGTTTTTGAGAGGAACCGTGGGACATGTGTCTCTGTACCTGGAAGTCCTCCAGCGAGAGCGTCTGCTGGATCTGAGTGTCTTGTGTTTCCGTCTGATCCTCGTCTTCCTCCTTCACACGCAGACGTTTAACACACGGCTCCTCGCTGATCACCGTCTCCTCCGCCACCTCTGTGTCCGACACCGTCAACACTGCAGGAGCACACACACGTGTTTTCTGGGGTCTCTCCATAGGTGTAATGGTGTTTCTACTGTACAGACTGTATGTGGTATTGTCCTACACCTAAACCTACCCCTTACAGGAGACTACACACATTTATAGATTCTCAAAACACTTCATTCTGTGTGATTTATAAGCTTGTTTCCTCATGGAGACCTAACAAACGACCCACAAGGTCAACATTTACTGCTGTTCCTATCTTTGTGGAGACAATTGGTCCCTATGAGGTGATAAATACCAGGAGAACACACACACACACGTTTCTTTTTATTTCTCCAGATACTGATGTTTATGTGAGCTGTTCTCCCACCCTGTTGCCCATCAGGCATGGTGACTATTATGGGCTGGCTGATGCCTGTGCCCGTCTGCAGGTTGCCCAGCTGAATTCCGTCTGTTACTATGGTGATGACCTGCTGACCTCCGGAACTCACGACCTGCTGTATGGCGCCGTCGACGGAGTCTGCGGTGATCAGCTCCTCTGCGGCCACGACTACATCAGAGACGAGAGCAGATCATCATCTCTTACTCTGAACAGCAGCAGCAGCGGAGAGCAGCATCAGGCTTGTTTAGACGCTAATCACGGCTTTGATGCTGCTCTGAGACACTGTTTGTTTAGAGAAGAGCAGGGTAATTTTCTTCATTGTGTCTGCACAAAGGCTCCTTTCATGGAGGTCATTCATAAACAGACAGGGGTCGAGAGGTCGGGTCACCTGTGGATTTGCCACTGCTGCTGGGCGAGATGAGTCCGGCGAGGTTGACCACTCCTCCCGGGCCGATGATGAACTGCGGAGCGGCCGTGTGGATGGTCAGCGTGTCTGGACTCTCAGGGTTAGTGTTGATCTGGTTCTGCATCGCCACCTGACACGCATCATATTCAGAAACACATCATGACACAGGAGTAACTAGTTACATGTAACTACTTCTTGTCTCATTAAACTGATCCAAGATCAGGTAAAAACCATAGACGCTGCTTCAGCACTGAGTTGAGCTGCATAATTCTGGATAAACTGAGAATCATTATTTTTTTTGTCTATTTAAAAGTGTTTGTTTAATTTGAATTCTATATATATTTGTATTTAAATGGCATTGCGTTGATGTTTGAAATGAGATTGAGATCCTCACAGAGCGTGTACCTGCAGGATCTCGGCCAGCTCGTGGCTGCTGTTGTCCAGCGCGATGTCCAGCGCGTTCTTACAGAACTTGCTCTGTGCGTGGACGTCGGCTCCGAAGCGCAGCAGCAGCTCTGTCACGTCTCGGTGGCTGTGCTCCACGGCCCAGTGCAGAGCGCTCATCTTCAGCATGTCCTTGGCGTTCACGTCAGCGCCGTGCTGCACAAACACACATGAATGGATTCATTGTTGGATGATGAAAGGCCACACTTAAAGAGGCAAATTATGCACCGCCAGTCAAACATCAAAGAGCCAGCGGGCCGTAATGCACTGGGCTGCGTTTCCCAAAAGCTTGATAAGCTCAGCCTCTTCATCTGAGAGGGACGCCTGCGCTTACTGCACCGAATTACTCAAATAAATCCTAATCCAATCATGATCGTGGAGAGGTACAAGTCTCCTAAACAGATACAGACAAACCAAAAGTGATTCAGACACCATTTCTCACATTATTTATTCGTTATAGTTTAGAAAATGGTAGTAAAATCTGATGATTGTATCTGTATCTCTTTGGGTATGATATCAAAGTTCATTTATTTTGCTATCCTCACTTACATAAATCAACCAGCTAGTGAAAAAATATTAAAAATGATATCTGGTGTCTTTAATGTTTGGTTTGACTGTATTTTACCACTGTTTTTGTTAACTTATGACAAGAGTAACAGAAATTGACAAAATGTTTTTCTTTGTTGGCCTTTTATTACATATCAATTAAAAGCTTAAAATCACGAATTATAATAACAATTTTAGTTTGAATAGTGCAAATGTTTAAAAACAGGGGTGACAGTGAAAGGGTTAGTACGTCACAGACTCATTGACCTCAGACCTCAGATGTTTCAGGTCGCTCACCTTCAGCAGCAGCTCCACGATACGTGTGTGACCCTCAGAGGCGGCCATGTGCAGCGGCGTCCGGTCCACCTTAGTGCGGGCGTCTCGGCTCACCCCGGCTCGCAGAAGGACCTCTGTGGTGGAGTAATGACCGAACTGAGCCGAGAGGTGCAGAGGAGACGTGCCCAGCTACAGAGACAGAAGCAGACCATAAACACACACAGTAACTCAAACACACACACACACACACACACACACTCACCCAGTCAGTGGTGAATGGAGCTCCATTGGCCATCAGAATCCGGACCTCATCATCCTGACCGGCCCGAGCAGCTTCCAGGAGCTTCTTCCCCAAATCCACCAGAGACATCTGAAACCAGACAGACATGGTGTAACATCACAACACACACACACACACACTCTTTCTGCTCTAATTAGAGTTACTAATGACCTGCTTCTATCATCTGATCGTGGTTGTATCTCATTATTAGTGCTGTTGGATCTCAGCGCTGCGTTCGACACGATTGACCACAACATTCTCCTGAATAGACTAGAAAACGCTGTTAGCTTGCACTGTGACGGAGGGTATAGTCAATATTGAAAACTGGATGACTAGTAATTTCTTACTGCTAAATTTTGTGTTAATTATCAGATCAAAACCTTAGGAACCTTTGATAGCAATCTCTCCTTAGAAAGACATGTTTCTAGTATCTTTCCATGTCCTAAAGATCTCTAAATGGTGACCTATGCTCTCAACATGAGATGCAGAAATGTTAATTCATGTGTTTATGACCTCGAGGCTAGATTATTGTAGTTCTTTATTGGGTGGTTGTTCTGCACATTTAATCAACAAACCACTGCTTCAATTAATACCTGAAATACCAAAGAACTGTCACATCAGTAAACTGTTGTCTGTATATCATGGTTTTATTGCAGTAGCCTCTTATAGGACATTTATCAAGTCAACTATTTTTTGCAGTAACTTTCGGCAACTTTTATAATTCTTTAACGTGTTAAAGCTTGTTTTAAATCACTCACAGATTCACTGATGAACTGAGGAGATATAATTTCAATAGTTACCAGGATTTACCACAAAACCACAGTTTAATGGAAAAACCATCAATGTTCAATTAATATATTGCTTCTTTTAAAAATAATATTATTACTAATTACTTTCTGGCAACATTAGTTAATAATTACAACACTTTTTTCATTTACTTTCTAACCTTCTACAGATGAACATAACATTTATTTATAACATTCAGATATGCTCTTTGGGGTTTTTTTGACCGGACAAACATTCTCCTTAATATAGCCTAAATTATCCTTAATATAGCCTAACGGGGTGGGAGCAGCAGGATAACATTTCAAAAACTTAAACTAGGCAGGAGAGGTGACGTTTACCTCCATCTGAAAAACTAACCGATCTCAGGGGAACTACAGTCTATTTCTGAAGGCGAGGAAGCACATCCTAACAGGGTGGAAATGAGTTTAGGGACACAGTAAATGAAGACAATTGTACAAAAAAAAAGTTTCACATAAAAGTTTTTATCATTTCATGGTTCATAGGGTTAACCCTTCTAGTGGAAATGGATTACTTTGCTCTGAGGACATTATAAAAATGAATGCATTTATCAGTTAAAAGCTGTGTAAAAAACAAAATAACATTTTTAATGTCTGTTATCTCTGTTTAAGGGATCCAGCAGACCTAATATAAATAATTTAAGAAAATACGGGCTGTATTTCGCACCTGAGCAGCACAGGTCAACAACACACTGTACCGGTCAAAACTATCCACTTCTATTTTATGGCAAAAAACATTAGGATGAGATATTTAGTAAAGTTCCTGCTGTGAATAAAGCTATATATACTTATTTTCTGATTAGTAATATGCATTGCTAAGAACTTGGACAAATCTCCCTCAGATTACATATATTTCTAATAGCTGTATCTCAGACAGATATGATCCTCTCCTCACAAACCAGGGCTGGGTTAGGGGAGCGGGGTCATGTATTATTATTACTCTAAAGAACATCAGCCTGGAAACAGCTTCTGGAATAAAAACACTTTCGAACTGAACCCCTGCTGCTGTTCTTCATCTGTCGATGCTCTTTATTGTGTTTAATCTAACGCTACAGCAGCAGCGCTTCATCTCAGGCCTAAAACATCATCATCATCATCTTCATCATCTTCGTCGCTGATGTGAAGCGCAGCCCGTTAAAAGCAATAAACAGGAAATCGCTCGTGTTCCGGAGGAAGAGGAAATATTAATACCCACAAACTCATCAACTTCCACATCCGGCGGACGCGATCACGCTGAATTTAGGGTTTCTTACCGTGTGAACAGAACCTGAACAGAACCGAATCCGTTAGAAATGAAACAATCCGAGATGACAATAATACAGCCGCGGGCACGAGCGTGGGCGCGGTTGCGCGCACACAGGCTCCAGTATAAAAGCGCATAGGAAATGAAACGATCACTAAACCACATTCACCCTCCGCTGCAGCCAGACCCCGGAACTGTATTTGTTTAATATTCAAGTTATTTTTGTGTAATGTGTTTTCAGTATTTAAACTCTTGTGAAGCTGAGGGAATGCAGCGCGCATGCGCACTGACGCGGATCAGCTGACTGGAGCGCGCACGAGACCCAACAATACCCGACTTGTGATTTCCAGTCAGCTCCACTGATCTCTATAATGATTTATCTCTATTATAGACCAGTGGTCAAATCTCGATACTATAGCGAGCATACAGCAGCTCACAAACCAGTGTTTAATGCATTAAAAATGAGAGTTTAAACACACAGAGGTGATTCACATCAAACATTTTTGTGTGAATATATAAACCTTTCTAATAAACACGGCTTTTGTCGAGCGCTGTAAAGTTGCGTGTGTTCGCGGCGTGTTTAAATAAAGCTTCCGCTATTTGAATCCGCGCACTTCCGTGTTTGGTCGAGCAGTTTGAGGCTGTTTACTGTCATCGGAGCGGATAAACCTGACTTTTCTGCGCGGATCTTCTGATTCCAGCGCGTTTTCTGACAGGATTTGAGTTCTCGCTGTGTTCAGGGTGAGCTGACACGATTAACAGCGATGCTGTCGATGATTAATAACAGTAGTTACTGTACTTCTGAGTGTCATCAGTCTTATGATCCCAGCACTTATCTGATCTCAGTCTGATTATTGATCTGTTTATTCTGTCATTGATCTGATTGTTTGATTAGTGGTTTGTTTACTCTGTTTCGGTATTGGGGAGTAATTAGTTACATGTAACGGCGTTACGTTAATGTAGTTATTTAGTAATAAGGTTACACTTTACGGTTTGCTTGTTACAGCGTAATTATACATTTAATTACTGAGTAATATTAACTAACTACATGAACTTGGTTAGGGTTTGGTTCAGGGTTACTAATAATATTCAACAAAACACTTTAAAATAAAATGTGACTGAAAATAATGTAACTAATCTGTAACTAAATTATAAAATGTTAATGATTACAAAGTGGGTTACATCTGATTATTTTCACACACAGATATAGATTGGATTTCCCAAATGGCATCGACCGTAATAACATTTATAATATTATAATAATGTTTTATTTGGGTTTGTGTATATGTTTTATATTTTAAGATGAACAGTTTTTGCAAGGCATTAATGTTTGATGTTGTAGTTATGACAGGATTTGATTTCAGCAGTATCAAAGTTATCAAACTAGATCTAGTTATGATTTTAACCCTGTATTTAACCTCAGAACAATCTCAAAGAAAGAAAGTCTGATTTTGTGGTGCTTAGAAACCGTTGGAAAGTATTCAGTCTGATGATGCTGTTTTGGTCTGATGGCTCAGTTATTAATATGTGAGTAATCAGTAAGTCTTTAGGTATTAGTCTAGTCTGATTTTGTCTGTTTGCAGGAATATGAGCTGAAAATGCCGTCCGTGTCCACCAGCGTGAAGGATCTGTATCTGTCCACATCACTGGGCGATCTGAACAAGAAAGCAGAAATCAAGCCGGATAAAACCAGCACCAGACAGTAAGATAAACACTAATCTAAAGCACGAGCTCTGATCGACGTGTTTCCTCGACGTTAGCTGAACGTGTGCGGTTGTTTACTCACCCTCAGATCCTCCCAGATGGGTTCCAGCACTTTAAGAGTCAAAAATCATATCAGGCGACACAAAATTAATCTCCGTGGCTGCTGATGATATATTGATGTCAAGAAACTGAACATTATTTACAGCATTATTACTGTAATCCAGAGCCATGGAGATTTATTTAGTGTAGCCTGTTATTTTTGTTTTATGAATAAACACCGATTCAGCTGAAAATCTTATTTTCTGTTCTGCTGAAGAACAAAAGTCTCCTACGTGGATGAGGGTGAGTAAATAACAGCATATGTTCATTTTTGGGCAAACCGCTGTCTTGATGTGTATCGTTCAGATCCGGGCACGCTTTAACCTTACAGTCACAGAACAGCAGGATCTGGTCATTATATATTGATTGATTAGAGACCATCTCCATTTGTGGCGACAGATTTCTCGAAAGCATCAGTAGATGATAGGAGCGCTGTGCTCGCGATGCTTTAGAGAAACACGGCTCAGACGCTGATGTTTGTGCTCCAGCTATGTCCAGAGCGCCTGTAAGATCTTCAAAGCGGCCGAGGAGTGTCGTCTGGAACGTGATGAGGAGAAAGCTTATGTCCTGTACATGAAGTACCTGACAGTCTATGACCTCATCAAGAAGAGACCGGACTTCAAGCAGCAGCAGGTACAGCCCTAGTGCATTGTGGGAGATCTTAATGGTGGAGACTTGAACGCTGAGGATGAGATGAGTGTGTGTTACACATATCTGTGTCTCTGGAGCTCAGCAGCACAGCTACATCTGTAGAAATACACAACAACACACTGAGTCACGATTACAGATTTCTTTTTCATGACAAAAATCATCAAAAAGATCATGTTCCATGAAGATTTAGTAAATTAGCTACAGTAAATACATCAAAACGTCATGTTTGATTAGTAATATTCATTGCTAAGAACTTCATTTGAACAACTTTAAAGATGATTTTTTCAATATTTAGATGTTTTGCTCCCTCAGATTCCAGATTTTCTGATATTATCCTCTCCTGACAAACCAGACATCAGTGGAGAGATGATTTATTCATCAATTAAAAAACCTCATGACTGGTTTTGTGGTCATATATTGGTGTGATTATCGGTCAGATGTGGTGTGATGTGTGTTCTGTTGGTCACTGCTGTCGTTTAACTGCTTTCAGGAATTCTTCCTGTCTATGCTCGGACCAAACAGCTTTAAAAAGGCTATTGAGGAGGCAGAGAAGCTTTCAGAGAGTTTGAAGCTCCGGTCAGTGTTTCTCTCTCTCTCTCACACACACACACACACACACACACACACACTCTCTCACTATTCTGGTGTGGTTCTCTTAGATATGAGGAAGTAGAAGTGCGGAAACAGCTGGAAGAGAAAGAGAGAAAGGAGGAAAGGAGTCGGCGAGAAGAAAGAATTGAAAAAGATGCCCATGCTTCCCCGAGAGGAGCTTCAGAGAAGAAGGACAATAAGAAGGTGCAGGACTGGAAATCACATCACTTTGTGTGGCTTGATCATGTGATATAAGTGTGTTTGGAGTATCATCAAACACACACACTCTTCTGGAGATGATCAGCTCTGGATGTTATGCTGCTCAAAAAGCTCAGATTACACAAACAGCTTCCTGTGACTCTTGAACATGATGAGTTTATTTGATCTGCTGAAACAGCAGCGATATGAACTGGCCGTAGCTGCTTATATTTTTAATCTCATCTTTGACTTTTATTTTAGTATGATCAACTAGCAGCTGGCACTTGATCAGTTAAACAGGTCAATGTTCAGAGTTTACAGGCCATCATCACGTACGTTTTGAAGTGATTTGTTAATAATTGATTTGGCTGTTGTGTGTGTTTTACAGCAGGTTAAAGAGGAGCCCAATAACAGTAAGAGCGGAAGTGATAAAGGTACCGTGTGTCCTGTGTCTCTCTCGGGTGTGTGTGTGTGTGTGTTGTTGTGTGACGAGTGTTTTCTGTCCCGTCAGGAAGCATCAGCGCTAAGGATCTGTTCCAGCTGATGAAGGATCCCAATATAAGTGTGCTGGTGATGGATGCACGGAGCAGGCAGGACTTCGAGGAGTCTCAGATGTGTGTCCCGTCTCAGATGTACATCAGCGTTCCTGAGGAGGCCATCAGTCCGGGGTGAATCTCACACACACACTGCTACAGCACGCTAGCCAATGAGAAATAATAAAGAAGTCAGCATTTCACAATTTCCAGAAATCTATTCTCAATGCAGGTTATTGTGAAGGATTCATCTGTGTGTGTTTGTGTTTCTGTTCTCAGGGTCACCGTGAATCAGATCGAGCTCAAGCTCCCTGAAGCGTCTCTGGACGACTGGAAGCGCCGTGGCTTCGTGGATTACGTGGTTCTGCTGGACTGGTTCAGCTGCGTCTCTGACCTCAGACTGGGCTCCACTCTGCAGAGCCTGAAGGATGCTCTCTATAAGGTACTGTACCTCCAGCTCTGTGTGTAAGAGTGAGAGAGAGAGAGAGAGTGTGTGTGGTGTGTAATATCTGATGTGTGTGTGTTTAGTGGGACAGCAGCACTATCCTGCGCAGTGAGCCTCTGGTGCTGGACGGAGGTTATGATAACTGGCTGCTCTTTTATCCGATGTATACCAGCAACGCTAAAGTCAAACCCCCCCGACAGCAGACGGCCAGCAGCCTGCCTCAGCGTGAGTCACACACACACACACCATGATTCATCCCATGCTGATACATCCAAATATGCATTGTGGATATTAAAAATGTATCAAACGCAAGGTTTATAATTGTATAGTGTATATGATCAAAACTGATGATATGATGTAATCATTTCCATCTGATGAATGATAAAAACAGAATCCACTGTTAAAGACCTCAAGTATTTAAAGTGGTAAACAGAATTAGTTCTTCTCATGAAGCTGCTGTGTTTTCAGTCAACTTCTCGTACCCATCTCTGGAGGAGCCCAAACCAGTGAGTGTGTGTGAGGAGCCTGCAGCCGCCCCGCAGCTCAACGGCAAGAGCACTGACCTGGAGCCGCCCGCAGAGCCGCCCGCTAACACACCTGTGCCGCTCACACAGCCTGCTAAAGCAGACCCTCCCACTTCTGCTGTTGCCGCCGCCGCCGCCGCCTCGCCCCGACACACTCCACAGGTAAGATGCACCTGCAGCAGGAGAGTGCTCACACACACACACACACACACAGACTAACACTTCCTCTGAACGCAGGTCGACCGCTCCAAAAAACCAGCCATCAAACCGGCAACGAGCACTAAGCTCAGCGAGGAGCCCCCGGTTAGCGATGGCCCCACGGCACACAACGGCCCTGTGGTTCCTGACCGCTCCGGGAAACCCCCGCTGGACCCGTCCAGAGCCCTGAGCGAAGAGGAGCGCCGGGAGATCCACGCCCAGACACTCGGCCTGATGGAGAAAGCTCGGAGAGAACAGGAGCAACGCAAACGAGCCCAGGAGGAGAAAGAGAAAGAACAGAGCGACAGGAAGAAGGAGGAGGAGAAGCAGCAGGACAGGAAGAAGCTGGAGAGACAGACAGCAGAAGAAGAAGAGCAGGGAGACACCAGAGACGAGAAGAACAGGAGAGCACAGAAGGATGTGCCTCTGGACCCTGCCATGAAGAGCATGTCCCTGGATTCACCTGCTCCGTTCAGCGCCGTGAGAGACCGCACACACACACATACAGACACACCATCAACAGAGAGAACAAGTACACACACTCATTGACTTATAACTCTAACACACACACCAGATATTACACACATTTACTTACTGTAACTCACACACACTCACACACACTCTCAGTCTAACACACACACACACACGGTGCTGTACCGAACACAGTTGATGTTGTGGAGTATCAAAGAGGGGGGTGTGAAACGGATGTAAAAAAAAAATAAAAATAGCTGCAAGCAGCAATTACCGGGGTTCGAGCATTTGAAGGGTTTGAGGTTGTTTAGGGCAACCTGGATGCATGTCTGTTTGACCAAAGCTCAAATTTCTAAAAAAAAATTTATAATATGCAAATTAGTGTGTGATGTCATCCACTGCAAAAAATGTCAAAAAAGTTAGTTTTTTGCGCTGTTAAG
>JAUCMS010000034.1:12359350-12382598 GCA_032357445.1 Enteromius radiatus
GCACTTTTCTAACCTTGAAAACACTATATTAAAATTCAAGCATTTTCCAGGATTTCCAGCACCCGTACGAACCCTGGTGTGTGTGTGAGTGTGAGTGCGAGTGTGTGTGTGTGCATGAGTGTGAGTGAGAGTGTGTGAGTGTGTGTGCGTGCGTGTGAGTGCGAGTGTGTGTGTGAGTGTGCGTGAGTGTGAGTGAGAGTGTGTGTGTGTGTGTGCGTGAGAGTGTGAGAGTGCGAGTGTGAGTGTGTGAGTGTGCGTGTGTGTGAGTGTGTGAGTGTGTGTGTGTGTGTGTGTGTGTGTGAGTGTGTGACCTGTCGTCGTTGCGGTACACTCCCCAGATCACAGACAGTGTGATGCAGACGGCGGCGAGCAGCAGGGAACGCACAGAAACGTTTCTCTCTCTGCAGGAGAAACTGGAAAAACAAAGAATTCAGGATCAGAGCCAGATCTCAGAAACATCTTCCTGAAACAAAACTTGAGCACTCTCCACAACACTTCTGCTTCACTGCTAACACACACCGCTAGATTGATGAAAGAAGAGAACTTAAAACATGCTGCGACAGGAACTAGACCATGCTGTAGTGTTTATAACACTTGTGAATATTTAGTTTTATTTACTGGTATTTTATATTATTTCTAAATGTAAAAGTAAAGGTATCAAAGCGGTCATATGATGAGATTTCAAGTGTATCTCTGTCTGTGGAGTGTTACGAGCTGTTAGCGCAGAGATCCCTGAAGATACAGAGATTAAAATCTCAAAACCAGAGATATTCTTTATAAAGTTACGACTTGTCCACACCCTCCTAAAACAGCTCTCTCTCTGTGTGAGAAAGAGTGTGTGTTTCTCTGTGTGTGTGTGTGTGTGCGCGTGTGTGTGTTCTGACCTGAGTGTGCTGCAGCCCAGTGCGGTCATCAGTGAATCCAGGCAGTTATAAAGCGCTGAGGCTGAAGCCAGGCAGAATATGACGATAATCACATAAACTGCAGGAGAAACAAGCGTCAGTCTCGTCCTTCATTTCCTGAACATTAATATTATAAACCAGCGACACTCACCCAGCCAGCGGTAGAAGAAGTACATGAGAACCAGCATCACACACATCATGACCACAAACAACATCACCTTCAGAGGAGAGTAGAGCGAGAGCTCCCCGCTGTCAGACTGACCATCAGCAGAGTCACACACCGGCCCCGCCGCCTGCTTCACCCTACACACACACACACACACACAGAGAGAGAGAGAGACACACACACACAGAGAGAGAGAGACACACACACACACAGATAGACACGCACACAAAAATCAGCTGAGTAAATGCACTCTGCACTGATGTCTGGTTTGTGAGGAGAGGATAATATCTGTCTGAGATGCAGCTATTAGAGAATCTGGAATCTGAGGGAGCAGAAACATCTCAATATTGAGAAAATCACTTTTAAAATTGTTCAAATGAAGTTATTTGTGTGTGAATATTACTAATCAAACATAAAGTTTGATATATTTATGGTAGGAAAGATCTTCATAGAACATGATCTTAAGATCCTTCCCTGTATTTCTGCAGATGTAGCTCGGGGTCAGATATAATGATGTGCTCGGGGGTCAACTCACCTCTCGGCCGCTCCGCTCCAGAAACCGCCCATGATCACGGTGAACACAGCGATCAGAAACATGACGACGATGCTGGCGTCAAACGGAGGAACCGGAGGAGAGTATAACCTCACATCCATCCCCCGAGGAAACACCTGCGAGAAGATCTCATTAAATCATCCTCACACTAATCATCCTGAGCTGCTCCTGTAGATCCGCGTCACTGGGACTGAACCACTGAATAATCACTTCAATCAAACAAAGAGAAATCAACATTCTTGGATGAACTTGAAGGAAATCAAACACTGGGCCTAACCACATATGTATTTTGTCAATTGGTTTAGACCATCTGATAGATTCAGCAGCTCAACTCTGCTTTTTTTATTTTTGCAGTTCATGCAACATTTAATACCTACTTTATGAATACAAGACTCTGATTCAACACTTAAGACCCACAGAAACCTGAGTGAATGAAGGCTCAATCTTGTGTAGAGCAGCTTTATATCTGACCTGCAGAGCGTCCAGCACCTCTCGGTGTCTGACCAGAGCCACAGGGATCTTCACCCTCCTGTACTCAGAGCCGTTCTCTGACGGAGACTCTAGGTCAGTCACGCTAGCGATCAGAAGAGCCGACGCTTCCAGATCCTGAGCCACCAGAGCCTTCTGACTGACCTCACAGCCCCCCTGAGCCACCACCACAGCCTGACCCTGCAGTGACCTCTGCTGACCCCTCACACACAGCTGAGAGGAGAGCAGGCTCCTCAGAGGATAGGGCTCCTGCACACACACACACACACACACACACACACACACACAGAGAGACACACATCAGTGATAAAGAACACACACACACACACAGGTGTGTTACATTTGTAGCAGATTCACCTCAGCCTGAATCGATTAAATCGATTGCCTAGTGTGAGTGTGTGTGTGTGTGTGTGAGTGAGAGAGAGAGAGTGTGTGTGATTGTGGACTTATTTTTATATCCTGGTGGCGACCTATTGTAATTAACCAGTAAATGTTGACCTCGTGGGGACATGTGTTAGGTCTCCATGAGGAAACAAGCTTATAAATCACACAGAATGAAGTGTTTTGAGAATCTATAAGTGTGTGTAGTCTCCTGTAAGGGGTAGGTTTAGGTGTAGGACAATACCACATACAGTCTGTACAGTAGAAACACCATTACACCTATGGAGAGACCCCACAAGGATGGCAAACCAGACATGAGTGTGTGTGTGCGTGTATGTACTGGTTTGTCTATATTTCTGAGGAACCAAATGTGGGCTCTTATATAGTGAAATATGAAAACAAGCCACTTTTAGCTGGTCGTCTCTAAATAAAAAGGCTTGTAAATCAGTCAAAAGCAGGTTTTCTGTAGATCTCGTGTCCTGCACATGTTTCTATGAAGGGTAGGTTTAGGGAGAGGGGTTGGGGGGTTACAGAATATCATTCACCTGATAGAAAATCAATGGAAGTCTATGTAATGTCCTCACTAAGATAGCAAAACAGACGTGTGTGTGTGTGTCTCACAGCTCGGCTGAGGCTGTCTGAGATGTTGCTCCAGGTGGAGTTGTAGATCAGACAGTATTCTCTGAATGTAGATCCATTAGACACGTGCAGGATCGCCTCTTGACCTTCGACCTGCAGAGACACAGAAGCTGATTCACTGACTCACTGATTCTCGAGTCTTCATCTCGGACTGAATCGTGTCCAGCGCTCACCTGAGAACAGACCCACGTCAGCAGGAGGAAGAACACCTTCACCTTCACCTTCATCTCGAGGCACAGCTCCACAACAAACCGAGCTCCGACGAGTTTCTGCGCTTTAATATAACTTTAAACCGGCGATCTTAAACCGTCAAGTCACTTCCCAGCTTTCGCTTCTGTCATGTTTACAGTGACGGTAAACACTTTCGCTTCCTCTTCCGCGTTCGGCGCGCGGTCACGTGACTACACGCGTCATGACGTCAGCAACGCTACTCGTTTTATTGACAAAAGAACATTTAATCGTTTTAGGTTCTTTTACTTGTGCGAGATTAATAGAAATACAGACGTACTTAGTAATATAATGTCAGGACTTTACTCGGTAATAATACTGTTCAAATTAAAGTGCATGATAAAAGTGTAAAGACTTAAAAGTGAAAAAATATATACATTCTTATTTATTTAGTATCTATAATACAAACTGAATAGACATCACAAATATATGTTTTTATTGTGAAGATTGTTGACAATGTTGTAAAATGAAGTGACGTCACAATACAAGAGAAAATATTTAAAAACAATAAAAGGACAGGGTATATACATCATTAATGAAAATCATATTCAATTTAAAAAGGCAGTTATTCTACGCACTGCTGTAAGTGCCTTAAAATATGCATTTATGTATAAATAGTTTATATATTTTTATATTCTGTGGTTTTTATTCTGTATTTATTTCCAGAAGTGTTATATTGATTTTTTGTTTTATTAGCTTATGCTACATTGACTATTTATAAACATGAATCCCAGAACAGTGCCAACAGAACCTGAAAAACCAGAGCAACACACACACACACACACACACACACACACAGCATGTGTTACAAGGTTGAAATTTTATTCAGGCATCAGAATGAAAATGAACACAATTTGTACAAAAATACTTTCCTGTCAATGCATCCCTTGAAGCATTGCACAAATATTACAGTGAGATGCACATTTCAAGTTTACCGCAAACACAGCACATTTAAAAGAAATAAAAAAAAAAAAAAATATTCCATTTTCCAGGGAATATTGGAAAGGTACAAAACATAACCGAAAGCAGTTATTACAGACCTAATCTGAATTTGTGTATCTGTGTGTCTCCTGTGGCCCAGCCACCATTAAACCATGGGAAAACATCGCTGCACACATTAACAATCATGCATCAGATCAATCTCTACCGGTGAAGGACGTCTTGTACAGGACGATGGACGAAGCAGTAAAAGAATAGCAGTGCTTTTGTTACAAAAATATGTACACCTGTGGTCCGGCGGTGATCACACTCCAGTGTTTGAGACCGTCAGAGCCGCTGCGGGACAGAGACACATGAAGAACAGAGCATCAACATCTGATCTGATAGACTTCACTTCAGTTATCATGAGCGGCTCTGGGAGCACTGGATCAGAACCAGCATCATAAACACACGCTCGAAGCAGATCTGCTGCAGCTTTCAGACCGCCACAATAAAATAAATACTGACACACGTAACGTTAAACCATACAAAGATCATACGTTTTATGACAATTTAAAAACCTTTTGTGTGCACAGAAACACACAAAATATAATGAAATGTTTTTCTTTATAATTAAAGATGTTTAAGACATTTTATGGCCTTAAATTAGAACTAATTGTGATATATACTGAAATGCTAAACCTCATATTTCTATGGAAGCCTGTTTCTGGCACTGAATAAAAAATAAAAAAGGTTACTGCGACTTTATATCAAGCAATTGTAACTTTTTTTTAGTTATTCTAGTTCTTCCAGGTCACCTGATCATCCCTGGACGCTGTCCGCTGTGCCGTTCTCATATCCTCCTTTAGACTTCATCTGCGCCTGCACCGACCCCACCTGCTCCACCCAAACAACACAAACCAGTCACAACTACTCCATCATCATCAGCTTCTACACACCGCTTCATTTCTGAGTCAAATGTGTTCTTTACTAACAAACAAATCGAGAGTAAAGCGATTCGTTCATCATTCAAATGAGGCTTAGGTTGGGTTTCTGTGGTGTGTGTAAAAACACACAAATCTCACCAGATCTCATCAATACTGCACCCCAAGGACAAAGACGTATTGATTTATTGATTCGAATTTACCGCCAGAGACACATTCATGAGGAGAATAAATACAGATAAGAGTAAATATTAATAATAAAATATAAATAATTAAAACACTAAATAATAAAAAATTGAATAATTTGAGAGTGTATAACACATAATCCCTGCAAACGCCTGTTTGATGACATGTCTTTAACTCTTTAATACTAGATATAATCTAGAAACTGACATTTACTGTAAAGCTGCTCTGCAACGATCTGTATCGTGACAAGCACTATAAAGCTGAACTGAACTTAAAGTAGAGTCACTCACAGCTCCCGAGCCCATGCCCATGTCTCCAGAGCCCACGTGTGTCATGTGAACGAAGTTTGTGGGTTCTCCGATCATAGAGCGATCTATCCTCCGCCTCCGCTTCTGCGATCACACACACACAGAGAGAGAGAGAGAGAGAGAGAGAGAGAGAGAGAGAGAGAGAGAGCGGCTCGATGAAGACACACACAGGAAGACACGCTACATTCAACACAGATCCCTGCGCACACTCATCAGTCTGACCCCCCACTCTTCATCATCCTCACCCGCGCGAGTGTGAGTGTGTGTGTGTGTGTGTGTGTGTGTGTGTGTGTGTTAGAGACTCACGGGTTGCGGCTGTTCAGCGACGCAGCAGCTGAAACACACCCAGAACTCTGTCATGCTCTTTCTGCAGAGACTTCCTCCGTCTGACGCTCTTCTGTTCTCTTCTTCTCTCTCTTCCTGTGTGCTGTGCTCTCGCTGACGGCCACAAGCGTCTGCCGGAAGCTGATTTCAGCGTCTGAACACACTCATGTGAGGCTGGATCCTCCTGAAACACACACCTCGTCAAACAGACTTCCCTCTCATTATATTCAGACAGAAAATAATACTGCTTTTGTCCACAAACATAAATTCCTCTGTTCAAAACATATTTAAATATCTCTTATTTCTTTAATTTAATGCGTTTATTTAAATATTATATATGTATTATATTTATTTTATTTTTTTTATTGCAAAAATCGTAAAATTGTTATAAGATAATTCACCATTAAATTATTTCAGAAATTTCCTACTGTAAATATATCAAACCTTAATTTTGGTTGGTAATAGGCCTATGCATTGCATATTAACTTCATCTGAACAACTTTAAAGGCAATTTTCTCTATTTCTCAATCTTTTTGCTCCCTCAGATTCAAGTTTTTTAGACAATGTTGACTCAGACAGATATTATTCTATCCTAACAAACCAGACATCAATGGAGAGATTAATTATTCAGCTTTCAGATCTCAAAATTGATCTTTATGACTGGTTTTGTGCTCCAGGGTCACATATATAACACTGATAACACTGAAGATGGGTGTTTAAACAGCTTCAGTACACATCAGCTATCTTTAAACACTTAATTGAAACCTTATATAAAATATGAAATTAGAATTGAAACTTTGATTGTGGACAGTCAGAATCAGAAATGAAAGGGGTTTGTGGGCAGAAATCTCCCTAAAATACCCTTGTAATGAATTTATCCAAGTCTGTTAGACTCTATTGTTGGTCTAGATATAAGGTACAATCTCTAATCTATCTGTTTGATTATAAATCTGATTTTGGGTTAATGAACTGCAGTATCGTCCATAAGGAAATAATTCCATGGATAAAAAAATTAATTTGTATTGGGTGAAAAACAAATGCCTTCATAAAGGTTAAAGTTCATTTCTGACACTCGAGCATCATCATCATCATCATCATCAAACTACATGAAATCCTCGATTAAACCATGATCAAATCTGAGCCTATAACCACAGAACCAGGCTTTTTTGATGAAGGAATGCAAGTGCGACAGTTCACAGCTGTTTGACACATTAAAAGCTGCTAAATATTACATGAAGTATTTATATTCATCTAATATTAATAAACACAGAGGCGCAGCAGGAAACCTCAGCCACAAACTAGCATGCTAGCAATCTAATAAGCCCTCGTACAACACAGCTTGAGGAACTAAATCACACCTGGAGTCGGAAAAACTAGCTTTAATAACATAGCTCGCGCTTATAATAATTATTTTTTTGTGATAAATGGACAAATAAAGGGAAGATGTGAAACCTTACCTCGAGCACTTCCTGAAAGTGTCTGTCAGAAAGCCGATTGCGGCTCCGCCCTCTTCCGACAAGCTCCACCGCGGTGCATCTCGGGACTTGTAGTTCTGTGTACTGAGTGCGCCGCGTTAACCCCAAATAAATCCTGTTTAACACAATTTTAACCTTAAAGAGGTAAAACAAGAACATCCGTCGGGATTTACACGAACTCGGGAGAATTGTATCTGATGTAAAAGCGCGTGTGCTCCAGCAGGGGGCGATCATTTAATGTGTCACGAACTCATTTTTTGATTGTATATTTTTCCACAAATTCCATTCGACGACGATCGCTCTGACATTTTTCCTCCAGAAGCTACAATAGATAAATAGCCATCAAAAACGTTCGATTCCCCTCATTTATTTCTCTGGATATATAACATACGCGCTGTTTTTTTTGGGGTGGTTTTTTTTGTAAGAGCATATCTAAACAATTGGGAGAAAAAGAAAAGTAACTAAGACGAACCTGGATGCTGTTAAACTAGAGATTTTCACAAAGATTGTAATGTATAATTCAGCATACTTCACATGTTTGTTTGGAAAGTGGTGTGGGTGGATCGCGCATGCGCATAAACTGCATCCTTATTAGGCATGAGCGCATCAGACATGGAAAAACCCTGAACTCGGAACATTTCACGTCCTGCACAAAAACAGCTCTAGAATTCCGCTCTGAAGCAAATGTCAATGTAGTCTCTGTCTCTCAGAGACATAAACACTAAGAAAACATCATTATGAATCATAATATGTATGTGGACGATCTGGGTGAAGTTATACAGTGTGTTTGTTACTGTTACTGTAAGAACACAGTGTATAAATAAAAGGGTCTCGTTTAGAAAAAATCTCATAAAATAAAAAAAATCAACGTTAAATAATTTACAAACTTTCTATTAAGAAGAAAACCAAATTAATCAGATTCATCTTTCTTGTTTGTTTTTAGTAATTTTTTTAACAATATAAAACTGCCGAAGATATAAACCATATATATATATATATATATATGTATATACACACACATACATATATTGCCTAATATATTATCTGTACATGTATTTGTAAAACCACCTCATAAATAAATATACAACAAACAGATAACGTACAAGACCAAGTTTCCTGTCAATAACTTCTGAGTTTTGAACGCTTCTTGTTAATACTCTCCATCATGGTGTTTGTATAATTATCTAAAAGAGATTAATTGCTGATTGATTGAATTGACAATATTGACTGAATTTACAATATTTTTTTTATAATATAGGCTTCCTTCATGAATCATACAATACAAAAATACCATTCACCGGCCCACGCAGGGGAGGAGCTTCTGAGGATCCTGCGCTCTGGTTGGCTGGGTGCGGTTTCCGCTGGCGTCCGCTGCGTGTATATAGCCAATCAGCGCGTGGCAGCGAGTAGTGTCTCAGCAGCAGCGAGTGCACGAGTCTCTCTTTGGTGGAAGATCGCGAGGAAGCGCCATCGTCCAGCTTTCATTCAGTGTCATGGAGGAGTCGAGTAGCTGACGTTTCCTTCAACCTTCTCTTTTCACGCTTTCCTTCGTACGGTCATCGAGCCGTTATTGGTGTCATTAACAACTTTTCCCACATCGACGCGCATCTGACTCGTTTTGAGGATGAAGTTCATCATCGGGATCGGAGGGTGAGTGATGAGCGCGTGCAGGCCGCGTGCTGCTCGCCGAGGGGCGAGAAATAATCACCATAGTAACTAATTCAAACAGTAACCGCCAGAATGACAGTTAGCGGCGGGAGAGGGTTTAGGCGGGAATGATTTAAAGAAATCGCGACAAAGATTTTCAAGGCGTGAGAGTGTTATAACTAATAACAATTATGTAAAAGTAACCGAAATTTTGGGCATCCCACGATTACCATGGTAACATCTTACAGGGAAAGTTTATTGCTTTATTTATTGCCTAAAAATTAAGATTCTGTTACTACTTTCCATAAAAATACTCCCCTCTGCTGAACACAAATAAAGCTATTTAAAGAACAAAGTTGATGGTAGCCATTAACGACCATAATATATGGAAGTCAATGGCTACCGTCAACACAAGTGAGTAAATGTTGACCGAGTTTTCATTTTTGGGTGTCTTATCTTTTTGAGGTGTGGCACACACATGTCACCTGCGCCTAAATAACATGATGCAGGTTCACAATAAAAACATAACACGAGTGTTTCCATCCCACAGGGTCACAAACGGTGGCAAAACAACCCTGACGGACAGACTGATCAAGAACCTGCCCAACTGCTGCGTGGTGCATCAGGATGACTTCTTCAAGGTCAGTATAATCAGAGCTAGGCATTGGTCAGAGATCAGGTGGGTCAGATGTTAAGGGTTTAGCGCTGGGAGGGTGCACAGTGTTCTGGAGTGCATCTCATTGGTGTATGTTTCAGCCCCAAGATGAGATTGAAGTTGGTGAAGATGGCTTTAAGCAGTACGATGGTAAGCCGGGCTCTTCTCCAGGGGTTGGTGTGTGTGTTTTTTGCATGTCTGGCGTTCCACGCCACGTTCTTGCGCTCACTTGTGCGTTTCCTTCCGCAGTCATCAGCGCTCTGGACATGGACGCCATGATGAGCACCATCCACGCCTGGCAGCAGAACCCTGTCAAGTTTGAGCGATCCCACGGTGTCAACAACACTCTGGACTCAGAGATCCTTCCACGCGGTCAGGACGAAGACGAGGGTGTTCACATCCTGATCGTGGAGGGGTTTCTGCTCTACACCTACGGGTGAGCGGAGCCTGTCGCCAGTGTTATGTAGAAACCATAAACTTTCATCCTAGTATTTCTGTGATCATACGAATAACTGTAAAAACACAGCTCTGAAAGGTTTAATAGACACAGGTGAATTGTTGTCATTTAGAAAAGGGATCAAGAGTGGGATAATCAGGCAGAACATTAACATTACTAGAGAACACTGAATTCAGTCTAACGCCAGTTTATTCACATAATCTGTTGCTGATATACACTAATGCTTGTGTTCGATTGACCCTTGATGCTTGTACTGAACGCTGTTTTTCTTCTGCGCAGACCTTTGATCGATGTGTTGAACCAGCGATACTTTATTTCCATTCCATACGAAGAGTGCAAAAAGAGGAGGAGGTGAGTGGCCCTGATGTTTGAGGAGGCGGAGGAAGGTGCGACACACACCTGATCTCACTCTGTCTGTGTTTCAGTTCAAGGAACTATTCCGTGCCGGACCCCCCGGGTCTGTTCGACGGACACGTCTGGCCCATGTATGTCAAACATACTAAAATCATGGAAGACTCAGGGGTTGATGTCGGTAAGCACTGAATCTTGTTGAAAGCTTTACGCAATCAGATTCCTTTTAAGAGAAGTAGTGAAGTTAGGCATTACTTACTTTTTCAAACAGGTATCTCCAGTTACTCAAGTACTGACTGACAGATGTTGATCTTACTGTAGTTCTAGACTAAGTATCAACAGAAAAAGTAAAGCAAAAGCAGTCAAATACAGCAAAATCTAACACGAAGAACACATTTAGTTCCTCCCTTTTTTTTTGTGTAGTGAGGAACACAATGTTGTAATGCGTTATGTTTAGTGATCTCCCCAGCTCTGCTCTTATTGAAGCGTCACTGAGACTCTTGTGTTTGTGCTCCAGTGCAACTAGATGGAACCATGTCCAAGGAACAACTGTACAACATCGTGTACGGAAACATTCTGAACCGCATCCAGTACGATCTGCCCTGAACAAAGGTACCTGTGTGTGTGTGTGTGTGTGTGTGGTTTACACAAATGCGTATAATGACACGGATACTGCAACATAGACACTTCCCCTGTCCCCATAAAACAAAAGGCTTAAAAAACATACTAAATGGTGTTTTTTTGTAAATGTAAAAATGTGTGTAGTCTCCTGTAAGGGTTAGGTTTAGGTGTAGGACAATACCACATACAGTCTGTACAGTAGAAACACCATTACACCTATGGAGAGACCCCAGAACACATGGAGACACTACAGGAGTGTGTGTGTGTGTGTGTGTGTTCTTCCTCCTCAGTCGTGTTCTGATTGTGTGTCATCTGTGTTTCAGATCCATCGATCAGCTTCAGGAGGAGCAGCTTCTCATATCACCTCCTGCGTTTACTCCAGCCCCGACAGCGTCTGCATCGCTGTTGTTTTTATATACGTTTTTATATCCTCTGTATTTATTGCTTATGCAGTTGTTATAAGGCTGCGTCTGGGTGGAGAATGTTCTGAGCATGGTTGCAGCTACAAGCACAAGCAAATAAAATGAAGCTCCTGCAAAGTTGTTGTTGTTTCTCCTGCGTGTGATTCCTGGGAAGAGAGGAAGACTGATAATTAAAGGGTGGTTCATGCTAAAATTAAGCTCTGCTGCTTCAGCGGAGATGTGTTCATCTGCTTTTCATTGTATAATAAATGCAGACGTTGACCATAAAATGAATCAAAATAGTCTGCAAGTCATAAGCAGCTCATCACACACTGCTGGGCCTGCACTAGAGTCTAATACACACAGAGTCCGTAACGAAGGGCTGTTCTGTGTTTACTCCACACGTAGGCTGTGAGTGTGTTTACGTCGGTCAGGGAGAGCAGGCCTGTCATTATGGTTTCCATCATATTTCTTTTCTTAAACACATCCTCTCCGACGCTCACCACTAAATACAGCCCTGCGTCACGGCAGCTGTCTGGAGCGATAGAGCGCTAGCTGCTGTAATCTCATGCCTCAGACGTCTGACAGCGCTGCGAGGAGCTGATTACCCTCAGGAGAACCTCTCACTACACCTTCAGCGAGATCATCTTCACACCGCGTCCTCCTGAAGTTCACACAGAAGTGACTTTTGTTCTTCAGCAGAATACTAAATTAGTCTCTGAGCTGAAACCGATTGTGATTCATTAAACACGAGTCAATGGGTACCGTCACTTTAAGAGTCAAAAATACTCATCAGGCAACGCAGAATGAATCTCAGTGGCTCCTGATGATATACTGAGGTCTTTTTTATTCACAGCAGTATTACTGTAATCCACAGCAATGCCCGGTTCACAAACGAATCACTCTTTTGAATCGGACTGAAGCGTCTGAATCAGCTCAGATCTGCAGTCACTCAATTCAACTCACTTTCAGACGTCTGACAGTCACTGTGACTGGAAATGAGCCGAAGTATAATCCTGATTCATCTCCAGTTCATCCAAGAGTCACTGAACTGAAGAATCAGTTCGACTCGGACCGAAGAGCACGAGTGAACCGAACACTCAAATGAAGTTTATTCATGCTTCAGGCGTGTAAAGCATCCACTTTTCACAACATTATTTGGTCTTTTAATAATACAATTGTGTAAATGTTGCATCATTGCCTGATTATGTAAACAAAGTAGTGAACAACTGAACCAGTTCACTGAAACAAACTGTCCGAAAGATTCAGTTCACAGAATCAGATTATCTGTTTGCCTGAGGCTCTGGATTACAGTAATACTGCTGTAAATAATGTTTAGTTTCTTGCACAGGCTGATCATTTCTCTTTATAAGACTTCAATATATCCTGAGATTCATTCTCATATTCATTCTTCAGATGTGAGGTTTTTTGACTCTTAAAGTGACGGCACCCATTGACTTGTGTTTAATGAAAATCATCTTCACTGACCAGCTCTCAGCTCATCCAGTGAAGTTACTGGATTCTGTGAGTTGCTGAAGTGTAGTCTGGATCCAGTGTTTCAGTCAGACGTGTGCTGTGAGGTTATGTTCAGGAAGCGCTGGATAAAGCCTGGTTTCTGTTAATGAAACCACTGAAATGAGTGTGTCTGAAGAATGTGCTGCTCATAAACCCAAAATAGAGCGAAAACACTAAGTCTGCTCTGACCCCAAACCCACTGACCGCATTCACGTAATGCTTTATTTACCGAGGTACATACAGAAATATAATGTAGGTCATAGTCTTGAGTTCGCTCAGGATTCATCAAAACAAGTGTCTCAAAATCTTCAAGCGTTTATGTCTAATGCATTATAAAGGCATTCATAATGTACTCTGTAATGCATTATATCTTTTCATAAATAACTATCTAAATGTGAAAGGTTGTTATATGTTTTAATGCAACAATACATTATAAGGTGCATTACAGAGCACTTTAATGCATTAAAACTACTTTTATTGTGCATTATATATAAATATATTTTTTTGAATACTGATTTCCATAAGTCAGGAAGATGAATACATTAACTAAACGTGTTATTATGAGTTAAAGTGGAGGAATGAAGGTAAAACGTATGCCTAAAATAAATATAGAAAACAATGTCTTTAAATTTAGTGAAAAATAAAAATATTAAAATGTATTTAAAATATATTTATTTCAAGTATTAGAAATACATTTTTACATTTATGTATATAATAAAATGGAAGTGCTGCTGAACTGGAACAACTAATTTTGTGCTTAATGCATTTTATGTGGAAATATACTGGAAAAAAATGATTTCTCTTTTCTTTTTTGTAAGGCAAGTGGTTGCAATGACTTTATTTGAGCTACATTTAGATCAGTTTTGCTGAAAGTTAGTCAACTAAATGTAAATATAGCTGAATCAATAATAAGCATGATGTTTTTGAGCTGAAGTACAGTTAAAGATATACTTATTATATTCGATTGTGCTAAAGTGTAACTAAACTTCAGGTACACTTGAAATATTTTGCATTTAAAAGCTGATATTATTCACATCCTCAACAAAAGTGACATTAAAACACATTTTCGACTTAATTTAAAAAAAAAAAGTGCACTGAGCACAAGTAATACGCTGAGTAAAGTTTAATTTGAATGTTTATATCAGTAAGCTTCGAGTTATCTGTCAGTAAATATGAACTATACTTCATATGAAATACACGTACTTTAAATATATGATTTTTTTTACTAGGGATATTCATAAATATAAAAAAATAACAAAACATAGTAGTCAGATCTCACTCAAAGTGAAGATTCCTTTAAACAAATCTGATTCCTCTTATTGTGTGGTTTATGTCAGGTCCAGCGCTGTGTTTCTGTGAGGGTCTGATGAGCTGGACACTGGTCAGGGTTTGGTCAGGAAACTCCCTTCTCCTTTGGTTCTACTCTCTCCAGACAGCATCGCTGCACTATATAATGTGCCACACTTTCTGTTTAACACATAACTCAGATTCTGATTTAACTTCCTGAGTCACTTCCTGTGACCTCCATCTGATCTTGACACGAAAAACACAGAAAACACAGAAACTCTTTACTAGACTTCCTAGCATGAAAGTATGAATATTCACAAACTTGTAAAATATTTGTTCATTAAACACATTATTTATTTGTTGTCAGCACACAATTTCTAAACTTATTTGTTCAGAACTTTACACACAAATCCAAGAACTTCACACACAAGCAAACACTTTTAACATCATTTAAATTTTACATTTAAAATATCTTCCTTTTTAAAAAGAAATATATTTTCAAATATCAATATTACGTTTTGTTTATTATATTTTCTCTGGCGCCCGTTCGCTCTCTTTCCCGCGTATTTGCGGCCTCTCGCGCGCGCACGCTCGCTCCCTCTGAGGTAGCTTCTCTGTTGTCGGTTAGGCGCCATGTTGTAACGGTTTTTCCGCGCGCCCGCTGACGCTGTGCTTTGCATGTGTTACGCCACTTGCGTAGTAAACCCGAAATATTCGGTCTGGTTTAAATGTTTTTCATTGTTTGTTTTCATTCTCAAAATCGAAACAATATAATCATAATAGTAATAATAATAAGAAAATAACTAGGCCTATAAGAAAGAAAGAAAGAAAGAAAGAAAGAAATACAAAAACCAAAAGGAATCTTGCTGATGAACCCTTACACAACACAGATCATGCTTCACATTACATGTTACAGAATGACACACATGTTCCTCAATAATAAAACCATGTGACCAACCTGATCATGTCTAAAAGGTGTTTTTCCAAACATATTAATTTAAAATGATTAGCTTTTGTCACTTGTCGTGTTCTGAGCTGAATAATAAGCTAACTGAGATTTAAGGTTGAATGTGGGATGTAATATGAAGATTATTAAACAAAGTCTATTTTTGGTTGCAAGAAATTCACTTCAAACTCTCAAATAAATACAGAATAGCTTCTTGTTCATTTATGAACATAAAACTGAATTTCGATTTTTGTGAACTAAAGGTTGCTCTTTAAAGTTGTTGTTTTTTTGAGCTCCAAAGGTTCGATCTCTTCTGGTTTTGTAGATTAGGTGTGTTTCTGCTGTTTGAGAATCATCTTCAGATGATGTGACGAGAGAAGAGTGTGTGAGCAGATGATAAAAACTCAAACTAAAGCAGAGGAATGAAGGCCTTTTCTCCTTTCATCTTTATTAAATATTAAAGTGCCTCTATTATGGGTAACGAGGTAAAGGTTCATATTTTTAAATATTCTTATTCATATCTCATATTCTTATTCACCTAATACTGAAGAATAAAAACACCAACACTAAAAGATCAACAGGTGGGCGGGCAGTATGCTAATGATTTAGGTTGACCATTCGTTTCAGTGATTCAGAGTCGACTCTTTCTTTTGAGAGACAGGAACTTTATACAAAAACAAAAACACTAGTGATGCCGAATCAGTTCTGTTATTTATTCATCAGCTGATGGACATATACTCAGTTCTGTGTGTGGATGTGAGTTTTCTGACCTTCATCACGTGTGTGTTGTGTGTATGTCCTGGACACAGTATGTGTGTGTTGTATTTCACACGCTCCTGTCAGAGGTCACAGAGTTCAGTGTGTGTGTGTGTGTGGGGGGGGGGCCCATGTGTGTGTGAGCGCCTCAGATAAGAGTGTGTGTGTGTGTGTGTTAAGACAACGCTGCAATGCTATAATTCAGCTCTAGAGAATATGGAAATAAATGCTCACTCACACACACACACACACACACACACACACACACATATATCTTTAAATAGTTTTTATTCTCTTACCAAACTTTACCGTTTCAGGTTTGATCATATTTCATTCTCACTAACTTACACAGCATTTCACTCCTAAAGCATGAAACCCTTGTTTTCTTTCTGAGTGCGATCCTAACCCTTCAGCTCTAATATAACAGCACAATACAATTCTCTGCAAACTGCTGCATATATAATGAAATGGAGATATTTGAGCTATGTGTGATGAATCTGTGCGTCTGGAGATGATGAAACTCAGTCTCTGAGGGTTTGGAGCACAGATGAAGTCTGGAGGAGACAGTCTGACAAATAAACAGAGTCTGGTGTAACGCGGGTCTGGCTGAGGTTCAGGGTTAACCAGCTCATTCCCTCACGGCATAAACAAGACAATAAATCCACATCTATCACGTCTGTCTTCTCTGCAGCTCTTTTCTGATTTAAACATCAGACACACGTCTCATCACGTGCTTTACAGTTTCAGCACACGTGTGTAATCTAAAATTAGTTTTCATTTAGATACTATTATTAGATTTTGAGCAAGTCATTATATATTTTCATTTTAAGGTTTTACGAAATTTGTTATGTTAGTTTCTTTTGTATATATTTATATAATTTTAATACATTTTTATGTCAGTTTTAGTTTTTTTTTAGTGCTGTCAAGTGATTAATTGCAATTAATTGCATCCAATATAAAGGTTTTTGTTCATATAATATGTGTATGTGTGTGTGTATATATATATAAGAGATTTTTGCAAACATATATAGCCTATATATAGTTATATTCATTTAATTATTGAAATATTATATATAAATAATTATTGAAATACATGTAAATATATTTAATATATAAACATAAAATATTTCTTTAATATATAAATGGATGTATTTGTTTTTATAATGACATAAATATACAGCACACACACATATGTAAACAAAAATGACTACATGTAAACGTAAACAAACATTTATTTTGGATGTGATTAATCACAATTAATCGTTAGACAGCATTAGTTAATTTAGTTGTAGTCAAGGTAAACAAAAAGTTTATTAGGTAAATTAATTTTTATTTACTTCAAGTATTTTTTAAAATGTACTTCAAGTTCAACATTATTTTAATTTAATGTTAATTAAAAAACAATTCTATAATTGTAATTAATTTTTCTTTTAGTTTCAGTTTTAGTTATTTTATCCGTAGTCAAGTTTTTATTAGTTAAATTAATTTAGAAAATTAATAGAAAAGTATTTTGTTTAAATGTGGGTCAAGTTTAACGTTCATGAAAAAAAAAAAAAAAAAAAATATATATATATATATATATTTATTATATATATATATATATATTTACTACAGCTAAAATAAAAAAAACGAACGTTTTTATTTAAGTTTTAGATTTTTTTTGGTCATTTTTATTGATTTTTTGTTTTAAACCTACTTTTTAATGGTCAATTTATTTCAAGTAATGTTAAAACTATAAATAAGTGAATATGAAGATGCATGAATATAATAATGATGATGGTTTGATTCCAGGTTATTCAGGAGCTCATGTAAATGTCCAGCCAGGACTAAAACACCTAAATGTCCAGGTTTAGTCTTTCTTCTCTTGATGTGATGACTCAGAAGTAGTTTGACCAATAGTGTGCTGGCGTTGCATTAATCAACCAATCACAGCGTACGAGAAGGCGGGATCAATGCAATGCATAGATCTAGAATTGAGGTCATAGGTGAGCCTGGTCTTGAGGTCAGAGGTGGTTACCATAGTAACGGCGTGTTTGAAGGCTCTCTTTCAGGCAGCAGATGTTTCTTCAGACTCTATATTTGGGTTCGGTGTGTAATAGCCGTTATATAACGCCCGGCTGACCTGCTGACCGCAGACAGACCTCCACATGTGCTCAGCGTCTGTGGTTCCGGAGCCGTGGGCTTGTTTTTCTCCTTCAGGCCCAAACAGCTAAAAGCAGACACGGATCCAGACGCCCAGCCTCAAACCTCCGGAAACCAGCCGCTTCATTAACACACCCGCGCCTAACCTGACACATAAACACACAGCAGCAATCCCATGATGCTCTGCTGACACCTACAGGTCACAGGTCAGACTGAGGCACAAACAGTTTCCAGCAGTAAAAAGCGTAATTGTTTAAACTTGCCTTCTTTTAAGTGGCTCGTTACGTACTTGAGTGCGTTTCTGAGTTGTTGTATGTTTTTGTACTCTTTCTCTGTCCTGATGTAAACTGTCAGCAAAAATACTGTAAATAAAATAGAATCTAACAATATATATATTTACATATATAAAACTAACACAAAATCATGATTTAAAATAATATATATTTTGAAAGTCTAATAAACTCTTTAAATGTAACTTTTAACAGTATTATTGTTTACTGCTAATTAATATATGAATATTAACAAATGAATACTCACTGTAAAGTGTTACAGTATATTTAAAGAGCTTCATATAAAGGAAATATGCCTATAAAGTAATAAATATACACTCAAATGTTTTTTTCACATGTAGAGAATATGAAGACACAAACACCTTCATTAGAGATTTACTAACTTATTACTATTATTATTCATCTAGACAGAAATGATGATGATGATGATGAAGATGAAGAGTCAAACATGAGAAACACACATCTTTATCATATTTGATACTAATGTGATGAACATCTGCGTGTTTCTGTGATGTTTTTCCAAATGCTTGGGGCGGGGTCTCAGTGCAGTGGGCGGGGCCACACATCTCAGTGTGGCTCGGCGTCGCTGCGTTTGGCAGGTTTTGCGATGAGACGTCTCTCTCGCTCCAGCTCTCTCTCTCTCTGCTGCTCTCGCTCCAGATCCTCCTTCTGCTTGTGCTGCTGCAGCTTCAGAGCTCGCTTCTACACACACACACACACACACACAACACACTGCAGTGAATGGGTGCCGTCAGAACCACAGCCCAAACAGCTGATAAAAACATCACAATAATACACTCCAGTCCATCAGTTAACATTTGGATGACATCTCCTGTCGTCTCTCTCATCAGAACCCAGCACAGATTAGTTTAGAGCTGCTTGATCCGAGCAGATTTCTCTCCTGATTCAGTCCAGAACACTTTTTCACTGGAAGAACAGTTATTATGGATTATATGCGAGTTAAAATCATCTTAACGCTAGATTAGTATGATCTTTAGTCTTCTCCAGACGTTAACTGATGGACTGGAGTGCTGTGGATTATTGGGATGTTTTTATCAGACTCTCATTCTGACGGCACCCATTCACTTCCATTACTGAGACACACTCCTGATCTCTAGTCTCTACCGAGTGGAGCACAGTTTAGTTTTCAAATGTGAGTTTATAAAAGTTCTAGTCTGTTTTGAGCTAACCCAGGATCATCGTGAAGCTAACCTTCAGTCTGCTGGTCTTGTCGTGCAGAACGATCATTTCTTTGCGGATGTTCAGTAGTTTGCTGTGATAAACCTTGGCTTCTGTGAACTGAAACACACCGCTGTGAGTCTGAGGACAGTAAAACACGTTTACCCAGAAGCCCAGGAGAGAAGCTCACCAGCGCGTTCAGATCGATCGTAGCGTTGCACTCGCGGATCTTAGCCACCTCCTGATCCAGCGTCTCCAGCAGAATCACCTGGTTTTGTCTGGAAGAGAAAATAAGAGATTATTACAGTGTTCGGACTACGGCTCATTTACTGAACGCTGAACTGAAACAAACCCAGTGCAACCCAAAACATTAGAGTTCAAAATCATAGACTTCCTGTCACACGGGATATGAGACGTACGTCAGCTCCTGCAGCGTTCGTTTAGAGGAGCTCAGCTCCGGCAGATAATGAGAGAGAAATCCCTCCGTCAGGCGCTGGACCGTCTCTTCATCCACACACACCACATCCTCCGTCACAGCACACACTGAGAACACACACACACACACACCTTCATTCATGTGCGAAGGAAACATCCATATATTCATTCAAACAATCAATTACAAATATTAAACATTACACAATTATGCATTCCAAAATAACAAAAAAAGGACAAAATATTCATTCATTTCACTTTCATTCAGATCAGATATTAAATATCCAAAAAGAAAACAGAAAAAAATGTAAAAATAATAATCATACAAAGAAATTAAATTAAAATTCACACACAAAATAATTTTATTATGTTTTTTGTACATACAAATGACAGAATAATGGTACAGTTGGATATAAAAATATAAAATAAATACTTTGTTAAGCTCATAAACTAATAGAAATAATAAAAATGCTAAATTATGGATACACACACACACACACATTACAATTGCAAATTAAGGGTACAGATAAAGATATCTAATATGTTCGTCTTGTAGTGAAGGCCTTCTTCAGTCCATACCGGGGTGTTTTATTAGTGTGTATTCATAACACTGAGGTAGTGTTCCTGTTCCTGTGGTCAGTGAATGTTGTGTTTCTGCTCACCTGTCTCCTCCTCATCTTCCTCCTCCTGTCTGTCCATCCTCCTCTTCCTCCTGGAACACACACGCTTTCAGATTCGCTTCTGTGCACCCGAACCCTCGCTTTTAATAGCGTCTGATGAATCTGATGAATGTGAAAATGTTTCCAGGCGCACAAACATCACGTGACCGGCGCTCATGTGACCACGCACGCAAACTGCTCGAGCGCGACGCACTGCCACTCTGAGCGCGCTTCCGCCGCAGGTCACGTGCCGCCGAGCGACGCCTGTGATTGGACAATCGATAAAAGCACACTGAATAAATATACTATAAAACTCTACTGTTAGGTTTTCTTGTTACATGAAGCTTCCAGCAGTGTTATTTTAGTATAACTGCGATACTATTATATAGTTTTTGTTAATATTTTAAATTAGATCTGAATTTAAAGTAAAAATTGTTGTTCCTTTTTAACATCTTTCTATACATTATTTATTAATATTTTAGTTTTAATTCAAATTATTTTTAATATAGTAAAAATCAGCTGAAATAAAAGCTTTCTTTATTTTTTATTTTCCAGTTAACATTCTATATATAGTTTAATTATTTTAAGTATAATAAACCTGGCTTCCAGTACATATATAAAGAAGCAAAACCTTAATATGTATTAATAAATTAATCTGACATGAATATATTTAGAGATCTGCAGATGCACATTTCTTGTTTCTTTGCACACACAGCAGTGTTTTTATATCGTTTTTTTATTAATATTAATTATTTTATTATTATTATTATTATTATTAATGTTTGTATATAAACTACAGTTATGTGTTAGTTTTGTATATGATCACGCGCTCCGCTGTCCGTCAAGCGGAAGTGCATCAGATTTGGGACGAGCGCGGAGTGGACACACTAGCGTTAAACACACTCTCTCTCACACACAAACACACACACACTCCGAGATCCGCCTGAACACACATCGTGATGGACGGAACCAGCGAACGACAGAGTCTCGGAAGGTTGGTGCTCGTTTACTCATAAACCGGAGTGCGTGTTTACAGTGTGAACGGACCGACCGCTAGCCGCTAGCCTGACTGACAGACCGTTCAGATCCACTTCAGCTAGCCGTCATCCGTCGCGTGAAGCGGTGTCACGTGACCTCACCAGGTGTGTGTGTGTGTGTGTATGTGTGTTGCAGGTAACCTGGAGTGAGTGATGCGGTCAGCTGTGTTGATGCTGTGCGGTCACTAGAGTTTCTCTCAGATGTCTGGCACGGGACTGATGGGTCGCGTGAGGTCGGCCTTCCGCCGGCGGACGGACAGCTGGCACCTGAGCGACACGGCAGCCTTCGACTTCTCCGACGATCTGGAGGACGACGAGGCGCCCCGGTTCAGCCAGCTGAAGGTGGTGGTGTCCGGAGAAACGGACGAGACTCCTGTGGCTTCTCGCAACGGCGCAGCGGTCAGCACTCTGCTGGCGGACGACGACGACTCCCTGCTGGGCTCCTCGTCCAGTCTGGGCAGCCCCGGCGCGGCCCCGGACCCCTGCGATGGATGCCGCAGGACCAGAGAGCGCGTCAAGCGCAGGAGCGTGATGAAGAAGCTGAGCGTCGCTGCGCTGCTCTACTTCCTGTTTATGGTGGGCGAGCTGATAGGTGAGTTTCCATAACCTCTCAAATTGCGCAAAACTGAAAAGATGCTTCATAGGAGTGCGTCAATTTCACGAAAACACCCATATCTCACAAAAAAAGTTTTTCCGCTCACTTGACCAAAATCCATCGCCGTGACTGATCACAAGAGGAACTAAATACATTTTAGTCGCATAACATTGGTTAATAGATATACAATATTTCTAAAGCTGTGCACAAATCTGTAGTTTAGCGATTTTATTCTCACTGGATGGAAGCGATGCTTTCTTCACAGATGGGTTAGGAGATGTTGTAGTTTCGTGTGTTGTTGGTAGGTGTGTGTGTGTAAAGCAGTGCTCTGTGTGTCAGGAGGATACGTGGCTAACAGTCTGGCCATCATGACTGATGCTCTGCACATGCTGACCGACCTCATCGGGATCGTGGTGTCGCTGCTAGCCCTCTGGCTCTCGGCCAAACCACCCACCTACAGATTCACCTTCGGCCTCCACCGGCTCGGTGAGCATCTGTCTGTGTGTGTGTGTCTGTGTGTGTCTCACAGGTCTGTGTCTGTGTCTGTGTGTGTGTGTGTGTGTGCGCGTGCAGTCCCACTGTTGTGTCTCTGTGTGTGTGTGTGTGTGTGTGGTCTCACAGGTGTCTCTCTGTGAGTGCGTGTGTGTTGTCTCACAGGTCTGTGTGTGTGTGTGTCAGTCATCTCACGGGTGTCTCTCTGTGAGTGCGTGTGTGTTGTCTCACAGGTCTGTGTGTGTGTGTGTCAGTCATCTCACGGGTGTCTCT